>VZTN01021893.1:0-20479 GCA_013400515.1 Erpornis zantholeuca
AACATTGCAGATGACTGTATCAATTTTTCATCTGGGAAAAGCAGAAGCTCAGTGATTGCATTTCATACAGCAAATCTACAATTAGAACTGTAAACAACAGGTCAGCTCAGTACTTAAGTCTTACACACTATTCCTGCCTGTCTTCCTTTCTTACAGTAGTTTTGAAAATAAGAAAGAAATAAAGAACTTAAGTGCTTTAGAGTGACAAGAGATAATGTTTGTTAATCAAGGAAACTATATAGTACAGGAAATCACCTGTACAGAGTATATTTTATTTGAATTGACAATTTATTTTGCTTTATTAAACAGCTGTCTATATGAGACTAATAGAAGGAATTAACACAGTACTTTAACACTCTGGTAATCTTGACCCACTCTCAACCTTTGGGTTTGTTTGTTTGGGTTTTTTTTTCTGTGGACTGTGGAACTTCAATGTAATTTCTAGAAATTTACAAAATGTTCCCTAGCAGAGTCAGTCTGCCTCTGCTTCAAGTTCTGTGCTTTCATTTGGGTCTCGCTTCCTTTCCCACATTATTGCTGCAAATAAAATGTCTCCTATAATAAGAAACCCAGCATGAAAATATGCTTCATTACTCCATATGGTGATGAATACTGATTTTCCCTTGGACTGTCAGGAAGTTTTTATCTGTGTATCAAAACACCAATTGTATTTCATGAAACATACATACAGAGGATTTTTCCCTACCTCCTTAAAGTTCTTTGTAAAGACTAATGCTTCAGGACAGGGAGCAGAAGCAATGCTGTTAAGATAGTTCCATTTTAAAGGTGTCATGGCCACTGTAAACAATTTCTGCCACCCAAGACAACTTACACAGATTATTTTCAAATACTGTTTATCTTTATTGAGGCTTTATGTAGTTTTCTATTGTATTTAAGTAATTATTTGCCCCAAGACCTTTCAATAATGAGTCAGCTTCTTTATTGCTATTTATATTGTTCATTTACATGCTGGCTGACATAGGAAAATTGTTTCTTAAAACTTTATTTTACTCATTCAACTTCTTCTAAAATAGAATTTATATCATTCCGTCACATGGAAAGGGGAGATTTCCTCAAGCACTAAGTGCTTGATGAGTCTGTCTGCACCACAGAAAAGCCAAGACTCTAGTACTTGACCAGTCCGTCAGCAGCCCATTGTGGGGTTCCTTCAGTTCACTAGATTGAAGTGGCAGTTCAATGGACTTGTGCAGGGTCACATGCCACACACAGACACCCCCTGGGTCTCCACACCTTTACCCAAGGCCAGCAGTTGCCAGCATGAGTGTGAGAAGTCACTTCAACAATTTACAGAATAACACTCTTTATCAATAAAATTGTGATTGCTGTGATAGTATCTGGCTGCAAAAATATATTCAAAGCAATATACTATTTAAAAGCAATACACTAACAAGCTCTAATCCTCAATAAAAGTTAACCCAAGACAATCACTCAGTACACATACAGTATAGTTTTTACTCAATAGGTGTCCCCATGGACTGATCCCAGAAGTTACAATGGAGTCCTTCTTCTAACTTCTTCCCATTCTTAACTCACTTTTATACAATTTCTTTACCTAAAGTGGAGTATGAATAACTTCAGTCATACATCTTACTTTGTGAGGGGTGGTTGTACCTGGGGCNCATCCAGGGAGTAACAACTTTTTTTCCTATAACTTCAATACTGTTACCATTTTACCCCCAGTCATCTTCTCACACAATCAAAATAAATTACACTTACATTTCCCTTCCTTCTCATTTACATCTCACGCAATGATGAGGGAAAACCAAAAGTAACTTTTTAGACCTTTGTATGTTTGCATTTTTCCAGCTACTCCACACTAACATTATTTTCAGACAGGACTTGAAAGTATTATCACTGTAATGATCACATATTGGGGCTAGATGCTAACAAAGTACATGAAAAAAACATAAAAAACATGATAAATATAGAATTATGAAGAGTAGGAGAGCTTCCCCTAAAGCAAGAAAGAAGTCAGCAGACAGTTTCTGTGATTTCTATTTGCCATGTCTGTCTGATAGAGGTGAAGAGTATTGTTTCACAATAACTGTATTTCAGTTCACAATTCATAGTCACACAGACACATTAGATTTGCAGTGGGCTACAGAAAACACTACATCAATATACTGTTTCCTCTGCTTCTCATTTGGTCAAAAAATAATGACCTACACTGTCCTTGAACATAAGCTTGCTGAACTGCCTTTGCTCATTTTTACTGTGCTCTTAGTGCAAATAGTAGATAGAGGAGGATCCTCAAACATGGTCATTAAAAGCCCTGAATTTCTCTGGGTCAGCTTAATGCCCTGTATCACTGCCATGAATTATCTATCATACCCCCTACTAGACAGCTAAGACTTTCAAATGCACTAAGAATGTACTAAAAACTAAAACGCATGTAGAAAGAAAACATATGGACAGTGATCATTTATAAGCAAACATTGAATAAAACAATAGTTACTTCCAAGGTGTGAACATTTTCCTCATTTCAAGACAGGAAAGTGAAATGCCATTACAGATTTAGAGATTAAATGCTGCTGCACACTCACCAGAGAAACTGATTACCTTGACAGACGTTGAAGGTTAGTTTTTACTTATATCTTACAATCAGAAGCTCAAATAAGCAAGTTACCAAAACTGTAGTAAAACTATGGGTTATTGATAGCAGCATTTAGAAAAGTTTAGTTTAAGAAGTCTTCTAGCTTTCTGATGCACACAAACTATTCTCTGTGGTTTAAGGAAGTTGACATGTAAAGACAGAACATTCAAGAAAACCTTTTCTTCAATAGCAAAACTAATCTCCTGTATCAGAAAAATGGGAGAAACAAGATCATTTCATCATCTGCTGAATACAAATTTGCAGTGATTCTTGTCTCAGTGCATAAAACCCTATCAAGCTTTCTCCAGGAGTGAAAGATGAAAGATGTAACATGCTTACTCACCAGTGAGGTTCAATTATTCTGAAAATGGGATCATGAACCATGGTGTCAAGTTTCCCCTCCTTCAAAATTCATTAGAAAAACATTTTTGTTTTTTTCCCTGATGTTAACAGAAAAAGAAATACTTATTTCATAACACACTCATATTCCCTATTAAAATACATATCACCTTTTTGACCTTTCTTTAGTGAAAAATGCTGTTCTCTGACAATCTTTGTAAACATCTTGTATATAATGGAATATCCTAAAACTCAGCTTTGAAACTTTGCAATCACAATAGTTAACACTGGCAAGACTTGTTCCAGACACCCCTGCTGTTGTCCTTGGTCTTGTTGCAGGCTTATGCCATATTTACATTAACCAAATATTTAGCAGGATTCCTTAGATATGCTCAAAGTTCCTTTTCTATGAAGCAAAGAACATACCATGACAGACAGCATGAGACACAGCATCAGTCTAGCCACAGATATACACTCATTGCATTTGCCCTCAATGCGAGCAAGTTTCTTCAGGGGGCTATTGCCATAATATCAACAGTATTACTTTCAGGACCCCAACATTTTATATTCCTTATTATCTATTTCCACATACTGCATCATTATAAATGTATTTTTACTGTAAAATGCTCCCAAAGTACTACATGCTCCCTTCACAATTCAAATAACCATGAATCCAAAATCATTTGGAGCTCTAAAATCAAGTTCTGCCTAAAAAAAACCCCAAAACACCAAAAAGAACATGCCTTCAATTAGAGCAGTTTTTATTTAAAGTGAGCTCTGAAAATCTCTAGCATCTGGCTATTACTCTCAGAAAAACAATCTGTTGAAAGAATTCCCCTTCCTGCTTCCAAGCAAACCAGTAATACACACATTCTGCTTTGTGGTATTTTAGTGTTTCTAGACTCTGCTGCATGAAAGTACATTAATACATTGAGGCATGGTACAACTGGTCCTCAATAAGTATACTTGAATAAATTTACACATTTGTTTAATAGAAGCAAGAATGTAAAAAAAGAAAAAAGTCATCACCAAAGGATGACTTAAAAACAAAATGCCTCATTTTGCAAAGTTGGAAGCAGTACTCCTAAAATAATAGGAAGTATGCCTTAGAGCTGGAGGCCATCTGCAACCTCAACTATTATGATTGCCCCAGGCTCTTGAATGCTTTGAATAATTTCAAAATCTAATGAATTGTTCATTCACCAGTAGAGTTAAAATATTTTCTGGCAGAAATCCCCCTCCTAATGTGTTGCATATAGGTAAAGCCTTATAATATGAAGGCCTTGTTGCCCTTGTAAAATCATGGCTCAGGCCTTTTACTTTGGTTAGAGAAGGACTGTGGGAAAGAGACACAGCTGAATTAGGCGTAGTAAAACATGACCATCATGTGTTCACATAGTAGTGTATGGTGGTTGGTTGAATCACGTTTGTTGTGCTTTAAAACTATGTAAACAGATAACTGGCTAAGTGCTCAAAAAGGCCAGGTTTTTGCAATAAAGTGCTGATGCTTGCCACCATCTTCAGCGTCAGTCTTTTGTGTCTACTGTCACTAATGGAAACACCGGACCTAGTCTTTTAAAGGCAGCAAGGACAGGGTGAGTGAATTAAGCAATATCATAGCTGAGGTAGGGAATCTCCAAAATGATGCTATTTTGGCAGCTTTGAAAATGCAATGGGTTGCATGATTAAATTATGTCATGCCAAAACTATCACTACTACAACACTAGAAGGCCCTGGATATATGGTCTCCTAACAAATTTACCAAGACACTGATAACATGAAACAGCTAATTTACTTATAGATTAAGTAGTGGCAGCTGGCCAAAGACAAGGCGGCAGATATCAGCACTTGCAAACCTTCAACTTGCAACTGATTTCATTTCAGGACAGCTCTAAATGCCTGAGCTGTCCAGGTCCCACAGCCAAGGCCAAGAACCACAAGGTAAATGCTCTGTGTCGTCCCCACATCACCATAAGCCTGCCTGGACTGACAGTTCACACACAAAAGATGGTATCACTGAGCAACGTAATCTAGCAAAAGGCATCCCTGGCCACAGCAGGAGGATGAAACAAGATCACCTTTAAAGGTCCCTTTCAACCTAAACAATTCTATGATTGTGTTAGATACAGGCATCTGAGTGATGTCAGACATGTAATGACATTTCATTTTTTCCTCTCAAAATAAAATTCCCGTCTTTTTGATCACCAAGTCCAAATCCTCCATCACAGCAACAGGAAATTCAAAATTTTAAAACTAGATGCATATGTTCCTCCAGAACCAATGCAGAGTCAGGTACAAGAGAGTTCTTCCCACCACAGTTCCTTATCTCTTTCCAGAGAATCACAGAATATCCTTAGTTGAAAGGGACCTGCAAAGATGATCAAAGTCCAAGTCCTGGCCCTACACAGGACAACCCCAAGAATCACATCATGGATGACCACCAGCATAGCAGAAAGAAAAGACTTCCAGCCTCAGAGATCTGACATTTTCCCTACTTTTCTGGAAGTGGCAGTATAAGTCCAAGGTGCATGTCTGCAGTCTCCAATGGTAATGCACATTCACAGGTAGCACTTTGGGAAATGTCTCATTGCAGCCTTTATTTCATGAAGGCAGTTTTTCTGGTGCAGAGCTGGCTGGTTTCAGAGAATGCTATAGGAATATGTCTGTCCTTTGACAGACTTTATCAAAAAGGCTAACACATTTAGTTTTGAAACCTGCCAATATTTCACAGCCTCTGGAACAGACAAGTTGTCAGATTTCCTTTGGGAGGAAGAAAGGAGGGGATGTACATTCACTGAATGAAAATAACTAACACAGAGCTGGATCCAGACTCAAATAAGCAAATATTTCACTGAATAAAGGCTACAGGTTTTGCCTTACTGATTTTAGCTGAAAAACAATTCTGGGATTTGACCTTTGTACTTAAGAATAAGGCTGCTTTATAGACTTACTTGCCTAAAACCAGGAAGAGACTGAAAATCTGCATGAGCACAAGATACATACAGAAAAGCTTAAAAACTGAAAATTAACTCTGCAGGCACACAACTGTTACACAGACCAGCAATGATTGCAAGTTTGTATTGTTCAATACAACAGAAGCATCATTCAAAAGAAAAATCTTGCAATGGAGCAAAATACCACAGATCTTTGTGGTTATACTTGCTCTGACTTTTGATTGCAAAACCTATTTCTGTTACCTGCAACTGTGTCAAGCTGAAGTTTATCAGCATAAGACAGCACCCTAACATAGCTGTTTCAGTTTTTTTGACAGAACCAATTGAGCTATTACATTGGATTCACAGGAAGAGGTGAGATATATCTACACTATATGTAGGCATAAAAAAATAATTTCAGCAGGTGTTTTAGTGCAATGTTTTGAAAAGCAAGTCTCCACATTTACTGTAAGACTCACCTTTCTTGTCCAGGAATTGTGGGGCTTGTGGGAATATTCTTTACGTATGAAAAATAATTCCACAAAGATAACTAAGAAATGAGCTACTGGAAGAAATAGTCACACTAAGGCTTACCACAGTCTCTCAAAAAGCATATGCTAACTCACAACTCTATCATTCATAAAAACCACATCACCACCTGTGGGGCTGACATTTAGTGGATCTTAGAGCCCCCAGCAGCAAGCTTGAAAAAGCACTCTTCCTAAGTTGTGACACTTCTCACTTTCTAAAGGGAACAGTTCAATGAAGGTTTGCATGTTCCCAGGAGGTTTTTGATAAAGAATGTAAACATGAAAAAGATGTTTTGAAAAAGAGTGTTTGCTTGGCCAATTAAACATTCAATCTTTGGACATTGCTCTTTTCACAGACAGACAGAGACAGACAATCTCTCAGATGACATTGCTGAAGAGAGAGAAGTTTTTGCTCTTTTGCCTTTGCACCTTGCCTGCTTGCGTGTTATGCTTGCATGAAATAATAAATCCTAAGCCTTCCAGAAATCTATGAATATGGAGTCTTTTGTGGATCAGGCCCTAGGATTAGGGCTTCATCATTCCCACAACCACCAACCTTTTAAACTGACTAACTATGCCCCAGCAAAGGAGGACAGGAGCCCAGCAGCTGTCAGGCACAGAGTTACATAAGAAAGAGACTATTCCAAAGGTTTCTGCTTGACAGAGGAAGAGAAACCATTTTTCTTTCTCCTCACATAAAAATAAAGGTTATAATAGTGGAAAGTTGAAAAATAGCACGAAGAGTTACAGAAGAAACTGATGAATCTGGAGAGATGTGCTGCTGGGACTGCACATTTAGAAAATCTGTATAGGGCAAAATAGTGGAAAGTTGAAAAATAGCACGAAGAGTTACAGAAGAAACTGATGAATCTGGAGAGATGTGCTGCTGGGACTGCACATTTAGAAAATCTGTATAGGGCAAAAATTTGCTACAGTGGAATATCACTATCATATCTATATAGCTAATGCCATCAGCCAGCATCCTCCATGTGTGAGGAGCGAGGGCTAATGTGCACCATCCAGAGAACTCCCACAGACACTCAGAAGAAATGAGTCTTTTTATCTATTCTTGCCTTTTGCTGGGGCACAGCAATAGAGGAACACAGCAGAAGCCCAAAATATTCAATCTGATATACTAAATTCTAAGCAAATGTCTTGCCTCTGTTGTCACAGGTGATTTCCATTAAAATGAAGTAATTCAGTTATGAAGCAGTGTAGCCTACTTGGTTGACTGCCCCCATGTAGATTCAAGTATGAAATGGAAGATACTCTAAAAGAATTAATTCTTGGCTCAAAGAAGCCTGGAGTACTTGGAATTTTTCAAATTACTGGTTCAATGATATATGTCTGCAGATATGTTCATCATTTAGTATACAGCCCTTGAGCCCTCTTTCAAAACACTGGGGACCTGCATAAAGGACTAAGTCCTCTCTTCCTTACAGTGGTAGAATTGCCAAAATAATTACAGGACCAAGAATCAAGGGGCAGTTCAGAAGCAAGAGACCACCATTTTCCTGTTTGCAGCCCCAGGGTTTGAAAGGATGGAGGCACTAAAGTCATGTAATGGAGATATTAAACATTTCTTTTGTATGTACAGTACTAAGAAAGAGAAAAGATAAATATAATATTTTGCTTAGTATTTTGTCTGCTATATTGGGGCACCTCAGGTATGAAACGTGCTTACAACCATCCTTAAACAGGACCAAATTCAGTAAAAAGAAAAAAAGGAATCTCTAAATTGAAAGAGTTTTCTCTGTCCCAGAGGTCACTCACAGTGGTGGCAAAGCAACTAGAGGATGTTGCACTTATGAAAGACTACTTGTGTTTAACATATAGAAGAATTTTCCCAGGTGCCTACCTATTGAGTGCACAGTGATGAAGATGAAAATCAGTAGTGACTTGTAGAAAGCGGTAGAGTCCTATGCCATGATGTTGACAGGCACACAGAAGCCCAGGGCAGTGTTCTGCCCAAGTTCATAGGCATGAGAGCCCACAAAATTCAAGTCAGCCCTCTCATTCCCTCACCATACATCACATGGTCTAACAATAAAGCACAGGTCTGGCTGGCTGTAATGTATTATTGTGTAATTTTCCCCACCACACTAGACACAGGTCAACGCCATAACAAATTATTTGACAACAGCACTGATTGCTTTGGTCCATGGACTAAACTCTGATAATGTACTCATAGACAGATCACAGAATCACAGAATTAACTAGGTTGGAAAAGACCTTTGAGACCATCAAGTCCAGCCTATGACTTAACCTAACACCTCCTCATCAACTAAACCAACTAAACACTAAACTGTGTGCCACGTCCAGTCTTTTTTTAAAAACCTCCAGGGATGGTGACTCCACCACCTCCCTGGGTAGCTCATTCCAATGCCCAACCACTATTTCTGTAACGAATTTTTTTCTAATGTCCAGCCTGAACTTTCCTTGGCACAGCTTAACACTGTGTCCTCTCATCCTATCAGTAGTTGCCTGGGAGAAGAGACTGACCCCCACCTGGCTACGACCTCCTTTGAGGGAGCTGTAGAGAGTGATAAGGTCTCCCCTGAGCCTCCTTTCCTCCAGGCTAAACAATCCCAGCTCCCTCAGCTGCTCTTCACAGGACTTGTGTTCCAGGCCCTTCACCAGCCTTGTTGCCCTTCTCTAGACATGTTCAAGCATCTCAATGTCCTTCCTAGATTGGGGGTTGCAGAACTGGACACAGCACTAAAGGTATGGCCCCACCAGTGCCAAGTACAGGAGAAGAATGCTGCTCCCTGGTCCTGTTGTCTCACCATTCCTGACACAGGCCAGGATGCCATTGGCTTTCTTGGCCATGTGGGCACACTGCTGGCTCATGTTCAGTCAGCTGTTGACCAGCACCCCAGGTCCCTTTCTGCCTGGCCATTGTCCAGCCACTCTGTCCCCACTCTGTAGCACTGCAGGGGGTTGTGGCCAAAGTGCAGGACTCGGCACTTGGGCTTGTTAAACCTCATTTTGTTGGACTTGGTCCATCTATCCAGCCTGTCCAGGTCCCTTTGCAGAGCCCTCCTACCCTCCAACAGATTGACACATCTTGGTGTCATGTGCAATTTGCTGATGGTGGACTCAGTCCCCTCATCCAGATCATGAACAAAGATGTTAAACAGGACTGGCCCCAACACTGACCCCTAGGGGACACCAGCACTGCCCCCCAGCTGGGTGCAGCACCATTCACCAGCACTCTCTGGGCCTGACCATCCAGTCAGTTCTGAATCCAGCAAAGAGTGCTCCTGTCCAAGCCCTGGGCTGCCAGCTTTCCCTGGAGTATGCTGTGGCAGACAGTGTCAAAGGCTTTGCTGAAGTTCACGTAGACAACATCCACAGCCTTTCCCGCATCCACCAGGCAGGTCACCTGGTCATAGCAGGAGATCAGGCTGGTCAAGCACGACCTACCCCTCCTAAACCCATGCTGGCTGGGTCTGATACCCTGGCCGTCCTGTAGGTGCTGTGTGATCACCTGTAGGTGCTCAAGATGGTCCCTTCCACTATCTTGCTGGGTGCCGAAGTCAGGCTGACAGGCCTGTAGTCTCCTGGATCATCCTTTCAACCCTTCTTCAGGTTCTAAACATGTTTCTGACAGTTGTAGTGTGTAAATATACCACAAGAAGCTTGATAGGGAAAAACCAAAACAAACCCCAATATCTGCTCACCAGGCAGATATTACTAGCAATAAGAAAATACATGGATTTACTTTAATGGTTGCTTTAAAGATATGAGCTCTGTGGTACTGTTCATACTTAATAGTAGGTCTTATATCATTAAGTCTCCAGGACAGTTTATTTTGTGAAACAATAAACAGAGTTCTGCGATCTCGCTCATTACAACTCTTTCCCCCCCCCNCTTTTAGAATTATATGTTAAAAATAGAGAGAGAAGATGTTCTTCAAATATCTAGACATTATTTGTGCGACACTCAGAAACATCTGCATTTAAATGACACACTGATTATCTGTTTGTCATTAAATTCTCATATAATCATATATAATCATATAATCTAATGGTACTGTATTGTTCCTCTTCTGTTACATATGAATTTACAGCTTCATGGTTGAAATGAATTTCCACTGGTATTTTTCCAAGTCAGATCTTGGCTTTCTGGAGTGTGCATTTCAAGATTTTTACATATCTATTTCAAGTACCGAATATAAATATATTCCAAACCTTATTTGGGAAACTATTTTAAAAAGATACCTCATTGAAAATGTCATGGAAGACTATTTTTAATTTATACTGGATATCAACAACACTGCCTTGGAAGAGACTGGGGCATACTTCTCATTTGTCTGATGCACACCTACCATCCTGGGAGTACAGTTTCATATCTGTGAGATATGTCTCTGGTTTTATAAATTCCTTAAATACAGCAATAAGTAACACCTCTCACATTGGCAATCCAGTTGCAATTTTTCTGCTAATAGTTATAAAATACCAGGTGAAATTAGTCGTTGACAAGTCAATAACTAGAAATGGAGGTAAATAGGAAGCATAACAGCAGTAGTGATCTCAGTAAGCCAGTAGTACAAATATTTTGCAACAGGCAGTTAAAAAGACATATAGAATTAATCCCTAATAGCATGCTTATTGTTGTCCTTTCTTTGCTATTTTGTCTGTTGTCAGCCAGTCATTGCAGTATCAGAAATACCTGTATCATTAACAGTTCCCACAGTACGACATTAGTGATTGAATGTTTTGTAAATGCTCATTTGTATCCAACACTGCTGTAGTTGGATACAAATGGGTTCAGCTCCTCTAATATGACATGAGACGTGGATAACGCAGACTATTCCACTTGTCCCTCAGTTTCACATTTGGCATAACTTAATTTTATAGATGGTTTGAAAATTTATTGAGATAAACTTCAGATTTGCAATCATGCAAAACATAAAGTCACAATTAATATGCAGCCTGAATTTTATTGAGATTCCTGGAGTCCTTAAGAATGACAAGGAGATCTACAAGGCATGCTTTTCTACAGATACTATTACCATAATAGTGGCTGAGTACACATAATCTATAATTCTTGAAGAAAGTTTCCTTTTGTAATCTGAAGGGTTGCTCATAAAAAAAAAGTCTGACTGATAAATGGGCAGGCTTCAAGACACATTTGTAATTTATTTCTAGTTCAACTATCACTTGGAAGTGACTCAATGTTTGGACCGATATACCACAAAAAACATATACAGTACAGTACCTCTGGATATTCATTGTTTTAACTCATTGTTTTAAATGATAACTTGTTCCTAGGATGAAATGTAACTTTGTCTGAATCCAGAGTCTGTGTTCAACTACACAGAATAGATATGCACAATGTTCCTTCCCATGGAAACATTAAACTAACGAGACTGAGACTTGATCTACAGTTCACAGAAAAGACAGCTTTTCTTTCTAAATGCTCCAGCCAGTTAGTGAGCACTGCTTCTGAAGATGCAGTCAAGAATATTCAAGTCAGAGCCAGCATGAGGCAGTTATACTTCCCATTTACTCTTCCACTTTTTCCACCTGCACAGCTTTTTCCCCACAACCAGTCATAAAACCTCCCATGTGCTCCCAGTGCTGGCCAGGAGCTGCCAAGGGCTGGCTGGCATCTTAATCACTGCACAAATCCAGTGTTTCCCTGGAAAGTCTCATTGTCTGATGATTTGTTTTAAAGTAGCAATACATCTGATTCACCATGAATGGATATCAGAGGGCAAAAAAAGCCTGGGAACATGAAATTCTCTTCTAATTGCTGTTCTCTCCTAGTATGGGATTAAAACATTAACATTCTCAGGCACTAATGTGTCCTGAAAAATACAGTAACCATTTTGGAAACACCAGTGAATAAAGATAATTTATTACAACCAGATTTTTTGGCAACACACTACATCAGCAAAATTCAGGAAGTTAACCACATCTTCACTTATTTTCTGATTTTCACTATGGTTAATGGGAGGAAACCTATATGGCCTGTGTGATGATTTTTGTTCTATTATTCCTAGAGCCTTCACTACATATAGTCAGTCACAAGGAAAGCAGAAGTTTTATATAATTTTGTGAAGTTTTTCTTCAAATCACACTATTTCAAATGGAAAAATAAAGATATTACATAGTTCACTTGCTGTAAACTGGCATACCAGAATTATATTTGTTCTAACGGTGTGTCAAATGTTCTTGTTTTTCCATATAACTCCTAGAATTTAATTGTTATAACTTCCTAGAACTTCATTATCATGTTATATAATTGATTTTTACCTTTAGTTTTCCAATTTCTATTCTCTATTTATGTGACTATGATGTGGCATTTCACTGTAAATGAAATCCTAAAATTATTACTCATGCATTTATCACTAGATATAGTCCACGTGTCTAGGTAAAGTTTAGGTATGTTCATTTCTTGTTTCAAGGACACAATTAAGGGAAAGAAGTATTGGTACATTCCCGGAATCACATATAGGTTACCATGCATTTCTTGTACATGTCAGAACATGTGCCCATGGTGGCAGAATAATTTATATATCACTAAAAATTTTATCCTGAATATCTAGTCTGATACTCTGCACAAAAAAAGGAAAGAGAAAAATGTTAGATTTTAGCCAAGTATGTTGCCAAACATTCCAGCATGTGTTGGCTGCAAACATCAATTTGTGATGCTTTGTTTTCGTAGAGAAAGTGTGTATTACTTTTGTCTTAAGGCAAAGGTTTAACTTTTAAGTCGCATTTCCAGGATGAAAGAAAACGAAATGCATGTCTGTGTCCTTTACTTTTTAGGTTTCCCATCCCTGCCACACTGATTTAAAACATGTGAGTGAATCCAAGTGTTTCCCAGCAAATGAATGAGTTTTTTAAAAAAACCCCTACAATGCAAACACACACAAACAGTACACTTATGTATGAAAATACAAGAGCCTTGTAGAAGACTCTGTAAGGTGTCCCTGCTCTCACAGCCCACTTTTCCTATGCCACTCCCTTTGGCAAGGGCCGAAGCATTTCTCTAGTCTAAAGATGCAACTCTACAGAGTGACCCATATTAGTGAGTGGTCAACTAGTAGAAAAAAAAACAAAGAGAAAGTGTTAGAGCAGTGATATCAAGACAATTTTGAGTAGGACAAAATTTCAGCCAGAATATATTTTTAATAGGGTGCTTTATAGCTGTACCAGTCTCTTGGAATCCAGACTTCATAGCAGGGAACAGACTGCCAAACCCTGTGTCAAACTAGTGAGGGTTATTTGACATGCAGAAGCAAGATGTGCAAGAGCTTAATTCCTTTCCATAGCCAAGATATGAAAGTGGCGCCCAAGGCAGGGCTAGAGAATATCAGGTGCCTGCAGAAATCAAGCAGAATCTACAAAAGGCCAAGAATCATCTGCTCCCATTCTCATCCAGTTGTGGGAAAATTTTTACCTGTTTTGGAAGTCATTTTATACCAAGTAACTACAAGTCTGCCTCTGCTAACATACTTGAGGGAGGAAGTATATGCATTGCTGTAGGGTTTGGAAAGGAGTCTAGTGCACGGTGATCTTTCAGACTGTGTAGCAGCACAAAGGCAAGCAGAGTGCAAACCGATCTTAAGAAGCAGTGAAATCTTCCTCTTGGTTTTAACTGCCCTTGTATTCAAACAGAAGCTATTTCATGAAGCAAAATTATGCTTGGATATGGTGACTGTAAAAAGATGTTCTTGTCACAGTCCCTAATTACTGTCTAACTGATGTATGCTGGACTGAAAAAAGCATCATATGGACATGCTCAGCATAGTACCTATAAGCATACTTTGATTTAGTTAGAAATTGGAAGGAACTTCACTAGGATCCAAAGTTTATCATTATATGCTTTTACAGATTTTATTCAAGGATATGATGCTACTGAGTTTTACATTGAATTTTTCCAGAAATTCCAGTGCTTCATATGTAAGCTTTTTTGCACATATGGAAAATGTATAGACAAAAGGCTTGTATTTAATGTGCGTGTTTTTAGTCACCAAACAGCAACATCCTCAGACCTATCTTGTTGCTGTAGAACAGATGTGACAATCTATGAAGAAAGATGTGAAACTAACAAAAAGGGATTCATTGCTGATGAAGGAAAACTTCAAAGGTTAGCTGAAAGCTTATGAAACAAGTTGAAAAAATATGTTGGTTATCATGGTTCTCAACAAAAACGGTACTCTCAGAGACCTTACATAGCTTGCAGTCTCACATTCACAGTAACCCCTACGCTAAAATGTAAAAAGAAATTCAAGGAAACTCATGATGTGAACAATGAATATCTTCATCTGTGATGTAGAATTAAGCACTGCATCATATTTGCTCACCTCTAGTTAGAAAGTGTGAATAATAAATTTTAAAAAAACGAGCCTTGCCATGGTCTTTTGAAAAAAATCTCAAAAACTTGCAATGATGTTGAGAATTAGTACATTTAATCTGTCATGAAGTACTAACTGTATATATTTATCTAACTGCTCCTTACAGATTCCATGTCCTTCCCTACATTTTGGGTTATATCCTATCCAAGTAGAGGGAAAAATTAGAGTTCATTATTATTTCACTGCTAATATTCTACTATAGACATATAAAGTATCTTCTGTCTAAAGTTAGGGATTTAAGAGCTAGTTTTCCAAATTGTCCAAAACCAGCTACTGCTTAGAAATCTTTGTCAATTGTTTCCAGATAGGAACAAATCTAAGGTTCTTGTCAGAGGGAACCCTTGAGAGTTCCTCTAGGACAACTCAAAACACTAAGTCACTAAAATGTGCTCATCCTATGCAACAATCTCTTTTCTCTTGGCCCACAATCCATTATTGTAATAATAAAGACCCTAATGTGGAAGCAGTAAGAAAAGATCCTTATTTTTTTTCTATCATGAATGCCAGCGGAAGTAGTATAACGGTACTGAGGTGACATAGAACTTATGTTTTACAATTCCATGATCTTTGTGGTGGGAATCAACCTCCTCATATATAAACAAAATGTTATGAATAAAAAATCATCAGTCACATTATTTGTTGACTCCTTACAGTCGCACTCAGAGCCTGAGACCCCAGTAACTGTACTTTGGATGGAAAACTTTACACAAATGGGTACTCTTGATCCCCTCAAGAATGAAGGGGCCACAACAAAGTAGCCAAGGCTCTAAAATGAGCACCACTGTCAACTTCAATCTATTCAGCATGCCTGAAGTGCAGCAGAATTTCTTGCACTTATTGGCTCAATTATACATATTTTATAGAGTACCTAAATGGTCCTGAAGAGGCCAGGACAGAGGTGTAAACACTCCTTCCAGCCCAATCAGCTTCCAGCTGGTCTGTAACCAACAGGACTCCACAAGTATACTCACCTGTATTTCAGGTGGCATTTACACAGATACAAAAACTCTTTTACAGGCAGAAATTGATTGTCCCCTTTGTAACCATACAGCTGGAGAAGGAACAGCTAAGTGGGAGTGACTGAGTGGAACTGCTGTGGACAGTGGCAGCCCTGGAGCCTTACTAACCCAAGCCGACAGGCACCAGCCACACATCACTATTCATCAGGGCTGTGCCTGCTCCCATGAAACCAGTGACAGCATTGATTAGCTTCAGTTGCTTCCTACTGATATTTAAGCAGGTGGCTAATGACTATGAGTAACATCAGGGCCAAAAAGATGTAGGCTTGGCACTAAGCTGTTCCTTTGCTTTTCCTGCAAAGTGGTCTATGTATTTGTGTTGTAGGATGTTAAGTTCTGAAGAAGTTCTCTGTCGTTAAGAGAATTTTGTAAATCTGCCTTAGTAATAAGTTGTATCTCTGTACCCTTGTTGTCATGGTTACCCTGTTCTCTGGTTTTGTAACCTCCGCCCTGTGCTGACCACGCCCATTCCCCGCCTTCTAGGTGGAGATTCCTAATCCCTCTCCTCCCATTCCCCCACTTCTTGGGCGGAGAAATCCTGTCAATCCCTTTACCACACACCCTTTACCCTAGAAAGTTCTCCCTTGCTCGGTCTCCTATTGGTTTCTGTGACATTGTCCCACCCCTGTTGTATCTCTGTTGGTTACTCCCGTGTCTGTTAAGCGCAGATCCAGCCCTGAGCCTTGCCCTGATTGGTACCCATGCTCTCCACCCCCTTCCTTGTAATACCCTGTGCACACCCTTGTTCGTGGTCCTTTCTCCCTGAACTATTGGAGGCTAGTAAAGCTGTCAGTTACCCTAGAAGGGGACCCCTTCCTTTTTGCCTCCGCACATGCAAGCCTACAACTGTTGGGAGCTACTAGCTAAGGGGAGACTGCCCTGTCCTCTTACAGCAGCATAGGCGGTCCGCTGAGGGTGTCTGCTGTTGCATGCAGTGAGCCTCAGGCAGCCCTAACCGTGTCATCTTCGTTGCTTTAAGAACTGCCTATAGCAAAAGCGAGAACTTCTGGTTCCCAAACCAGAGTTATAATTGAGTCATGGCCACTCTTCACAAAACACTTGTCTTCTCTTGAATAAAGATTCCTAAAGTTTAAAATTCAAATAACTACAAGGTATGATAAGTAACTGAACAGTCCCAAGTTAAAATATAACTATAATTTAATCACATACGAATTTTACTTTTAAAATAAATAAGCATGATAACTTGATAAACTACCAGCCAGAAATGCTTTCTCCAGGTTTACATGCAATAGAAAAAATAAAACTGCCTGCAATATCAAATGAAAACAGTAAATTGAAGGTGTGGTTATGGATTTGGGAAATACAGGATATTTTTTTGTCAATAGTACCACCTACTGGATATCAAGAAGATAAGAGATAGAGACTAATCAGCATTTATAAAAATCAGATTATGGCATAATTCAATACTCGTCTTGGACAAATGTCAGCATAACCAAACTGTTAGATTAATCAATGACAGATTGTCAGATCTTCTAATGCACTCCCAAAACCCTGCAGAAAGGTCACTGAAATGTTCAATATGTATTTTTTGTTAAATCAGATTTTCAAAACTCACTACAGATAATTCATGAGGTGAATAAAAAAAATCAAACTGATCAGCCTAGTAGCCCCATTTAAACGCAGTGTGCTACTACTGTTAATGAGAGTGTTAAGTATGGTGGGGTTTTATAAGTTAATTACACAACTAATGTGTTATATCTGTTATTTGGCAGGGTGGGAGGAGTGAACAAAAATGCCCTCAAAGCACTAAAACAAGCATTAAAACACCCCTGCCCCCACCCCCCCATCTGTTACTATTGAGCTAGGCGTTAACATTCTGTGAAATCCAAAAAATAAGCAGCTATTAAAGGACCTCAATCCAAGTGACTTCCCTGAAAGGTTAAAGCTTCATCAAGGAAATCATAAGCCTTGAAACCCCCCAGTGATGACATATAGGCCCTCTGACGCAGAAAATTCTTACCATGTTTTTGCTGCTTCCAACATTCTGGCTATGTTATATAAGCACATTATAAGAACCACACATCTTTTCAATTATGCATCTTACACCAGATCACACTTCCTTCAGAAAGCTGTGATCTCTTTCTCCATTAAGAGTTCCATCCAAGTGCACTTCAATCTTCCTCTAAATCTCAACAGATTTGCAGCAAAACATCTTTTAGTTACCTTCAGAGATTATCATCTGATGGATCCAATGAGGGACTGCAAGCAACAGAGAACTCCTCAGTTCTAATCTAAAGCTTGACAAATACTGAACACTTAATCCACAAAACAATAACACCTTGATGCTCTAAAAATTAAAAAAAAAAATCTTTCATTACAAAGCAGAAAATGAATTCCTAACACACTACACGATGCAGCAGGAAAGTTGCAGTACCCAGTCTGCAGTTCCCAGAAACACAACACACCCCAGCTGCTCTGCTGAGCTCTTGTGCTCTCCTGCATACAATCTCAGCCTCTCCAGTAAGGGCCTCAGCCTCCTTTTCTCCACCTTCCAATGCACCTCATCAGTCTCTCATTATGAGAGTAAGACTTTTGATGGCTAGTTCAGAAAGCCCAAGACCATGTTGTGACTTGTGTCAAGCACTTAGTTCAGCAACCCAGTTACCCATTCTGATGACCTAATAGGCTTGAGAAGTGGGTCTGTATGAATCCCATGAAGTTCAAGGCCAGGTGCAAGGTGCTTCTCATGAATCAGGGAAATCCCAAGCACAAATACAAGCTGGGCAAAGAGTGGATTGAGAGAAGTGCTCAGGAGAAGACCGTGGGTGTGACAAGCTCAACATGACCCAGCAATGTGCACTTGCAGCCTAGAAAACCAACCACATGTTGGGCTGCATGAAAAGCAGAGTGACCTGCAGGATGAGGGAGGTGACCGTCCCTTTACTCTGCTCTTGTGAGACCCCAGCAGGAGCACTGTGTACCGCTCTGGGGTCCCCAGGACATGTTGGAGAGTCCAGAGAGGGCCATGAAGACCCTCAGAGGGCTGGAGCACCTCTACTATGGAGACAGTTTGAGAGAGTTGGGGTTGTTCAATCTAGAGAAGAGAAGGCCCCAGAGGGACCTTAAAGCTCTTTCCAGTATGTTATGAACGGGTGTGGAAAGTTGGCTTTTGTAGTCTTCCAGGATAAGAATGTTTCCTTTTTTGGTTAATTGTCAGTTGAATAGTTCTGAGAATTATTGTTAAGTCTGTTAAATGGTGGTTTCCCTGTTCCGTGTGTCACGGACAAAACCTGTGAGTGCATCAATCTTTGGGAAATGGGGCCAGTTAGATCTAGTGTTAGACTTGCTTGGGGTACTTGGCAGGGGTAGAAGGGTGTAATATTCTAGAAAAAGGTGTTACCTAGGATTAGCATAGAAGTTGGAAGTCCAGAACCCGGGCTGGACCAAAACCTAACCAATAACTGGACACACCGATATCACCCCATCCGAAGGAACCAATCATTGAGACAACAAGCCAATATTCACCAACCAAAACCCATACAAAGGGGAGGACTCTCAGAAAGTGGGTGGTGTTCTTGGGAGGTGTATCAAAAGTAACTTCCCTGGTGAGGTATCTAGTGTGGGTTGGATCCTCCTATGCCAATCAGCTGTTAGGAACCATAATCACTCTGTTACTGTTTCTGTTAATAAACCGGCAAAGCAGAGACTAATTGGCTCGTGTTACCTCAGTTTATTTCACAGTACATACATACATACAAGAGAACTGGAGAGGTTTACAGGAACGCGCAATTGTAAGGCTGGCTTCGAAGAGGGAATGTCTTTAAACTGAAAGAGGGTAGATTTAGATTAGGTATTAAGACGACAGTAGTGGGGCAGTGGCAGAGGTTGCCCAGAGAAGATGTGGGTGCCCCATCCCTGAAAATGTCCAAGTCCATGCTGGATGGGGCTTGGAGCAACCTGGTCTAGTGGAAGGTGTCCCTGCCCATAGCAGAAGGTTTAGAACTAGGTGGTCATTAAGATCCCTTCCAACCCAACCCACTCTATGATTTTACATAAGCCACATGATTATATGCCTAATTACAGATGCAGGGAACAAACACAAAAACTTAAATTTGTGCTTTACAATAATGTATGACATCATAAGCTCATTAAATAAGTGCTAGGACAAGAACACGGATGCAAAAAAGATACCAAGGAAGACAAGAAGCTGGGTAGATGTTGCATGATCGTTTATGAAGAATACATTTTATACTACTCACATAATCCTTGGGCATTGATGTATGCACCAACATTCAAATTCAGGAAATGTTGTAGAATAGGGTGATGCTGAAGTCCACTATAAATAACTGGAAGAGAAAATTTCTTTCTTTTCTTTTAAGAAAAAACAGAAGAAATAGCAGAAGAGCCAGAGACACCTTCAACCACCCGACCCGAGCTAGATCTGCGCCGGCCTCACGAGCCACATTCCAGCAGTGCCGGGCGGGGCAAGGGATCGGAAATGNGGGCGGGGCAGGGATTCGGAAATGTTGGCTGCCGGCGGAGCCAGCCGCCAGCGGGCCCTGAACCCGGCATCGGCTGGGAAACCAATCGCACTGCTCTCCCTTTGCCGTCACAGAACGCCTTCCACGTAATTCGCTACCGCGGGGACTCGCGCGACCCCGTTCCGGCCTCCGCCCCGGCCCCGGCCGCCCCCACCAGCCCCAGGCCGGGGC
>VZTN01021894.1:0-57938 GCA_013400515.1 Erpornis zantholeuca
AGGCAGGGGGTGGGAGAAGCAGGAGGTTTTTCACTCGAGGCAGCCCCAGGGTCCCAGAGAGGTGGCCTGGCTTGTGTGGCACTCCAGCCTGACAGAACCTGCCCAGGGAGGGGAATTGGGGCACAAAGGGATGAGTGACACCATCCCCAGAGCAGCCCCAGCACATTCCTCTCCTGCAGAAGCTCCCAGGAGCAGGATGTGTGTGGTTCTTCACTCTGACCTCTCTCCTGAGCTCACCCTGACACTCAGCGAGGGACAGGTCTCACTTTCTGCTGGATGATGGTGGAAAAACTCATCTAATTCCCTCCAAGGGCCCCCTCAGAGCAATTCAACCCAGAGAAGGCAGCGATGCTATTACTGGACCAAAACAGCCCTCAGATGAAGCATCAATCTGATTTTCTTCCCCCACACTTCTTTTTTCTTCCACCTTGCTATGGATTAATGGCTAATCACTCAGCTAATCACCACCCCAAGAGTCTCTTGGCCATCTAGCTGACCTTGCAAGGGACAGCAAGAAGCAAATGACAGCGCAGAGGTGGCATTTCTCCATGGCTCTGGTGATAACTGCACCAGGGGAGCAATGCTGGAGAGCTCAGGGATGAGAGAAATGCAGCACTGAACCTTGAACTCGCAGGGTGCCTCGCTGCTGTGCCAGGCAAGGCTGTCTAAGGATCTTCCACTCCAGGTTCTGGATGAAAAATGATCATTTGACCCTTTTCCTGAACCCCTCTGAGGAGGTAAGTGGCTAAGTCCTAAATTACTGAATTGTGTACAGGCTCTAGCTTGGAAATCCCACATTGTTCCACTCTCTCCTTTCCTTTCCCTGGATCCCACAGGGTTTTTGAGCCCTCACTCAGTGGACAGTGTGTGAATGGGCAATAAATAAGCCAAGGAGGCTACAGCTCCAAAAATGACACCTTCAAAGGCAAAGCAGTAACTCCCAAAGCAGATTTCTTGGGGTTCCTTTAGTCACCCCTGAACCTGGGGACAGCCACCCTGTCCTGATCTCTCCCAGGCCCTTCTGCCCCACTGGCTTTGCCCCTTTGTCCTTTAGGACACGGAGCTGTGGGGTCAGCGTGGTGGGAATTGGCCAGAGCTGAGCAGTGCAGAATCCACCTGGACATGGAGAATCACTGCTGGACCCTGCAGGTTTTATAAAAAGGTTGTTTTGTTCCCGAGCTGCCTCCCCACAGGGTCTGTGCCGCTGACCTCACTTTCCTGGTGCCCACCCAGAGTTTGATGCTGCCAGAGCCTGCTCAGAGCCTGGGATTCGGAGCTAAAGGATTATTCCCTTCAGAGCTGGACTTTGTGGGGAGTTCTCCCTGCCCCACACACCGTGCAGGCTCTGCCCTGATCCACACTACAGGCTCTTCCTCTGGGGAATCAAAGCCTTTTCTTTGTGTGCTGCTCTCCCAAGGCACTGCAGGGAAGTCATCCCCACCCCTAATCATCAGTAATCAGAGATTTGGAGAGATGCTAAGAGGTTTTATTTCCTTTACTGGGGAGTTTCTTGCCAGCAGGGAGCTCCTGGTGGCAGCAGACAGACCTGGGACGGTTCAGCCTAAGGGATCCCGAGGGAATCTCTGCCTGCCCTGGCTCTGAGAGGACACAAAGCAGCCTTCCTGTGGCACGTGGCTGTTGTGCCAGAAGCCAGGAAGCCCGAGGGGCTGGCAGGAAACCGCAGAGAGATTAGGGCCCCACAATTGGATTGCCCACTGCCCTACCCCACTAATGCAATCAGAGCCAAGCGGGCACGGCTCGGGCTGAGCTCCCCGAGGTCTGCACCGAGCACCTCACGGGAAAGGAGAGCTTTGGAGGCTGCCTGGATCACAGAGCTGACCTTGGCTCACCCATGTGGGTCTGCCTCTGCACCCTCCTCCCCTGTGCAGCAGGGAAACCGCCGCGGAACAAAACCCAGCGGGTAAGGCAGGAGGACAATTAGTCCTGCTATTTTTAGATGTGCATGATAATACAGCTCAGAAAACTGGGGATTTCTTTTCAAACAAAAGATTTATTTATACATCAAATTAAAAAAAAAAAAAAAAAACAACCAAAAACCAAAAAAACAAAACCCACAAGAAGAAAAATAAGCCCCAACCCAGTGAATCTAATTTGGAGATGGTCGGTGTGAGACAGAGGGCCCTGAAGTCTGGAATCCCATTTATCCACAGAGCAGAGATAGCAGCAATCCAAACCTCCCCAGCACAACGCCGTGGCTCAAGGCAAGGAGGGCGAGATCAATACCCCAGGCTCAATCCCTCCTACCCTGTCTGCCGAGCCTGTGCTCAGGAGAGGGATGTGATATTGGAAAAGTGGCAATCAATGTCAGCTACGTGGTGCAGCCACGGGCTGGGGATGTTGCTAGGAGAGAGGGAGAGAGGGAGAGAGGGAGAGAGGGAGAGAGGGAGAGAGAAGCACCCCCGTGCTCTGACCAGAATAAAAAAAATAAAGTGTAAACACATGACAATTAAGTCTTAGTGGTATAATAAAATAAACCCCAGGGGCTGCTCCTGCCCTGGCAGGGTGTGCAGAGCAGAGCTGAAGGCAGTGGATGTGTGGAAGCAAAGTGTCCTCAGTTGGTCCCTTCCCCAGTGGATGTGCCCCAGTGAACTGCTCTGTGGCTGGTACCAGCGACAACAACAGCAACAAGAACAAAAAGAGCCAGCCTTTCTCTGAGCCATCACAGGGGGAGAAATGTCAGCAATAAATACTCCTTTTCTTTCTCTTAAAAGAACACTCAAACAAAGACAGGAAAATGAAAAGCCAGGCGATAATAAATTGTAGGAGGAAAATGGCAGTTTTGTTTCCCTGCTCTGCTATCAGCCCCTGCACCTGGGGTTTGGTCCAGGGGTTTTTTTTACCCCCTTTCTCCTAACTTTCCTTTTATTAAGTCATTAAAAACCGGGTGTGGATCTCTCCAGGCGTGCAGCAGGCAATGGGAATGTCACCCAGACCCCACCGGGAAAAAATAAAAGTGATTACGGGAAAATAAAAAAACCCCAAAATCCATTCACCTGATAATGGCACCTATGCTTCCATCGCCATAAACTCTCCTGGCCTCTGTCCTACGGACAGCCCACCTCCCAGGGTTAAAAAACAAACAGAGAAGACAACATACAAACAAATTTCCAGTGTTTCAGGGGGGTGGGAGCAGGAGGAGGGAGCCTCGGGGAGGGAAGGGCACTCCGAGACATGAAGACACAAACAGAGTGTAATATACAGGCTGGGCAACAGTCGTTAAAGCAAAGAGTAACACCTAAGCCACCGACCAATACAAACACCACAGAAGGGGACGAAAGTCGTCGAAGAGAGAAATTAAAAAAGCCAAACCAAAACCGAGAGAGAGAGAGAGAGAGAAAATAATTACCCGACCTCCCGCCCTCCCGCACGAGCCCCTCCCTGCCCTCCCCCCCCTCAAAAATAAACCAAAAACTGATCCGTAAAGCAAAGCCACCCTCCCTCCCCCAGCCGATCCTGCTGGGAGCATCCAAAAAGTCTGTGCGGGGCCAGGGCGTGCGTGGGTGTGCCGGGAGGGACGCGGGGCAGGCAGGGAGGGAGGGAGGGCAGCGCTCCGGAGCGCGGTGCTGAGCACGGGGGAGCTACACGTACCACTCCTTTTTGGAAATAAAAGACCCGTCGTTCTGCGACACCATGTTCTCGGCCAGGTCGAGCTGCTCGGGGTCGTACTGGAAGCCGAGTGTCCTCTCGTCGTAAGGTTCGGGGCGGGCCTCGCCCTCGTCGACGGTGAAGTAAGGCCTCTTGGCGTCCTCCTCGTAGGCTTTGGGGACGCCCAGCTTGCGCTCGCCTCCCGCGTCCTCGTCCTCGTCCTCGTAGGTGCTGCCGCCCAAGGGGCCTGGCTTCTTCTCGTCGTCCGAGTCGTCGGGGTACTGCAGGTTCTGGGCCATGGGCGGGTGGTGCTGAGGGATGCCGGCCTTGCTGTAGCCGTTGCCGTACACGTGCTTCTTTGTGCTGTAGTCACCCTTGAAGGTGTGACGCCGGCGCCGGAGTACCACAAAGAGCACCACGGCCACCACCAGGACCAGCGAGACGCCTCCCACTATGCCCCCAATCACCGGTGTGGGGATGTTCGGCTGCACCATGGATTTGTGATCATCGATTGGAGACGGGGTGTAGGGAAATTCTGGGTAGGAAAAGACAGATGGAAGGGGGAACAGTGTCAAACCATGCGGAAACGCGCCCTCCCTCCATGCTCTCATTGCCAGTCTGGGGGGGAGTGAGGGGGTGGGAAGATGAGGGTAAGGAACAGGGAAGGGAAAAACTGGGGAAAGGGGAAGAGGGGCATCCTCACAGGGGTCAGCTCTGCCTCAGCGAGGGGAAGGTGCCGTGCCAAGCCTCATGCAGGAGCCCAGCAGGCTGGAAGCAGTGATGTCCCCTCCCCAGCCCCTCCAGGTGTCTCCAGGCGTGCTCAGATCCCACCAGCCCTGTGGCTTGAGTCCGGACGCGCTCTGTGTTACCGGGTGACAGAATTCCAGTTCAGTTTCCCAGAGAGTGCTCCTGATGGGGAGCAAGACCCCAGACCCCATCTGAGGTGGGCACGGAGCTGCTCACAGAGGTGCCACGCTGGACCCGCCAGCTCTGCATCCCTCTCCTCACATCCCAGCCCGGATCACAACCGGCTGGGGCCAGAAGGCAGCAGCACCTTGTGATCCCACACCCACAGGTGCCCTGTGGCTGCTCAGAGCCCTGCTGGCTCCTGACCCCGTGTGCTGACCCTGCAGCACAAGGACACAGCCCTCCCACTGCTCCTTTCCCTTCCCTGGCCAGCACAGTGCCTCTCCTCCTGCTAATCTTCTTCCTACGGTTACCCTGACCTATTTAAAAAAAAAAAGAAAAATAGATCTCAGAAAGAGGCAGAGAAAAGAGATGAGAAAGCAGCTCTCTCCTCTTTCATGCAGTTCAACACCTACACTTTGGCACAGATAAAGTTTGAGGCAGGACTTCAATCAACCTTTCTGGGCACAGCGAGAGCCCCTGGCCAAGCTCGGAGCCTGTTGAGGGCCGTGTCCAGCAGGCATTAACGCCACATGGATGTCTCAGCCCTTCACCTGCCTCCCGCTTTGGGCAGCAGGTGCCTGGTTAATGCCCCGTGGCAGCCTTGTCTTTGTGAGAGACCTTCTCCTGGTGCTTTTCCCACCCCCAAGGCCTTGGCTGACAGCCCTGGAGCCTCCTGGCCTCAGTTTTCCCCCCAGCGGGCAAGGAGAGGTGCAGACCCCGCAGCAAGCTCAGCATCCCAGAGCACAGAGGGCCATGGGGAGAGGGGAGCTCTGAGGCACCAGATCCCAAAGGCATGGAGACTGTGACTGCTGCCCACCCTCTTCCACGTCCCTGCTGGCAGGAGTGGGGCTCCTGTGGCACAGCTGAGGGAGAGGGGAGGAAAGAGCTTCCCCCAAGTGCAGGCACTGAAACAGCTGCAGGTTTTGGACCAGGGCACTGAATTCGAGCAATTGCTGGCCTGAGCCATAAATGTTTTGGGTGGTTTTTTTGTGCCTGGAAGATGATTAATTCCTGCCTTTCCTGAAACATCAACCCAACAACAGCGTCTTGGTTTCTGCAGTGCTGCCTTGCCTGGAGAGAAGCCTCCTGAGGCTGAACCCACACAGAGAGCAGCCCACTGGGCAGAGTGGGCTGGGGGACAGATGGAGGGGCCCTGCTGCAGCCAGCATGAGGAGCAAGATGCTGTGCAGGCAGGAGACAGCATTTCATTCCCAAAGACAGCCTCAGAGAAGCACAGCAAGGGCATGCCTTGCAGCACAGGGAGCTGGGGCTGGGCTGTGGAAAGCCAAAGCCACATGTTGCATCAACAGAAGGCTGCTGCAGGCAGCTGGTTCGTGCAGAACCTCTCTGCAGGGACACCAGGGACAGTCACGTCCATCCCCTCACAGCCCTGCCTGCCGGGGGCTCAGCTCCAACCACACAACATCCACGCTGTGCCCTCTCCCCCTGCCCCTCCCCGGGGCTGCTCCTCGCTGTCACAGCCCCTGTGGTGCCTGATTCCCAAGGCATGGGAGCACCCGGGGGCTGAGAGGCAGCAGGGAAAGCCCAGCAAGCTGGCTCAGGCCCCTGGGGCTCAATACATCATTCTGCCACAGCTCGGAAGCCTCCTCACACCCTGCTGTTCCCTACGGCAGGGCTGACTGCGTGCATGGCCCCACAGGTCCCCAAACCCACCCCAAAAGGAGCCAGACATGGTGTGCAGATCCCTCAAACCACAGGGATCCCAAACCCACCCCGAAAGGAGCCAGACGTGGTGAGCAGATCCCTCAAACCACACGGATCCCAAACCCACCCCAAAAGGAGCCAGACGTGGTGAGCAGATCCCTCAAACCACACAGATCCCTCTGCCTCCCAGCCCCGGAGAGCAGATCTGAGAGGGGAAGGCTGTGCCTGATTTCTAAAGGAGCTTGGCCTACTTTCCTGCTAAAAGCCTCATTAGCAGTCCAGGTTGGACGTGTGAAGTGAAAGGGGGATGTTTTCCTACCTTTCTCAGCAGATATTTATTTTTTCCCTGCCCTTTGTGCTGCCCACCCCCACTGCAGCGCTCGCCACCCCCGTGCCACCCCCTGGCACTGCCAACGCCGCAGACACGAGCAGGAACACATCCACCCATCCACCCACCCATCCATCCATCCATCCATCCATCCATCCATCATCCATCCATCCATCCATCCCTCATCCATCCATCCATCCATCCATCCACCCATCCACCCACCCATCCACCCATCCATCCATCCATCCATCCACCCATCCATCCATCCATCCATCCCTCCATCCATCCATCCATCATCCATCATCCATCCATCCATCCATCCACCCATCCACCCACCCATCCACCCATCCATCCATCCATCCATCCATCATCCATCATCCATCCATCCATCCATCCATCCCTCCCTCCATCCATCCATCCCTGCTGCATTTCACACGTCTCTCAGGCAAGGAACTATTTTCTCCCCGCATGCCATCCCCATCCTCCTCGCCGTGGCCCCGTTCCCATGGCAGAGAAAACAAACCCAGACTGTGGGAAGGGAGACAGGAGAAAGACAGGGGGAAGATCACCCTCCAGCAGCTCCAAATCACCCACAGAGCTTCCTCCCTCCTCATCCTCCCTCCAGAGCCGGGACAGGGCGGCTCTGGAGGTGAGGTGAGGAAGGTGGGTGACCCCAAGGTGTGGTCAGTGGCCAGAGAGGAGGGGGTCCGGCCACTCCAGAGCCCAGCACTGCCACTGGATGGCGGCACAGACCAGTGCTGGCTCCGGAGCTGGGTGGGCACGACCCTCACTGGGATGCACCGGGATGTGAGTGGTGTTCCTGGGAAGGGCTGTACCCCGTGCCAAGGTGCCTCGGCTCTGGCAGGTGGTGAGCGGGCACCCACGGGGTCCAGCGTGCCACCTGTCCCCACATCCAGGGCCCATTAACCACTGGGACATCTGCCAGCCCCACAGATCGGGATCCACCCCTCTGCCCACCCCGTTTCGTGTCCGGGGTGCAAACAGAGCAGCCCCGGGGAGAGAGAGGGAAGTGTGGGAAAAGCATCCCCTCTTTTTTGTGTGTGTGTTTGCAAGGGGGGTGTGAAATTTCTGGAAGCCGGTGCGATGCCTGAGCGTGCTCGGGGGCCCCACGTGAAAAATCCATTAGGAAGAGTCTGGAGAGAATTAAAGCCGCTGTGAAAAGCGGCCTGGAGAAACAGGAGACAGCGGAGCCGAGGGAGGGGGAACAAGCCAGGCTTTAATGCCAGCATGAAAAGCCTCCCCCCCCCGCCTGCCACCCCCCCAAGCCCTTATAAAAAGAGGGAGTGCTGTATGAATAGGAATTAAGGCAGCAACACTATCTGCCCGTGCCCGCCACTGCCAGCTGTTGCATTCAGCCCCAGCTTCCTGTCCCCGTGCCAGCAGCCAGACCTTGGGGACAGCAGCTGGGAGAGCAGGGAGACAGGAGCTCACCCCGGGCTCAGCCTGGCACCTGGCCCAGCCCACAGGTTCTCTCTGATCCCTCTGCAAGGCTCTGGGCATCTCCTGCCTTCTCACCCTGGGGCTCGACAAACTTCCCCAAACCTTCCCCGTCACAGGAATGGCTTCACAAGTACAGGTTTTTTTAAAAAAATCCCATCTTTCTCTTAATGGCTTTTTTCCAATAAAAATGAGGTGCCTGCGAATCGTCCCAGCTGTCCATCAGTCCTTGATTTGCTGCTTTTTGAACCTGCTGGCCAATTTTAGTGCTAGCTGACAGAACAAGCTGAAATTATCCCCATCAGAAAGCTCCTGGAGAAGGCTGGAGTGGGATCCTTGGTAGAGGTGGGAGCTAAACCTCATTAGACATCAGAGAACCCAGAGGGACAGGAGGCTGCTCCCAGGGGCAGGAAGGGCCCAGATCAGAAAAAGGGTATTTTTAGACACCCAGTAATTCTTCTGTGATATGCAGATCCACGGGAAACCGGCTTCCAAAAGCTCTTCTGCTCATCTGCTGGGATATTTTAAAAGGCTGCTTCCTGTGGACATGTTTTTCCTTTAAGTCCCATTGACATCCTCTTCCCCTCAATCCTAAGGACCAAGGGCAAAGCCAACACCAGCCCAAATTCTCCCTGTGGCCACGGGCATTGAGGAAAATGTCAAACTCCACCAGGAATTACCTGCTGGGCATCTGTCAGCCCAAGAGGAAGGCTCTGCATTTCCTTCTGCCTCGGAAAACCAAACACCCACTGCAGTGTGAACAGGAGCTCCAGGGAGGAACAGGAACCTGAATTCCAACGTATTCATGGGGCTTCCCAGCTCCCAGATGGCCTCAGCAAACACAGCAATGACCCTGTGGGGTTTGTTCAGGAGCCAGATTGCTGATGGCAATTCCTCCCCGCCGGAACAGCCCACGCCAAATCATCCCAGGACTTTGCCCCCGTGTTAAGTTGTGCACACGAGGGGAGATAAGGAGAAACCTCGGGACAAAGCTGCAATTGGAGAAGCCCAGAGCGCTGCTGCCCTTCTCTCTCCCCCTTGCACCTCTGCATGTCCATCTCCAGCTTTCCAAGGGATCCTGCCCTCCTCTCCCTCCCGGGGGTTCCTGCTGGGGGGCTGCGGGTGGAAACACCGCTGGCAACTAATCCAGGAGTTCAGCAGCTGCCGCTGGCGTTTCAGAGCGTGACGGCTTCCAGGCCAGATGCCAAACGTGTCTTAGGTTGTAATCTCTCTCTCAGGTCACCTATCCCCTGTCAGTCAAGCCCTGCTCCCGCAGATGCCACAGGAGGGGATGCACAGCCCCTCCGGAAGATCAGCATCAGCCAGACCCCCCCCTGTGGGCTTCTCCTCGTTGGCCCCCCCGGCCCTACATCCCCCCCCTCAATCTGCTCGGCTTTGGGAGCACCTGCTGCAGGCCTTGGGATTTAGGACTTCCTGGAAAGGGCTTTCCTGAGCCCGGTGCTGGGTGGTGGTGGCCGCAGCGAGCCCCACGGGCTGTTTGCAGTGACCTTGCTGGGACGAGAGCGCTGCTGGTGTGGAAGTAACTCCCTGCTGGGAGCCAGGCAAACGGGGGGGGTCTGCAACCCCTGCCAGCTTCTCCTCCCCCCCAGCCTGTAGCACATCCAAGGCCAGGGCTGCAGAGCTGCTGGCACAGGCTCTCCCTGCTCCCCCAGCTCTGTGAGTCTCCTTGAAAAGTCCATTTGCCATTTTTTTTCCCTTTCTCCTTGTGCTTCCTCTGGCTGGAGCCAGTGCACAAGCTGGGGGATGTCTCCTGCACAGGGCCAGGGCACATCCATGCTCTGCTGCACCCAGAAAAGCACACATTCCTCTATCCATGCACATTCCCACGTGCAAATGCTTTATTCCTGCATGGGCACGTGGCTGGGCAGCAGGGCATCCCTGTGCATGCAGGTTTGGGAAAACCATTTCCATGGCCAGGATGGAAATTGGGAATCAGAGGTGTGAATGTCCATGGTCAGGACACAAATGGGGTCACACATGTGAATATCCATGGCCAGGACACAAATGGGGTCACACATGTGAATATCCATGGCCAGGATGTAAATGGGGTCACACATGTGAATATCCATGACCAGGATGTAAATGGGATCACAGGTGTGAATATCCATGACCAGGATTAAAATGGGATCACAGGTGTGAATATCCATGGCCAGGATGTAAATGGGGTCACAGGTGTGAATATCCATGACCAGTTCTCTGTGCAGGACCACCCCACACGTGCAGGGCCACCCCATAATCGCAGCCTTTTATTCTGTCACCCTCCCGCCTGTAATAAATAGGTACATGTCACACTACATGGCTTGCCTGCGACTGACAAAGGTCCTGCAAGGCAGGAGAAGCTATTATGGGAACAGATTGCTGGAATAAAATATTAAATTTCCACTTATCAATCTCTTTAATGCACCATAACTCTGATAGAAGCATTCAGCCTTCTCCCTCTGTACAAATTGCCCTCCCCATCAGGGGCCTGAACCAGCCCAGTGCTCTTCCTCTCTGGAGCCTGGAGGGAAGATTTTAGGTGGCAAAAGGGGGGAGAACAGGGAGACAGAAGGGGGAAAAGCTGCTGCAAGGTTTTCTCTGCATCAGCCTTCCGTGTTGTTTTTTTTCCTCCCAAGGCTGGCTGCTCACTAGATTGAACTCCATTTATTGCGTGCAGCTCTTGAAAGAGGTTTCGTGGTCCACTGACAATCCCTAAATTGCCTGCAAGACCCAAACAAATGTACCTGTAATAGCTGAGCGAGGAGGGCTGAGCCCTCCCCAGCACAGGCCTAATCGCTCCTTAGGGAGAGCTGGATAAACATATTCAGATCCCATGAATTATTAAAGGTTTTTTTTTTTTTCCTTCCTGTGGTGCAGGCCTGGCCTGTGGGGTTGGCTGTGAATCCCTCCTAGCAGGGCAGCTGTGGGTGCACCCTTCATTCCCTCCCGTTTAACCTCAACCCCACGGCCAGGACCTTTGGGCACCAGCCGAGATTGCAGGCGGGCAGACACCAACCCAGCCCCAGAACTCCTGCCAGCCCCCACTTCCTCCACTGCCAGCCCTGAGCTGCTGCAGCCTGAGAACAACGCCCTGCCCCTCCTCTGGAAAACCACCAGGAAAAGAGACAATTCCAAATCCCAGAGGGGCAACCCACAGCTTCTTGTCCCTGGAGGAGCCTCTGCCTGTGCAGGTGAGCTGCTGCAGGCACCTGCAGTGCCACTGTGCCACCAAAAACAGGCAGGAAAGGTGAAGGGAGGGCTGTGCCTCGTGTTCTAACACCACAAATGATAGGGGGTGCTGGGGCAGGCAGAACCACAGCAAGAAAGGGACACAGAGGCTGTGCAGGAATGGCAAGGGAGAGCCTGTGACTCTCAAACTCTCCTTCAATCCCAGTTCCACCTCCTTCTCTGCAGCTGGGGGCTGAGCTTGGAGGGTTTTAAGCTCTGCTCGCTGTTTCCAACGTGCCCCAGAGCTCTGGGCGCTGTGTGGGATGGGTTCCTACAGCCAAAGGGAGTCAGCTCAGCTCGTACTGGGCACTGCCCCAGGGACACCGAGGTGACAGCTCCCCTGGAATGGCCAGCAGCTGATTTTGGCCATGACCTTGCCCTGGTTTTGAGTGGTAGGGCAGGGCTGGGCACAAAGGGCTTTGTTCTTCCAGTGCCTTTGGCTGGCAAAAGAAACAGCCCCCAGAGACAAGCCTGTACCAGGAACAACTCAGCAGGCAGGGATCCAGGACAGGAGGTGTGAATTAAAGGCCTGCTACAGTGATAATGATCATAAATAAATACCGGGTAGTTAGCATCTAATTAGCACATCCCATCCATTGACCTCCGAGCACTTGGATAGAGGAAGATTAGCCTGGTTTACCCACGGTGCAGAGAGGGGAGCTGAGGTGCTGAGGGTGCCAAACACAGAGTTATTGCTAATTTTAGCCACCCCAGCCTCGGCTCTACGCCTGCTCAGCATTTACCACCAGAGAAAGCTGGTGCAGGAGTTCCATCCCTCTCAGACCAGACAGCTCCCCACAGACTGGGGTGGCAGGAGAGGCTCAGAGCACCTTGGGCTGGCAGAGGAAGAGGTGACAGCCCTGGGAGCCTGTCCTGTATCCCCCACACCTTGGGAGCCCCCAGTTCATTCACCTCACTGCCCATCCTGCCCGGGCTGTTTGCAGCCCAGAGCTGGCTGCAGTGTGGCAGTGCTTCAACTCACTGCTCCAAGAGATGCTTCCAGCCCTCCTGAGACCCACAGGTCACTGCCTGATCACCCAAATTGCTCCCTTTACCCCAAAGGAATAGGATTAATGTCCTTTTCCTGCTCTCAAAGCACCCACAGCCACTTTCCCCCCTTGGTGATGCCCCACAAAGTCACTCTTTCAGAAATCAGGCTATTGCCATATGTTATTTCTTCTCTTTAAGCTATTTCTTGACACGACTTTCTCTCCCTGGCACTACCTCAGCTTACCCACACATCTTTCCCTCCCTCCTGGGGCTACACTGCTTTGCAGGCCGTCAGATTCCTTCTGTCCCCTGTGAGGTCACAGCATCCCTTCCCACTGCTGCATCCCAGGGCATTATTCCTTCCTGGAGCCCAGGCAAAGCCCCTCAAGTTCTCACAGCAACCTGTGGCAGGCAGGTGAGCAAGTCCACAGACCAACACTGGAAGGAGCTCAAATGAAGCATTATGAGGATCACCCAACACCAGAAACACCAAACACCATCCAGAACAAGGAGCTCATCCATCTCCTGCCTTTCTGGCAGTCCACATCCTCATCCCAACCCTCTGGGTCCTGATTTCCCTGCCCTGTCTTTGCTGTCAACACGCCCAACAATCCCTCTGAACCCAAAGCAGAAGTCGAGGGGGGAACAAATCGAGTTGGTGCGAGAAAGGAAAAGACCACAAGAGGAAAGGAGGAAAAAAAAAAAACCCAAGGCAAACCAGTGCAACACCAGCACAAAGCCATGAACTCCACTGCCCCCTCTGCACCACGAGATTCCCACCCCTGGAAGGGGTGAGATGGAGGGGATGGAATTGAGTGGTGGCTGCACGCTGCTCACACCCTCCTCTCCCTCCCCAGCACCTTCCCCAGGTTCCAGAGCAGCCCAGGGTGTGTCCTACCTGTGACATTGACCTCCACCAAGCCCGAGCGTGTCCCGATGGCGTTGGTGGCCTCGCAGACGTAGGTGCCGGCCACGCTGTAGGACACGGGCCCTTTGAAGTAGATGGTGTTGTTCTGGATCTCCACGCTCCCTGGCAGGGTTCCGTTTGGCCTGGGGGGGGACAAAGACCGTGGTTGGCCTCAGAGGTGACACCCAGGAGGTCAAGGAGTGTTGCAGAGGTGACAGCAGTGTGCTGGGTCCGTGCTTGTCCTTGGGTAGGTCCAGAAGCTGGAAAATTCCCATTAATGCAGGCAGGAAAAGGGACACAAGGTGACCCTGTTTTACCCCAATTTCCTGCCCATTTAACTCTCCTGATTAGCCAGTGTTAATTGCAACTTGAACTCGAGGAGAGCAGTGTTGATTTAGAGCCCTGGCCGTGTCAGAGCAGGCAGGTAAGTGTGAAACTGGAATAATGCAGAACTAAACCAGGAGATACAGAAAATAAATGAACAAAGGCAGATGAAAAAATAATAATAAAAAAAAAAAAGCCCCTGTGTGTTAGGAAGAGACACACATGGCCTGGTTATTCTTAATTACTGAAGCAAAGTAAAGTAATTATTTCTCTTAGGCAATTAAAAATTACTCAAGTAATTCCTTCCCCTCCTCCCAACCCAAATGTGCACATATTGTCAGCAATTTGTAAGAAGCAAAAGGGAATAACGGGGGTGTAATCAGGACTGCAAAGAAGTGCCTAAATGCACGGATTTTGCATGTCTACATATACACATATGTACAGAAAACACAGATTTTCCAGCTGCATCGAGCCAGCGATCCCAGAGCTGATGGGAAAACACCTTAACCTTGGTCCTAGAGAGCCCTGAAGCTACAGAGACAAGGGCACATCTCCAAAGGGTGGTGTGGGAGGCTGCAGGAGGCTGCTGCCTCCTCTGACAGCTCCCCTGCCTGCTGCTCACCACCACCCAAACGGGAGGAGAGGAAAAGCACTGCTGGGTTTGACATTCCGGGCAGGAGCAAAACATCAGCGTCCCCCCAGGAAGGGGAGAAGGTACAGAAATAGCCTAAAGTGGCATCTCTCCTGCATTGGGTGCATCTTTGCTTTCCTGGAAGTGTTGTGAGGAGCCCAGAGAGCTCCTCAGAGTTTAAATCAGACTGGCAGAACCAACAGATGGAGAGAGCTGGGGATGGGGAACTAGGAAAAAAAAGACAAGAAAAACAATCCTCTTCAGACTTTCACTTTGAACAGTTTTGATCTGGGAAGTGGAATGAGAGAGAATGTGCTCCTTGCAAAGCCATGTTGAGAGCCTCTCTCCTGATGACAAATGCCAGCTGAAAAGAAAAAAGGATCCATTTGATCTTCCTCTTTTAAAGCTACACGAGTGCTTACAGAGAAGAAAGAGCGGCAGAGAGAACCACATCAGGTTGTATCAATTCCCCACCTGGCTCCCCAAACGCCCCTCACTCACTTTTCAAGTCCCTTTAGTGTGTTCAGCCAAAAGCTGGAAACCTGGAGGACAAGGAGTTGTTGCTGTTTAATGTCAGTCACGTGGGGGGACTGCTGGAGCTCATTCCAGGGAAAGGTTGTTCACACACAGACAATTTTTGTGTTATTTGTGCCCCTTCAAAGCAGGGGAATCCTGAGTCCTTTTCCAGCTCTGCTCCCGAGGCACTTGGTGGTGCTGGGCACGTTAATCACCCTGTCACACCTCAGCTGCCTCACGTCACCAGGCCAGGATATTATCCCAGAGAGGTGAGAACAGGAGGTTTTCCCTGGATATTGAGGCTGCACTGTGCTGGCAGCCACCTTCACCACAGGCACAGGTTGTACCTCCGAGTGACACTAATGGGACTGGGCCCTAAGTGACCAGAGGGTGAGCGAGGTGTCTGCAGAGACTCCTTGTCCCTGCTGGGAGGTGACACTTGCTGGTGGCTGCAGGGGCTCTGGGGACACTTACAGCTTCCACTCGTAGGTGTGAGCTGGGGGGTTGGCATCAGACTTGCAGATCAGCTTCACGTCCTTGCGGTTCAGGAACCAGTTGCCATCGAAGCCCTCGATGGTGACTTCTGGCTCATCTGCACGGGTGGGGGGCAGAGGGAGGAGAGCAGGAGGGGAAAAGGAGGGAGGGAAGGGTTGTGGGAGAGGAAAGTGGAGAAAATGAAATGGGAAGAGATGAGGGGGCAGGGGTGGGAGAAGGAGAGAGATTGCAAGGAGGGAAAGAGGACAGGACAAGGAACGTGAGGGAGCGCAACGAGAGAGCAAGGGGCAAAAGGGACATGGCAGAGGCAGAGAAAGAAGGCAAGAAAAAGAGAAAACCCACAATTACTCCAACGTATCCTTCCGCTTTCCACTCTCAAAACCAAGACAGCAGCCCCTCAGCAGCCCAACACCTCCCCTCACAAACCCCCCCTTCCCCCAGAGCGTACCCCCCACGCCGCCCCGAGCACGGAGCCCTCCCGGCCATGCCCAGGCCCCTTACACTGCACGTTGAGGGTGATGCTGTCGGTGAACCTCTCCAGCTGGTAGTTGACCACGCACATGAGCTGCTGGCGGTGAGCCTCGCGGCTGGGCACCAGCCGGTACCGGCTGATCACCGTGATGGTGCCGTTGCTGTTCCGGATCTCCTGGAACTCTGCCTCCCCCTTCAGCTTCGTGTCCCAGGTGACGGTGCTGGGGGGCTTCCCGTTGGAGGAGGTGCAGGTGGCTACCAAGATCTTTTCTGTCCTGCCAGACTTGGCAATAAGTGGCCTCTTGGTGCCCTCCATCCAGTTCGTGGGCTTGGCTGCGGGGGAGTGCAGAAAGGGGGAGGAGGAGGAAGAGGGGAAAAGGGTGCGAAGGGATGGTTAGAAAGGCAGTGCTGCTCTGTTTGCTGCAGCCCAAGAGCCATCTAACACCACCGAGGCTGTGGCAGAGCTCGTGGTGAGTCCAGAGCTGTGCATACTGCCAGCAGTAATTCCCATGTAATGCTTGCTTTATGGCAGTGCCTATGCACCTTGCACCATCTACCTGCGTCATTTATGGGTAAACAATGGTGGAGGTGCCCTAAATGCACAGATATATGGAAAGTCAATCCCTTCCCCCCAGAGGTTTTCACCCCTGTGTTAGAAAGGAACTGAAGCTGGAGAGAAAATGACTCATGTAGACCTTGGGTGGGGTCTGTTCACTCACAACCCTGAGCGCCAGGGACAAGCTCTGCTGTCTTTTCCCTCTTGACAGCCCCCAGCTCATTAAAACTCACCACTCCCACAGGGAAGTGGTCACTGTTACTGCACCTGCCTTAGGAGTGTAGGTGGAGGGAAAAGAGGAACTGAGACCTGGAAAGAAGCAGAGGTGTGACAGCACAGCTGCCTCAGAACCACCTGCCCTGGGTTCCCTGCTCTTCACCTCTCCCCAGCCCACTTAAAAATTCATACAATCTACACCCCAAATTCTGCCCCGAGCTCCTAGGATGTGAACCTGGGGTTCCTCCAGATCTGTTGGACTGGAGGTTCACCCTAGGGAGCCTGCCCAGAGCCTTACCCAGCACGGTGAGGTTCAGCTGCCCTTCCCGGTTGCCGGTTGGGAATGTGGCAAACTCACAGATGTAAACCCCCTCATCCTCCAGCTCCAGCCGGGACAGCTGGATGGTGCCATCCTTGAAGGAAGGGTTCCGGAAAGTCACCCGCTCCTTGTAGGGGGACAGGATGGACACGCCCATGGCGGGGTTGTAGATGGCCACATTCTGCTTGGTGCCGTTGGTGGCCTTCTGCCACGTCACCTGCGTGATCTTCACATTGGGCAGCGGGTTGGTGAAGCTGCAGTGCAGCACCACATCCGTGCCGATGAACCCCGAGACGCTGTCATTGACCAAGACAGTCTGAGCTTGCAGCCCTGCAACGAAACAGGGACACGTGTGAACATGTGTGTGCTTCCCAGGAGCAGCGTGGGCATCGGGGTCATCGATCCCTCCCTTTATTCCGCTTGCTGCTTCTTGGCCTGGCTGATACAAGAGTGGTTTGTGGCTGCAGGCACCTTCTGCATCCACCTGGCCATGAACACCTTATTCCCACTATGAGCAGTCCAGCTGATGCCTGAAATGGCTCCCTAGAAACAGAGCCCAGGCAGGAATAAAGGAATCAAGGAGGGATTGGTTGGAAAGGCCTTCAGAGGTACACTCTGGGCTCCAGAGGCTCCTGCCTCAGTGCATCCCAACATGGACAAGGACAGCTCCCGAGTTCTTCCCACTTGGATCTCAGCATCAATTGCCCAAGCAGAAGCCAGGCAAGGATGGAATTTGCCCAAGCTTGCCCCCCTGTCGCCAAGATTGTGGTTTGCAGTTGTTGGGCCTAGGAGGGTCTGGGTGTCCTTGGAGAGCTGGAGAGGCTTTGTTGTGTGTGTGTGAGCATGAGAGAACAGCACTGAACGAGCTCCAGGGAACTGCAGAGTGACACTGGGCAGGGCAGGGTTGGAGACATAGAAAAGTTCAAACCTAAAGCACCACAGCCTAGGGCTCATCAGCACCCAAAGGCACAAGGCTGGATCAATGACACCTCCCTCCCTTTTGTCTTCAGCTCTGGGTGACACCGAATTGGTTACGGTAAACACGCAGGGCATGTGTGACTGCAGGCATGTGGAAGCCCTGATGTTTATCAGCACAGCACATCCCAACATATGCTAACACACACTCAGACATCCATTTAATCCTGCTGGAGCTGCAGAAGTAATTAAAGGAGCTGCAAAGACTCAGCCCTCATTTCAGGGCAGCAATAATGCCCACACAAGAATGGCTTTAAGGCACTGCCTCTGCGCCTTGCACGATCTCCCTGTATCACCCAGATCGTTTCTGTGGCCTTCTTGTAACCCCAGAAGTGGCTGAATTTAGTTCCTGAATCTAGGAACCTTCCACCTTGACTCTGTGGAAGGTGCTCGTGAGAAGTGGGAGCTGCAGTTCATGACAGCTGTTGTGTCTCAGTCGATTCCTCCCCTGACAGATGGAGAAAAATATCTCCCACCAGACTGACCCTGAAATTCATCTACGCTGCCACTGTGTCTTTTCCTAATCTGTGTGTTTAGAGACATAATGCTCTGGTAATTATGCAGCCAGTATTTGTATGATAAATACAATAGAGAGCAAGGTGGTGAGAACGAGAAAAGCGGGTTTTGCTGCCTGCTGCTGGGAGAATCTGCAGTTGGATGGATTCTGGGAGCCTGGGAGGAAAGGAAAGAAAGGGATAATAAAAAAAAAGAAAGATGCACAGAGAGTGAGGAACATGAAAGAGTAATGGGAGAGAGAGGGGCTGGGGAAAGAAAAATGTATTGCAAGAGAAACAAGACAGCACCTCCTAAAAGAAATGTCACCCTACTCCGTTCTTCCAGGGATGAATGGCTCCCTGTCCAAGGCCAAAATGAAATCCCTGGTGTTTGTCCCCCTGGGACTTCTCCAAGAGTCTCCTTCCTGCAGTTTCACACACACACACACACACTCTCAAGGGCAGGCAGACAAAACTCTTCTCCACTCACACTCCATGTTGCCCCCTCACTCCCTGCCTGCTGTTCCCAGTCCCCACATCTCATCCACGCCTCTTCTTCCTCCCTTCTCCTTTCTGTGACCCCGAGGACAAGCCCCAGCAGCCCAGCCCGGCCACGAGACGCCACCAGCTGACCACAGCCATCAGCAGTTCCGACCGAAACTCGGCCTCCAGAGCTTTGTGCGAACTTGCCCCCTGCTCCCCGAGCCAAGCCCCACACCCCAGCACTGCAGCTGGGTGCTCAGGAATGTTCTCCAGAGCTTCTCACAGCCACAGCAAAGTGCTGGTGCCCTCATGTGCCCGCAGGCACGGAGCCACAGTGGCCTCTGGGGCTGGCAGGGTGCACCTTTCCCCTCCCAGCACAGCTGGGGCCATTCCCCCATGGCTTTCCCTCCACAAAGCAGAGGGTAGGGATGTTCCTGCTCCGAGAAAGTCACATCTGGATGATGTTTCTCCTCTGGAGAAGGGTGTCCCAGGAGGACACAGTCAAGGACTTTTCTGCCACCAGTGCCCACAACACCCTCCCTGATGAAAGGAGGGCACAGGCTGGCTTGAGAGGAGGCCACACTGGGCTCTGAGGGCAGAACGGGTGGATAGGGAGGGGGGAGATGTCTCCACCATGCTTTGCTGCTCCTTCCACCCCGGAGGTGAGCGAGCGGTGCCCACACCCGAGGTGAGGAACAGCTTTGCCCAAGCAGTCTGGCTTGGAAAGCTCCAGCACCTCTCAGAGCGTGTGGGGGCTTGCTGGAGAGAGCTTCAGTCACGTAGCCAGGGCCTTGGGAACAGCCCAGCCCGGCCGTGGGTGTGCTCAGCACTCCCTCCTGCTCCTGCTCCTTCTCCGGGGCAGTGCGGAGACGTCAGCACCTCTTTCACCAAGGGCTGGTGCCCCCGGCGGGGCCTGCCCGGGGCTGGGGCGCTGGCACAGCTGGCTCTGCTCCCCACAAGCCACCTGAGCCCTCTGAGTTGCCATTTCCAGCCCCCAACAAAGAGGCCCCGTCTGCCACTGCAGGAGTTGCAGCCCAGCATCTCCTCATGGTGCTGAGCTGTGCTCCTGCAGGAGCCAAACTGCACAGGGGAGAGGGTGGTGATGCCAGGATCATTTTTTGTCTTTTCTTTTATACATAATCTTTCTTACACACTCTTTTATAGTTTTATGTATTCTCAGTGCTTTTAGCCCCACACTTGTACCTCCCCAAGGCTGAGAACTCAGCTCAGCCCCACGGCACCGTTAAACCAGGAGAGCAAACATCCTGGGAGCCCCAGACACCAAGGGCCTCTCCAGAACACATTTGGGAACCTCAGCCAGGCCCAGCCAGGGGGAAGGTTCCTCACAACGAGGGCTTCACTCCAGCCTCTCACTGGGGGACCTTTGATAAATATGTTAATTTTGCAAAGCCTATAATTGTGTGTATTTCTGTGTGGGGGCAGTGTGTGCATTTCAGGGCATTCCACCTGGACCAAGTGCTGCACCCAAGTATCCTGAAATAAATCCCGAGGTAAAAACCCCTTTTCCCCATAAACTGTGTTTTGGTTTTAATTTTAAGACCACAGAAAAGCAGCAGTAGTAGCCACAAGCTTCTCTTCAGGGTCACTCCTGCAGGGCTGGCAGTCCCTCGGGGGACATCTGGATGAGCACTGCCAGGCTGAAGGCTGCCACTGATGGGCAACCAAGATGTGCCCCTCAAATGAAGATAAAGTCAATCAGCCTCCAGCCATTCCAGCAGGGAATGTGATGGATAGCACAGGGGAGGTCAATCCGATCCCTCGCTCCATCCATCATTACTGTCCCCTTCCTTTACGCTGCCATTTCCCTGCAAATTAATGAACTGACCCTTTTAACGAATCAAGTTATTTATCTTGACCTTGAGCGGCAGCAACAATTCCCAGTCCTACCCTCCCCCTGACACGGGATCTGCACATCAATGCAGACTGGGTTTGGACATAAACTGGAGAAAAAGTGGATTTTGGAGCTGATAAACCTGATCCTGAGCCCAGAAAGGTTCTGCAGAACCCTCCTGTGCCCAGGTGTAAAGAGCTAGGGACTTTTGGCCAGGGAAAAAGCTGGTGCCAGTTGAGTGAGGAGTGCTTGCCAACAACCAAATGCTGCCAAAGCTGGGATTCAGGCCCTTACACGCAGCAGCTTTAACAAGAACACATTCCAAACTTTCTCGAGGCTCCAGGGGAAAAGGGAAAAAAAAAAAGAAAAAAATAATAACACCCAGCAGAAGAAATAACAAAACAAAACAAACAAAAAAATACCCTGAAAAAACCCCAAACACTGCGCGGAAATCGCGTTTCCTTTCCAGGTGACTGAACAACTCTTTTGCAAGACAGGAAAAACTCTTTGTGTTCCACTCGCCCGAGCCTTAAATCAGGAAAATAACGCACCCCTTCTGCTCCAGGAGCACCCACACCTCAGGGCAGTGATGAGGAAGGGGGACAGATGGAGGAGAGGGGTTTGGGACGTTGCTGGATCAGCCTCCCATCCTAAATCAGGAGCCAGAGGGCAAACTTGGCTGCTGCCACGCTCTGGGGAGCACTTGTTTGCAAGGTGACTGAGCTGGGCTGGCGGGCCTTCCCTCGCCCCGTTACACACTCAATAATTCATCAGGGCAAATGCATAGATAATTGATGGCAATGAGCACGCACGGCCGGCAGAGGAGGAGAAAATAAAATCACTAATCAGCCTCTGGAGAGGTTTGAACACATTCGACTGGATGTGAGCGTGTGTGAAGTGCTGGGATTCGCCACGCTCCTGCTTTGCTGAGCGATCTGTGTGGTTGGGAGGGCAGGGAGAAGGTTAGGGATGAACCCTGCTGTGTTCACAGATCTCCCAGTGCCCACCAATCCGTGCTGACACCTCCCAGGGGCAGCCAGCACCCCAGCAAGGATTAGCTGGATAGGTTGCAGCTTGCCCACTCGCGTTTTATTCATTAGTTTTTGCGGTGTTATTTTTTGTCGGGGACCAAAAGGGCCCAGCCGTGTGCCAAAGACATGTTGGTGCCAAGACCTCATTAGTGGAGACCTCGGAGATCCTACTCCTCCTCCTCGGCCTCTGAAGTGGTTTGTGTTGATGCCTTTCCCCACGATCCCAACCCCAGATATTCGGCAGGGCCTCGGGGGCACCGTGCACAGCTCGGGGTGCCCTGAGGCACAGGGAAGGAAGGTTTGCACTCCCTGAGTGTCAGGGGCATCAGGGACAGAGCAGAAGCGGTGGCTCTTGGACCTGAAAACCCTTTCTCCCAAAAGCCCGGGAGGTGCTGTTCCAGCGAGGCTCCCACACCAGCAAATCTGGTTCCAGAAAGCTCTGGAAATGATCTCCAGGCTCTGGGTGAGCTCTGTCACAACCTCCCTCAATGCCTCTTTGTTAAGAGCCATGTGAACTCCACTCTGCTTTGCACAACCTTGCCTCTGCCGAGCCTCTCACCGGTTCCTCTCCCTCCTGTTCCCTGATACTCATCTCCCCCCAAGGGCACTGAAAGAGCCCTTGGCAGGAGTGTGATGAGCCACCCTTCGGTGTGGCAATATCATGAGTGATGCAGATGTCACAGGAATCGCTGCTGATAGTCCCAGTCACTGCAGCTGGGATCTCACAGAAGGACAGATCAATGCTTCAGACAATCACACTTCGGCCTGCAAAAACCCCCACCAAAACCCCCACCAAAACCCCCACCAGAACCCCCTGGTTTTGTGGCCATGGGCAGTGGTGTCCCATCTGTGGTCCTGTGTGTCTCACAGACACTGCAGATCTTCCATGAAGGAAAAGTGGAATGGAACACGAGCCCAAACCTTTCCACTTGGTGGCACCTAAAAATTTCTCTCCTGGTGTTTCTGAACTCGTCTTTCAAGTGGAAAACAAGGTCTGAAAGGCAACTCCTGGGGGGCAGAGCACAGGCAGCCTCCAACAGCCCAAAGGAACAACCCAGGTGTGCCAGGCAGGGTGGGAAACACAGGAAAGAAGATCCTAAATCCCAGCAGGGGAATTTCAGGTGGCAAGAAGCAAACGTGTGAGGTGGCGCTTGGCCAAGAGGTTGGGGTTAGTCCCTCTGCTCCTGCCAGGGAGGCTTTGCAATGATTGCCAGGCATTTAAATCAGGATCCTGCTGCTCTTCCAGGAGCACAGGGCCTGCCTCACCCTGCTGGGAACACGCTGCCATGGAGGAGAGGTCTCCAGTGAGTCAGTGGGCTCCAGTGAGTCACCTCCAGGCCCTTCCTGTGGCAGCAGACTTTCACTGGAGGTCTCCCTGTCATCACTGATTCACTCCTGCCGAGCTCGAGCACCACAGGGATTGTAAAACTTGACTTTCCAACGCAAGGGGAGGGGGAGCCTTAGAAGGAAGATGAGAGAGATGTGGCAAGATTATAGCTCCAGGTGACATGGCTGCACATGAAAGGCCTGAGATAACACTGGGATGGGGTGGGGGCACCCCAAGAGAGAAACTGCACGCCCAGGCTTCCCTTCCCCCTTCCCAGTGGGAGCTGGGAGAGATTTATGGGAGCTGTCGGGAAATGGCACAGCTGTACAATGGCCTGCCTGGCCCTCAGCCAGATAAATCCCTCTCAGACAAGAAAGAACTGGGCTTGGCTTTGGCCTGCACATGGGGAACACGGGGACCTGTCCTCGAGGTCACTGGTTCAGACCCAGATGCAGCCCAGGCAGCAGAGCAGAGATGATTTTACTCTAGGACCGGTCAATGGCTGGTATCGAGTGAGGTCTCCAGCCAGCCCTTCAGGGGCTGCCTTTGGGATAAAGCCTTCTCCTGCCTGTGCAGCATTTCCTCTTGGCTTAAATGGAGCACAAAGCAGCCTCGGGAGCCCCTTGAACCAAAGCTCTTCCCCAGAGGGTCTGATCCATCCATGCTCCACTTGTTCCCCATTACACTGTGGGAAGTCTGCTCCCTGAGCCCTGCTGGGACTCACACACAGTGAGAGCATGGCCGTGCTTGTCCTGGTGCTCCTCGCAGACAGAGATGTAAGAAAAGCAGAGGCCAGGGTGGGATGGGCCACAGACTGAAGAGACAGCGATGACCACCAGACTAGACCACGAGTTTTTCAACTTTTGCAAACAGCCCCAGCTGCATCCAGCCAGGAAAAGGGCAGCAGAGCAGAGGAGTGGGATGGGAACAGCAGCTTGCCTCTGCTCCCAGCTCTCCCTCCCTGCCGCTGCTGCCCTGGCTTTCTCACAGCTGCTTTGCTTCACCCCCCAAGTCACGGGGAGGGGAACATGCCCCATGGCAAAAGCAGGGAGGCTGGCAGAGCAGGGCTGCTGCGGAAAGAGCTGACACAGCACTGGGAAAGGCCTTCCTGCAATAAAGCTCGGAAAGCTCAGGCTCAGCAACAAAGCACAAAGCTCCCGTCCCCGCCGCAGCGCCCGGCCCGCCCCAGCCGCACGGGCTCATCCTGGCACCCAGCTGCCAGTTCCCACACACCTGAGCACACACCAGGCTGCCCCGTGCCCTGCCCGACGTGCCCCAGCGCTGGCCACTTGGGCACTTGGCCTATTTTCCCTTCTCCTTCGGGCTGGATGTGACTCCAGATCCTTCCTCAGCTCTTTTCCCACCGTGTGCCCTTGCTCGCACCCGCCCAGTGCTCGGCTTCACAGCTCCAATCTCCTTTCTCCTGCAGCGTCCATGTCACATCTCCTTCTGCCCCCACTGTCTGTGTCCAGGACTGCCTCTCCAGCTGGTCAATGCTTGTGCCTTCCTTTGATTTGCCTTCCCTCCATTGTAGCCTTAAAAATCTTCCCACCCCTCTTGTGTCTCTCCACCATCAGCACCCCAGCCCAGCCCACTCACTCGCCTCTTCTCATGCCCAGCCACTTTTCCACCAGTGAATATGTCCAGGATCACAACTCTGTGCTAGGAAAAGCCAGGCAAAGACAAAGAACCAAAAACCCAAGACTCCTCTCCCCAGAATCATCTCATTGCCTGCCAGCAAGGAAAAACCAAGGTCTTTTTGCTTACCAATTCTAACCTGTAAGCAAAAGAAAGGGGACCACAAGCAGAGCCAATGCTTATTTGGTGGTTGGGTGGGGAAGAAAAGCTGGAAAATCAAGTGTGGAGGAAGGGAAAGAAGCTGGAGCTTTGAGAAGAGGGAAGCTAATTAAGCTGAGACTGTCCTGAGACCTTATCTTGATGGGCTGAGTCCCCAAATGCACACGAGTGTTTTCTCTGCACTGCCTCTGTCTCAGGCTTCCTTGTTGCCTTGGTTGTTGTTCAAGGAGTTCTGGTCCAGTGCTAAATCTCCTCGATATTAGAGCCCTCCAGGTGCTAAGGAGGAGGGATTTAATGAGGAGCTGTGAAGAGGGGATCAAGATAGTAACCCGTGGAGAGCGTCATTTCCGAAACGAGGGAACATGAGGCTGAAGAGATTGAATAAAAACAAAAATAAACTCGATGGCACAGAAAAAGGAGGGAACATCAGACCCTTCCTTGCCTGGCTGGTCTGTGGGCTGGGAGCTGGAGCAGGAAATGGGGGAGCTCTCAGGGCTGGGAATGACTCACTCGCCTCCACAGTGGGAACGGGACAAAGCCGAAACTCTGCTGACTCAGGCGTGACTTCAGCGCCCGAGTTAATAACTGGCAGCCTCCTCTGGCTGCCCCCACCAGCCAGTTCCCTCTGTCCCCACTCAAACCAAGCCTCTTTCATCAGGATGGATGCCCGGTCACAGGGAATTATCAAAGATCCAAACGCTGCTCTTCTGTCCAAAACATGGTGAAAAACGCATCCCTGCCAAACCGCGCTGGCCAGCCCTGTAATTTTCATGGAGAAGATCAAAACTCCTGCTTTCCTACAGTTGAAATGCAGCTCAACAGTCACAGCTCTTCTGCCTGTGGTTTTGCTTTCCTCCCATTATCTCTCAGGATATAACATATTGCTGATATCTCACTATCTCCTGAAGTTAAAAAGAAATGTTTCCTCCTCTCGCAAGCGGGAATGCCACGCTCTGTTCTTCTGTAATTTGTTTCGAAAGATAGAAACAAGCGAGTTTTTTTGTAACCAGGAAAATGTGATATAAGTTCTGGTGGCTGACAAGTAGGAAAAAGCTTTGCAAACACGACAAATGCAAACATGGCACCGACAGATGCAATGGACAGACACCCTTCGCTGGCTCCCTGCCTGGGATTTCTCTTTTAATGTGTTTTTATCTTGCCCCAGAGATATCTCCGGGAAAGACTCAGACCTCCCAACTTTCTCTGGGTTGTTTAAGGATTCCTGCCTGTGAACAACAGCCCCGAAAGAACAATGAGTACAAATAACCCCAAATTCAGTGCCCTGCCTAATTTTCAGCCTGCTGCTGCTCAGCTCTCTTATCGTCAAAACCCCGTGCAAGGATTTTCTACAAGTTTCACCTCTTCCCTGGGTTTATGAACTCCACAGAGGCAGACACTGTTCCAGTCCTACCCGGGCCCCATCTGCAGGAATCACTCTGCATATTTCTGGAAAAAGCTCTGCATCTTCAAAAGGCTTTTCAAACAGCGACTAATTAATCCTCCAACACCCCGAGAGGCAGGAAAGCGTTATTACCCCTGCTTTCAGGGGTGGGGAAATCGGAGGTGCTGAATGACAAAGAGATGTGCCCAAGGCCACCCAGGCAAGCACTGGCAATCTCACTCGGTTAGAGGTGGGGATCTGCACGGGATGGTGGCAATTCTCACCCCAGGAAGCAGGGATGGAGGCATTCGTGGGGAGGCCCCACAGCCCCACCCACCACTCATGCAAATGGCAAAGTCACCTCATTTCCATGGCTGAGGAAACCGAGGGAGATGAAGTGGAAAATCCATTTAATAGGCAGAGCCTGGAAACCTAAACATTGCCCAGTCAAGAGCTCCACTAAAGGTTCCCAAAATGTGGCTCACGTTCTTCCCAACCACGAGCAAAATGTACCAAATCTCTGACATTTCGTGTTAGGAACTGGCCAGAGATCAGGAGAGGCTTTGAGGCTGGGGGTGAGTGTCCCAATCACTGAGCAAAGCCAGCCCCACATTTCTCAAATATTCCACATACTGGAAACGAGTGGGGTTAGTTTAGATTTTAGGAAGAAATTCTTTACTCTGAGAGATTGGCACAGGTTTCCCAGAGAAGCTGTGGCTGCCCCTGGATCCCTGGAAGTGACCAAGGAGAGGCTGGACAGGGCTTGGAGCACCCTGGGACAGTGAGAGGTGTCCCTGCCCATGGCACTGGATGAGCTTTAAGGTCCTTTCAACCCAACCCATTCTGTCACCCCCATGCTGGGTGGAGATGCAGCTCTCACATCCACTGAGGTCCCAACCTCCACCCAGGCTGCTTGGGAATGATTGCTGAGCTCAGAGGGGCCTGCAAGGGCCAGGACTGTAAACAAGTGACAAGACCACCCATTAAAGGCAGCCCGAGCATGGGAAGGGGGGAGGAAGGCAGGGAGGGAGGGTCAGAGCCCAGCAGGGAGACCTCCCACCACGGGTCACACTCCTCCGGGGTGCCTGAGCTTTGCTCTCCTGGGAGACCAACACAGGCACGGCCACTCTGCCCTGCCCAGAAGGGAGAGGGCAGTCAGCAAGGGCTCAGAGAGACACTCAGCTTAACCCAGAGCAGAGGGCAAGGCAGGACAAGCAGGGAATTCTGCAGAGAAAAAAGATGATTTGTCCTGCAGAGAGGAGTTTGCCAATTCCCATCTCCCTTTGGACACCTCTCAGTGGGAGCATCACTCCTGCCGAGCTAACTGGGGCCTCAGACTCGAAAGTTGTATCTTCTTAGTGATTGTAATTCAATCAGGGACACGAGTGAACTCCCAGGAAGAGAAATTAAAGATTTCTCCAAGCCTGATTATCCCATTCTCCAACAAGGTGGCTTTGTGCTTCCAGGTAGCCCCAGGGAGGAGCTGGGCTGTGCCTCCACACTCGATGACAAATGTCCCTCGGGTGCTGAGTGACACCAGAGCTGAGTGCCTCATTCCCTGGGGACAAAGGTGTCCCTTCAAACACCACCACCTACACTGGGCTGGTTTTGGGGGCATCTCTTGGGATGTTTCCCTTTTATCCCAAATCCGCCTGAGCAGGAGGGTTGGGACCCCACCACTCCAACAGGCCTGAATCCCTGTGGCAGGCTGGAATCACACATTTGCCCTAAACCTACTGCTCCCCAAGACTTGATTCATGAGAGACAAGCCAGGACCAAAATCAGCTCCCCATGGAGATCCAAGAACAGGCAGCAGGATGGGGCAAGCCAAGAGCCAACACCCCACTCCCAGCCTTGTGCTGGACAAACCAGGCCTGCATCCTGAGGGCTGATTGGCCTTAATTGAGAGATTTTATTGACTTTCATCATGATTTCATTGACTTTTGTTCAGTTACATCAGCACCAGGCTCCCCGTTCCCTTCTCAGGGAGCGACAAGCCACGTGCAAAAGGATGTGGATGCCAGATGGATTTTCCTGGGCCACTGGGGAGAGCTCCAGGGAGTCATCCTGGTCTCTGGAAAATCAGGAGGTCAACTGCTCTCAGGGGACTCCTGCGTGCTTTGTCCCAGCTCAGACTGGGGGCTGCCACAAAAATGGAAAGCATGTGATGGACAAATAACTGGAGCTGGTGGAAAATTTTCCAGCACAGCATATTTTTCTGATGGAAAGTGTCACTTAGTCCAAGCCAAAACCATCCACTGGAACGTGCTGATTTTGGCAAAATTCGATTTAAAAAAAAAAAAAAAAGCCCTTTTGATAAGTTTGAAATGGTTTTTCCTTGTGGACTCTTGTTTCTTTTAAACGGATTTATGGTAAAACACTGACCAGGACTGCAACCAGGATGGGATGCTTTGGTTGCCATGCAATGGGGACATTTTGGATGAAGCCAGGCCAAAGTTTTCTTTTGAAATTTCCTTTCTGTGGAAGTTTTCAACTGACAGCCTCAAAGCAGAAGGAGAACTCCCTCTGAAACGCCCAAATCCCTGCTCTGCCAGCCCATCCTGCGTTAGTCATCCCCGGAGCCGACCTTTCCAACAGCTCTCACCCCCAAACACAAATCACCTCCCTGGGACTCTCCCCACCCTCCCTTTCCACAGCCCACTGCGGGCTCGGATCCATCTGGATCTGTTCTGGGTCTCATCCCACCCTGTCCCTGGGTTAGGAGTTTGTCTGGGGGCTCGGGCCAGCCCTCCAAGCTGTGTGGGACCCACAGCCCTGCTCCAGCACCTCTCCCTCTGGGTTCCCTGTCTATTCCTCCCTCCTGACAGACGGATTTGCTCCCACCCCACACCTGCCTGGCGTGCCCACCTCCTCCTCCTCCGTCTGCTGCTTGTGCCTTTCCACTCACTAACAACTCCAGGGGAGGCTGCTTGAGAGAACTCCTGTTCCTTTCAGATTCGGGGGCAAAACAGAGGGAGAGAGAGAGAGAACACAAACCAGACTATTCCATTTTTTAGCAGACATGACAATATGGACACAGTTCCTGCAGAACACTGCACGTATTTTAAGACAAACTTTACCCCAAAAATGTCAGCCAGCTCCCCTGGTGGGAGGGAGAATGAAGGAATGAAAGGGTCCTCCAGGTTTCCAGCAGAACTTTTATCTTGGAAAAGCTGGGAACTCCTGAGCACCTCCCCCAGCTTGCCTGCTGCCTCCCCCAAGGGCTGGAGCCAGGAGGGATGCTCCAAAAAAGCACATTTCCCACAGGAGCAGCCCTGTCCTCCACGGGGGGAGTGCCCAGGATGGGGGAAACAGCTCTGGAGACAAAAGGAGGCAGAAGCAGAGAGGCCTGGAGGGGAGATGGGATGGGCCCAGGGAGGCTGTGGACTCTCCATCCCTCCAAGGCTGGGTTGGGTGGGACTCAGGGGAGGGGAAGGTGTCCCTGCCTGTGGCAGGGTGTGGAATTAAATGGTTTTTAAGGTCCCTTCCAAGCCACACCAAGCTGTGATTCCATGCCTTGACCTCCAAGCCAGGACCATCACCCAGGCGAGGAGGAGCTGTGCAGAAAGAACTCCTGGCAGACAAGAACTCCTGTGCAGGAGGATGGGACCAGCCTGGCTGTGGCTCCCCTAGTGCTCCACCACCTCTGGACATGGCTGGGCTGGGGTTGCTCACAGGCTGCACGGTGTCACTTGTTTGTCACCTCTGCTTGAGCTAAGGACTGCTCAGAGCCACCTTTACTTGTTGCTTAGGGAGCAGAGTGACAGATAGAACACAGCTGGGTGCTTGGCTGCCTAAGGAGATGGATGGGAGGATATAAATAGCTAATGGCAAGAGGAAAGAGGACAAAAAGTCCCATTTCCAATCTGGTAAAAAACTGACCAGAATAGTAGTGGAGGAAGACTTCCAGAAATAACCACGTGGGTATTAAATGAATGGAAAATGAATTAAAAGAAAAGAAAAGACAGGAAAAGGGACTAAAAGGAGCTTCTGAACTTGTTTGAAAAGTAATTGTCCCATCCTGGAAAAAGAGCCAATGTCACCTGGGTGTCACAAACTGTTACTGGAGGTAACCTCAGAGTGACAGAGCAGAGGAGAAGAAAGATAAGTATGGAGATAAATGCCATTAACCCCTGTTAGTGCAGGGCTTAGAGAGTTCAAAAGCTCAGCCTGCAGTGAAGGATGGAGGTCTCAGGAGACTGTGCCTGGCTTGTTTGTAAAAACTCTGAGAGGAGGCAGATAAATAAACCAAAAGTTTCTTCCAGCCTTGAGAACCTCCTGTTTCTGATGCTGTCCCAACACCAGGGGACAGTGACAGTCACAGGGAGCTCCCAGCAGATCAACAGGGGGGAGAGGAGATCCAGGGTGGGCTCTGCCCCTGAGCTCACCCTGTGCCCTGCCCTAGCAAAAGGCAGAGATGGAGCAAAGAGAGCACAGAGGATGAGAAGGATGTGCCTCAAAGGGAGAGGAAGAGCCTTCATTTCGGGGAGGGACACACCTTCCTCGGGAGAGATCCCATCCCAGAGAAACAATGGCCCTGAAAAGGGAAATAACAGGGCGAGCTGAGAGGGAGCCCAGTGTGATCCCCACGGCTCTTCCCAGCCCTGTGGGCTACCCAGGCCCAACAAACCCCAGGAAAAGGACTGAGACACTTCTCTGTGCATGTCTCCAAGCGAAGGACTCAGACAGGGAAGCAACACAAAGCCCAAGAGGAAGAGGAAGTTTATAGCTGTCCTCGGAAAAGTCAGCGTGGCCTTTCCTCTCAGAGCTTCCCCATCCCCTGGGAAAGCACAACAACTCATCTGCAAGTCTGCACAGTGCCCTTGGGGAGTTGGAACCTCGGGCCTGACAACTCAGAGGCAAAGTGTGAATCCAAAGTAATTGCACTGTTTGCTCTGGGAATACTCCAGATACACTTGGCATCACAGAGAAACACTCACAATTCTCTCACTGTAGGATCTACAAACCCCCTCTTCTCTCACATCCCCAGGATTTGTTTTTTCTCTTCTCCCATGCCTTCTTTCTTTCCACTGCCCTGATTTTAGAAAAAGCCATTCAAGTTTCTGCCTTCACTCCCTGCCTGTGTAATGAAATCTTTTTATCCTGCAAACCTGCCCTGCAGAGGGGGGCTCTCTGGAGCAGGCAGTGAGGGGAGGGTCCCTTGGGCATAAAGACAGACGATCTGCAGGCAGCTGTTGGGGCTGCAGGGTTAAGCCATTTTAATTACCTGCAAGCAGAGCACCAGCCAAGGAATGGCCGATGAGTGAAGCAAGCCCTGCTGTCCCAGCGGGGCTGGGATGTCTCACCAGGCTCCTGCTGATCCTCTGTTAAGATTAAATTCTTCGGTGAGAGCTGCCCTACAGTTTTATGGCAGCGGGGATAACTTTTCTGCACCCACAGTCGGGTTGGGGTGGTGCCTGTGATCCCAGAGCAGTGCAACTGCAAAGCTCCCACCTGGACAAGGACTCTAAGAAAGCCAAGGAACTTCAGCAGTTGCTTTTCCACTCCTGACTCTGCACAATGGCAGATCCCTGGTCTCTGTCTGTCCCCATCCCACCAAGCCCTTCCCAACTCCCAGCAGTTCCTGTGGTCTCCTTGTATCCCTTTGCCTTCCTCAGGTGCCCAGAGCAAACCCAAGGGAAGGAGAGTGGTGTTTGGGTGTGTTTATGTGGGCAGAGGGAAGGCAAGGAATGGATCTTTCCCGAGGGATTCCGATGGCAGTCAGGGCCCAGCAGCTCTTCCCAGAGCAGGAATGGCCATTTGGGTCACCTGAGGCTACACCTGGGCTCCTTCCCACCGGGAATGTGCCAAACTCTGCTGTCAGAAACTCCTGCACATGCCTAGCTCCCCTCTGCCTCCTTCACAAGCACTCCACAGGGCAGTTCAAGCTGATCCACGGAATCCTGGGCAGGGAATCCTGGGCAGGGAATCCTGTTCCCTCCCAGCTGGCAGTGGCTCTGCTGCACAGACCTTCTTGGTTCCCTGCCTCCATCCCTTCTCCCCCTGTGCCTGGGAAAGCCACAGCTCGGTCCCACGGGACTCGGGGTCCCCATTCCTCCCGTTTCCCTTGCCCTGGCGCATGGGAAGCCGCACCCTGACCTCTTCCAGCTCCGACTTGCTTTCCCAAATTGGGCTGGTTTTGGGCAGGACGTGCCGGGACCTGCCACCTCCTCGCCGAGCCTTTGAAGGCAGCCACGTAGGCAGCTGCAGCCGCAGCCCCAGCCCGCAGACTTTCGTGTGGAACAGCCACAAACCCGTGAGTCACCTGGCTCCAGCCTGGGAAGGCTCCTGTTCCCTCTCCCGGTGGGACAGACAGACCCAGGACAACAGGACTCCCTTCCCAGGAACTCCTGGGAGGGTTTGGGAGCAGGATTTTGGACCTCAGGGCGGGAGAAGGGGAGGCCTTTGTGCAGCCTGCTGTGAGAAGGGGGAAGGGGACAAGGGACAGGGATCCCTGGTGCCACAGCACATAACCAGAGCAGATGGTTCCTGGCAGGGCGAGCCCCAGGTCAGGGAGGTCTGGTGTTCTTCAGCCTCAGCAAAGAAATCTGCCTGCTTGGGGGATTCTCCCTGCTCAGCACTGACCCATTTCCCCTTTCCCAGAGAGCCCCTCTCCTCCTCCAACCCATTTCCACCCCGTCCATCCTCTCTCCTCCCCGCAGTGCTCTCCGAGGAGGGCTGAGGGTGAGCAGGGTGTGGGCAGGAGCCACCTGAGCAGGGTGTGTGCCCAGGGAGCGTTTCGGGGAAGAGGAAACACGTGCTGTACCCGGAGCTCACACAGCCGCTCCCAGGGCTGGGAACAAAATGCTCCTGGATTTCCGCAGCCCCCAGTCCCCCAGCAAGGCCATGTTCTCAGCCAAGGGGACAATGGAGACCTGACATAAACAATCCCCTAGGATCAGCACATGGATACCCAGCCTGCCCCCGCCGCTGCCTCGCCTCCCCCTCAGCCGAGCTGAGGCCAGCAAGACACAATGTGTAATTAGGTTAATGAGCTAAGCGCGGATTTTAATTGGGATTCCCCGGTTTACTGGTCTATCTCCTCCTTTTGTTTTACTGCTGGTGCAGGTTCCTAAAAGCTGCCCTTGCTAAAGGCCCTGATATCAGAAAGGTCTTACAGATCTTTAATTGTATTTAATCATCGAGGTAATTAATGATCCTTGAGCGAAATGGAGATTGCATCTAGAGTGGTTCCAGTCCTGCCCTTCAGCATCTGTTGTGTCTGGGCACAGGAATTCTGCAGGCACGCAGGAGAGGGGTTCACACAGAGCAAGACAAAAGGACGGAAGAGAGAGGAAAGCGGTGGGAAGAGAAGGGATTGGGGGAAAAAAAGCACATTTGAAATGGAGCAGGAGCTGAGTAGAAGAGAGGGAAGTGGGGAAAAGGAGACAATGCCATTGCTTCTCCTCACAGACAGGAACCATTCAGTTCCAGGGCCTGGAGTGCCGGCTCAGGGGTGGGTGTTCCCTGTGTCCCCAACCTGGACAGCCTTGACCAGCACTCAGTGCTCAGACTACTTCCCCTGAGACAACCACCTGCTCCTGCTGCTCCCCTTTTCCACTCCTTGCTTCCCTCTGGCACCGTTTCACACCCCTTTTTTTTTTTTTTTTTTTTCTTCTCAGGAAGACATTCCCAAAGTTCAAAACCTTGAGCTGGAACACGGGAGAGGGGGAGCGATGGGCAGCAAGTCCCAGCATGTCCCCTCTCTCCCAGGCCACAAGCCCTGCACCTCCCATCGCTGCTGCCAACCCCTCCGCTTCTCCCAGAGCACAAACAAAGCCTGTCCAACCAGAAACGGGGCTGTGCCTGCTCCGACTTGCCCCAGGAAGGCAGATTTAGTGAGAAATGTCACAGGCAAAGCAGCAGGGATGTGGAATTGAGATCCCAGCTGCAGTGCCCTGAACGCAGCGAGCAGGAGGGGCTGTGTTGGCTGGCTGAGGAGTGTCCCCTGTTCCCAGCCCCAGTGACAAGAGATGGTTCTGTGCAGGAAAAGCTCTGCCCTCTCCTCCTCCAGCCCCAGCAAGGCTCACAGCAGGACAGTTGCACAGACTAGCAGTGCAACCTGGTAGTGGGGTGATATTTGGGACTGCACAAGTGCTCACCAAAGGAAAAATGCAGCTGCCACAGCAGATTCCCCCTTCTCATTCCTATCCTGGCAGGCTCTCTGTGCTACAGCACGAGGCAAAGGTCCTGGCGTGGTGCTGGAATGAGCCTGCTTTTAGTCTGTCCCTGTGAATGAGCCCAGATTGGACCCAGATAAACTCTGTGAGTTGGGACTTGCACCGGGGAGTTGTTGGGTTGGGCTGGCATTTCCAGCTGCCCATAAACTGAGCTCCTCGGGCTTGGGGCAGCCTGGAGTCAGGGCTAAGGGTTGGGGGCAGAGTTCTCCTCCAGACACTGAAAGCCCAGTTTTTCCTGGAAACCTGGGGCTCTGTTACCATGGGAAAGGCACTGTGCAGAGCCAGTCCTGACTGGGAACCTGCCCCTTCCCACTCTGGGACGAGCTGCCTTCCCAGGCAGGTTTCAGCTCGCTTGGGCCGTCGGCTCGGCAGATCTCATTTCTCGTGGTTTTTTTCTCCTTTATTGCCTCCCTATCTGCCCCAGGCCTTGAGAACGGGCTGCCTCCTCCCTGCCAACTTTCCCCACTTGGAATATTTCATGCGCAGGTCTTTCTTTCTCCCACGCTCCCTCCCCATCCACCTTCCCCGTCCCATGTCCAGCTGTGGCTCCTGTGGCCGCCGGTGCCTCCAGGTGCTGGCATGGCTCAGGTGGTGTCCCTGCTCCCTGGGCTCCATCCCTCCAGCCATGGCACAGCAGCACCAACAGGAACACGAGATGGGAGATACTGCGAGAGGCAGAGCGCCAGGAGCTGCAGAAGAAGCAGGGATACCCAAAAATGGGGGGCACGGAGCGAGCCAGCACAGGGGGAACAGGAGGGGAGGAAGTCACAGGCCTGCCCACGGGGATAGGCCTTGAAAAGAGGCACTGCAGTGAGGAATAAAAGGGATGGAAACTGGGAAAGCCTGGCTAGAGTTGCTGGGTTTGGTGGTGCTCCCACAAAACCCTCCCGCTGGCAGAGCAGGGTCCAGCCTCCATCCCCACAGGCCCTGGTCCTGGGAATGGCTAAGCTGATTGCAACAGCCCCGGAGATCTGCATCGAGCCTCTCCTCCCACCCAGCACACCAGATCGGGCTGCCTGATTGTGTCATTTATTCCCCCGTAAACAGAGCAGCCAGAGGAGAAACCCAGCCCAGAAATGAGAAACCTTCCTGGAGATGCAGCTGGGCCAGGCAGGAGGAGCACAGCAGGGATGAGGCTCCCTGGCCTGACCTCACTTGTGCTGGAGCTGCCTTGGGCTGCACAGGAGGAAGGGGAACAGGCAGAGTGGCAGGCTCTGCACACAGGCACCTGACTCACACTTCCCATGGCTTTTCCCTTTCTCCCACCCTCCACAGCACCTCTGGCTCTGCCTTTCTGGCACCTCTGCACACAACGGCATCGCTCTGCCGTGCCGGGAGGAGCAGCCCCACACATTCAGGGCGGTGAAGCTCAGTGTAGGGGGAGGCAGGGGTGTGGGAAGGGGGGCTCACCCCGTCCTGTCACACTGCAGAAACACTTCCCTGTCACCCCTGCCTCGAAAGCTCTGCACTTCACAAACATGAATGCAGAGACATGCAGCAGCTGGAAGCACCACGACAAGAGGTTTTAGCCACAACACAGCAAAGAAGCCCCCAGTGTCCTTGCCTGGCGCTGCCAGACGAGGAAGGATCAGGCTGAAGCGTGCACAAAGAGTGTTTGAAAACTCCTCTTGATCCGCTGCCTTTGTTTGTTTTACAGAGGTGGAAACAGAGCAGAAGATCTTGAGGGAGGCTGAGAAGTCACTGGCTGAATCCACAGCCTATGAAACCTCGCCAAGTCACTGAGAAAGCTCTGAACCTCTGCTCAAATAGATTTTAAATGGAGTCCCAGGCCTTCCTACGCTGGAGGTGATGAAGAATAAAATGAACTGAGATCTTTTCAATGCACACATTGAGGACAAATGGCTTTTTCATTGATAATGCCAGGAGCGGCAGCCAGGGGTTTCATCAGCATGTTCTGGCACCTCTCAGGACTGCAGGATTCTGCCCATACTTGTGCTAAGTGACACATTAACAGGAACAGGAGTGCAAGGACTCACAGCAGCTCAAAGAACCACAGAAGCTGCTGCCAGAATCCAGCTCTCAGAGTCCACCTGCGGGGAGCAGCTCCTGCAGTGCCGGCAGCAGCTCCCAGCCAGGTTGTTTGGCTTGGATTGTGCTCTGCAACACCAGAGCTGCTGTCCCGAGGGAAGCTCCGGGCTGGGACTCACCCGCAGTGAGTGCAGGAGATGATGGCTCAGCTTCAGCCCAGCCCATCCCTGCCCTGTCTCATGCCCAGCTCGGGGAGGCTGGGATGTCCTTGTGCCCTGTCCACCCTGCCTGTGTGTTCTGCTCTTCATTCCTCTCAGGAAGCTCTTCCCAGCCTTGCTGTCACAGTTATGTGGCTCCTGGGACCATGTGGGAACCCAGGCAAGGAGGTGAATCTTGGTGAGACAGTAATTACTTCTGTCAGATTAATAAATTAATAAATCTCCCATTTATTCTCCAGATTTAATTTCCAATCCTTGCGTTTTCTCTTCCTGTCACGCAAACACACCACGAAAAAATGTGGGAAGGCACGAGAGGAGCAGGAAAGGGGAGAAGGGAAAGGCACACCTCCCCCAGTCCAAAGCTGTCTCCAAGCCACTGAAATGGCTCCTAAAGTTGCAGAAAGGTGAGAGGAGGAGGAGAAACTCTGCCTGCACAACGAGCACCCCCCTTGATGGAAAAACCCAGCTCAGTGCAGACATCTTCACCTTGGCTGGCTGCACTCACTGCAGAGTCAATGAAGAGAAATTCCTAATTCAGGCACTGTGCATAAGAAATCTACCTTGGGCTGGATAAATCCGAGCCTGGAAGTGCCTGTTTATATCCTGGGACACGAGGGAGTCTGGATGATTGGCTCCATGTTCCCCTTTGGTGTCAAAGCAGGGTCTTGCAGGGAACTCTCTCAGTGAGACCGAGCCTTTCTCACAGACAAGACAGAGAGCTCTGCTCACCCAGAGACTTCCCCAACCACGGCTAAAATCTCTTGTTCAGGAGACCTCAGCCTCTGTTTCCCCAAGGAGCTGCTGAGCTGGAGAACCCATTTCAGGAGAGCCTTTTCTCCTCAGAAATGACTTCCCAAGCGCTGCTCTCCTTAGAGGCTCTTAACCAGGACAGCCACAAGGGGAACATCAGCTGAACCTGCCTCCTCCTCCTTGGCACCGCTGGTTCTTGCCCAAACTTCTGAGCAGAGCATTTGCCTTTCCCCTTGCCCCTTTGCCAACTCCCCCTGTGTGACAAGTGACACCGGCTGCGGATCAGATTTCGGACTCATCACTTAAAGATGATGCATTTTGACCCAGAGCTCAGTCCAGTCTTTGTAAAATGATGCTTGGTCCCACCCTCTCCTGCCCTCCTGGACCAGTCTGAGGCAGAGGCAGTGGAAGCCCAGATGGGTTTGTTGCAGGGGAGGAGGCACTGCAAGGACCTGCCCCTGTTTCCCAGCTCAGCAGAGCTCAAGAGAAGCATCCATGTAGAAATAATAGGAAGGGGAGGAAAATTAGGATCCTACTGTGGGCCATCAGGTCTTTTCCATTCCTTTCCCAGTCACACATCCCTGGATGACCCTGGATTCCCTGCCTGGCTTGCAATTTCTTTCTGGCAAACACACAAGCAGAAGGATGAGAGGCTTCTTGCCAAAAATAGGTGGTGAGAGCAGGAATAAGAGCAGGGACGTTAGAGAAGCCAACAGAACCAACCCCTCCTGCTCAAAGCACAGCTCTCCTGTGCATCCCAGCCAGCAGGACGCTCACCTGTGCAGCTGCAGGGCTAAGCCAGCACTTTTCCTTGTTATTTCGGGGAAGCAGAAGGCGAATCCCCCAAGGATGGCTGCAACCCACGGCCATATTCCGGGCACAGAAGGTAAAAAAAAAAAAAAAAGCCAGAACAAAAGGCAGCAGCGGCTCCCTGCCCCCTCCCTGCAGATGTCCGCTGGCTGCTGCCTAATCCTCCCGGGCAGCAGTGTCACCCCGCGGGGGGACAGCCCTGTCCCCTCCCCAGCTCTCCCCACAACGGGGGGGGGTCAGCGGGGCCGGGGGCGGCTCATCCCCGCTCCGCCGGGAGCACGAACAAAGCGCCGGGGCCGGGAATGCAGCGCGACCGACAGCATTTCCATGCTAATGAGAGCTCCCGGTTCCATCCTGCCGCCCGTGGCAAATTGGGGCGAAAATCCGGGCTCGAGAGGATGCAACTTTTATGTCCGATGAGCGTCGCTGGGCTCCAACACCAATCCTCTCCCTCGGATAATTTTTAATTGACTCCTTTACTAAGCCGGAGTGCATTTTCATCCATTCCAAATGGAGCAGCTGTTGAAACTGAAAATCAGCAGCAGAAAGTGCGGACGTTTCTATTTTGTGGTGTTCGCTCCTCAGCGCTCCATTTCCAAACCTCAGCAGCCTGCCCAGAACAAAGGATGCCTCGGCGCAGAGCATTAACCCCATCCTGAAACCTCCAAATCCCCACCCTGAAACCCTCACATTCCACCCTGAAACCCTCACATTCCACCCTGAAACCCCTGTGTGCTCATCCTTCATCCCTCGTGTCCCCATCCTGCATTCCCGACATCCTCATCCTGTAACCCACACATCCCCACCCTGTACCCATTTAATTCCTCATCCAGCAACCTCTATACCCCCCAGCTGCGAGCCCTGCATCCCAGTCCTGCACCCCTCACCTCCCCACTCTGCAAAATCTGCATCCCCATCCTGTATCCCTGCACTCCCATCTCACATCCCCACCCTTCATTCCTCACATCCTCATCCTGCACCCCTCACATCCCCACCCTTCAACCCCTGAGCCCTCATCTTGCCTCCCTTCCATCCTCATCCTTTGAAACCTGCCTCCCCAACCTGTATCCATCACATCCCCATCCTGCAGAGCCCTGTGGATGATTATCCCTCCCTGGATCCTGCACCCAAGTGTCACCAGCAAGGTGACAATGTGCAAGGTGAGCCTGGAAAAGCTCTGTCCCCCAGGCAGGGAGAGTTCTAATCAACAGGGTCAGCAGCAAGGTCTGCCCAACTGACCAGCACACAAACCCCAGAAACAAGCCCTGGCAAGGCTCTGCCCCCTGGAGTGGACAGCTGGACTCCAGGAGCTCATCCCAAGGCTGGGATTTAGCAGGCAGGATGTTGGGATCAGGCACCAGAGCTGACAAGCTGGGGCTTGGTCCTGCTCACGAATAAGCCGTGCCCTCCTCCACGAGGCACACAGCAGCTGCCCACGCCGTGGCCATCCCTCTGCTTAGTCCCAAGGGATAATAACCCAGAGACCTGGCACTGCAGAGTGCTCTGGAGAGCCCTGGGGATTGCCAAATCCCAGCACCAAGCCAGAGCCAACATGGAAATGCTGCAAATGGGGGCACCTGGGATGCAGCCCGGGAGCTGGGACAGGATCCCTCCAGCAGGGACAGAGCTCTGGGCTCTGGCTGGCTCTGAGGACACTCAGAATTCACTCCCTGCAAAAGAGGGGAGCAGGCAGTTCCTAGGGGTGTGTGCCAGTGTTTCTGCAGGTAGCCTGGCCATGGAGTCCAGCTGCAGGTCTCTGCTGGAGAGGTTTCTCTACGTGGCAAGAATTGCTAATGGGGGAACAAAAGCTCAGCCTCCCTCCCTGAGGAGTTTGCCACAGGGTTTGTACAGGAGCAGTTATCCAGGGCCTGGATCCCTAATCCTGACAGAGCCAGAGGGAAGCTAGACCCTGCTGTAGGAAGGATATCCCTCCCTCCTTGTCTTCCTTGGAGAGCAGAATGCAAACCCCAGGAAGGAGCAGGAGGAGGGGCAGTGGGTGCAGGTAACACTGTGCTGGCACACGTCAGCATGGCTTCCTCTGTAAATGATATCTCACACCAGGGCCGTGCTGAGTGCCCAGTTCAGGTGCTCTGGCATTTATTAGGTTTGTTGGGAGCCGAGGTGCTCAGAAAACCTGTCACTGACCGGTGCATTCCGACCTTAAAATAATTGATTAATTAAAAGCTGACCCTGAGCTTTTCTTTGAAGGTCTGTCCCTAGCTCTAAACCCCGAAAAAGCCATTTTTATCTTTTGCCAGCCAAACAAATCCAGCTTCAGACCTCTGATTAAATATTAACAACTTTGCACAGACCACAAGCAAGCTGCACAGCTATTTATTGCTCCAAAGGCAGCTGCAGCAAGAAACACACAACAAAACAAACAAAAACCAGCCAGGAACAAACGGTGTCATCCACATCAACAAGTTTCCCTTGTGTGCTTGAGTCAGCTCGGAGCCAGGGGGCATTTCAAGCGTGTTTCACTGGGCTCAGAGCTCGGGGACTGGGCTCTGTCAGAGCTCTCCCAGCCCTAGATGCCTCCCAGCACCTCTTTCTGGAGTGCTCCATGGGCTGGTGACACCAGGGATCTTCACTTTGGATCTCACTGCAAAACCCCTGTGATGCCTGAAGAGCTGGGTGAGGGTGCACTGGTGCCTGGCTGGATTTATCACCCTTTCATCCCCGTTTCCAAGCCCAGTGTGGGGCTGGCAGAGGCCTGGCAGTGACGTTTGGGGACACAGAGATGAGATGAGCGTGTGCAGGATGCGCTGAGCCCACCAGCAACCACGGGGATCAACATTTGTCCCTGTGCAGCCAAGTGTGGGACACAGCTGGAACCAAGGTCAAAACAACATCCCCATGCCCAAATATCCCAGGGAAACCTCCTCTTTGTTGCACCCCACACACCCAGGAAGGTCTTCCCCCAGGATCCCTGGATCCCCTGGAGCAACAGGACAAAAGGGGATTGTTCTCCATCTTACTCCTAATCATCCCTGGAAATGAGGGAGCAGCTGTGCCTGTGTTTGGGCGCTGAGCCAGGCTGGGATCCCCCTCCCCACCTGATTTCCAGGCACGGGCTCAGGTTTCTGACGCACGGGATCAAATATCCATCACTCAGGGCAAGATATTATCCCCTATTACCAATTCCATGCAAACAGCTCTGCTCTTTCCAGGATTAAAAGCCAATTAAAGAACCTTGCTTTTCAAGGGGAGAGGAAGACAAGAGGAGGGGGTTTTGTGGGGTTTTTGTTGGCGTCTGGCAGGTAGGAAATATCCCCCATAAGGACTGTCAATGAGTTCTTTTCAGATCCACATTGATTTTGCTCAGAACCATTTGGGGCTTGTGTCTCCAGAGGGAAAACTGAAACACAGAGAGGACAACAACAAAAATCCCCACAAGCCGTGCCCTAAAAAGGAACAAGAAAGAGATTTTATTTGCAGGAGGATCAATGGTGTTTGCTGAAGTCAGCAATTGGTGTTTTGGGTTTCAAAGCTTTCTCAGGGCAAGGGAGCCTTACTCTCAAGGTGAAGAGCAAGCTCGTAAATCTGGGAGAAGCTTCAAGCCCAGAATCTGCTGATTCCCACTGCAGGGAGGGCAGAGCCAACAGGAAAAGGGCATTTTCTCTGCAAACAAGAAGCAGGATGAGCGCCTGTAAATCGCTGCTCACAAGGGAACAGGTGACATTCAGCCCTGCTGCACTCAGAGCTGGGATCAAGGGGAACACAAAGGTGACTTTAAGCCAGCTCTGCACTCACAAGGGCCATGGGAGCACCTGGTTCCTCCTCTCAGCTCCCTGCACAAGCCTCAGGTCTGATGGAAAAACAAAGCCTGTCCCTGGCCCCAAAGCCTAAAATCATGGAATGGGTTGGAAGGGAACTTAGAGATCAACTTCCCACTCCCCTGCCACGGGTGGGGACAATTCCAGGTTGCTCCAAGCCCTACCCAACCTGAAATGGCTCCCATTGCCTCCTGCCCTTGGAGCAGACATGTCCAGAGATGTGTCCAGGGCAGGGGAGAGCTGGAGATGGGAAAATCTCCAGCTGGGAGTGCAGCCAGGCTCCACCACAAGAGTGCACAGGGAGGACCCACCCCATCGATCCTGCTCGCCTGGATTTAGGAGGAACAAACAGAAAGGCTCACCATCCAAACCCCCAGAGTGCCTTTGCAGCTGCTGTCCTACCCGAGGTGGGCCCTGCCTTTAGGATCACAGGATCATCAGGGCGGGAAAAGCCCTCCACGCTCATCGAGTCTGATCTTTGCCCCAACACTCCCTTATCACTAAACCACAGAGCTTCCCCCAACCTGCTCCTGTTATCCCCCTGCCTCTCCCAGGCTCACGCTGCTCCCAGCCCCAGTACCACCAGTTTGGAGCCAGCTCCTGCCAGCCCTGCCACTGAGAGCAGCCTGGCGGTGCCAGGGGAAGGGGGACCAGGGGTGTCGAGGTCTCTCTCTCCAGCAGGTGTTTAGCACACCCACCTCCTCAGCAGGCAGGTAGGTGACCTCCCAAGGTCCTCTGCAACCTGAATTCTCTTCTGTTCCTAACAGGATGCTAAACCAGCACAAAAACATGTCTGTCTCTCTGTCAATCTGTCACTTCGCGTTCGCTTCATTTTCGTCTGTCAAACATTAGCCCAGATCTCACTGTCAACAAGCAGATATTTATTTGTTGTTTCCTATTTTGTTTGCTTTTTTTTCCAGGCCATTTCCACCGGAGATACACCCAGGCAGGCAGAGCCATAAGCACACAAATAGCAGGGCACCATTTTCACTCTGTTCCAGGCTTTTTTTGCTGGAGAGATTGGGAGTAACTCGCTCTGACAAGTGACTCTTCGCATTAAAACCAAGCTGCCAGGCTCCTCTTGGGCACACACCTGGGCGAGGCGAGGGCATCTGGGCTGGGCAGAGACGATCTTTATAAGGTCCTTCCAACCCAAACCAGCCTGGGATTCCATGGGAATGGCTCCAGGGCTGGGGGAGTGGCAGAGCCCCCTGTCAGAGCATCCTCACTGCCTGTGGCCATGCCAGGGGGGCAGGAGAACTCCCAGACCTCACCTGAACAGTTTCAGACCTCACCTGCACAGCCCAAACCTTCACCTGAACAGCTCCAGACCTCACCTGCACAGCCCAAACCTTCACCTGAACAGCTCCAGACCTCACCTGCACAGCCCAAACCCTCACCTGCACAGCCCAAACCCTCATCTGAACAGCTTCAGACCTCACCTGCACAGCCCAAACCCTCACCTGGCTGCTGCCACACACCTGGATGAGAGACCCAGCTCGGAGGGGAAGGGAAAGGCGGAGAGCAGGAGGAGCCTGGGGACAGCACAGCCCTGAGGGGGCCATAGGGAGGAGCCAGAAGGGTCCCCTCCCTCTCCCATTCATTTCCGCCCTGGATTTTAAAACAAGGAACACTTTTCCTGCCTGGATTTTTTTCCCCGGCATCCCCCTGGCTCCTCACCCATCTCAAGCCACCCCATCACCATGGCAACGGGCCGGAGGAACAGATGGGCCTGGCAGCCAAATCCCCTTCGAGGCGAGCGCTCGGGGCCTTGGGGACAGCGCCGGCACCCCCTGGCACCCCTTTGGCCAGGCCCTGGTGGCACCTCAGGGTGGCTTTGCTGGAGGAAGGGATGGGGGTTCTCCCCTCCCAAGGGGCCTGAACTGTCTGAGATCCAGCTGGGCTCGCCCGGCTGTGGGAAAATCCACATTTTCCCAGACATCTGGAGCATCTCCCTGGCTGCCTCCAGCAAACCTCACCCCTAAACCAGGGCATTGCACAACAGGATGGGCACAGGGCATGGAATTCCCATCCCTGCAGCGAGTGGGCACAGGGCTCGGCTGTCCCGGCCTCGCCAGCTTTCCCAGACGGATTCATCCGACCAGACTGGGATGAGGAGAGGGGTGGGTGAAGATAAAACTTGGCCACTAATCTCCCCGTGGATTAACCATCCCCGTGGGGCCGTGGTGTGGGGCTTTGGAGCAGGCAAACAACAGCTGAGCCCTCCTGGAGATCCCACAGCTCCTCTGGAATATCGCAGGGGAGCAGCCAGGGCTGTCCTGGGCTCCCAGAGAGAGGAGGGTGTTCCTTCAACTCCTCTTTCACCTCCTCTTTCCTCACTGTGTTTGCAGAAGGAGCTGCAAACCTGATGCAGCTTGTTGTGCTCAGCCCCAGAACCGGTTCCCTTTTTGGGGGAAAACAGCAAGGGTGAAGCTGCACTTCAAAGCTCCAGAGCTGTCTGGGCCTGAACAGGTGAAGGGCTCTCTGTGGGGAAACGCAGGAGGCTGAAGGCATCGAGAAACTCTGCTGCAAGAAAAGGAGAAATAAAAGGAATGGCTGTTCCTTTAGGAACTTCAGCACAGGCTGTCTCAGCCGCTCAAGCCTGTTTTCTCCTGAAAAACCCAAAGCAACACTCGCTCTCCAGAGCCAGTTTTGGAGCTGTTACCACCATTATCCCAACTTCCTTCGCCCCACACAAACACCTGAGGATCATGGCTGAGTTCTGCAGCCCTGTCCCCGTTCCCACAGATGCTTTCCATGCCCGTGGAGTCCCCAGGAGGTTCTGGGGTTGGGAAGCTCCCAATTTCTGTGGGTTTGGGAGCTGGAGGAGGCTGAGGATGGGATACAGAGTGGGAGATGATAGCGCTGGTGGTGCCTTAAATGGCTGCCTAGAAACAGAGCCTAGACAGGAATAAAGGAATCAAGGAGGGATTGGTTGGAAAGGCCTTCAGAGGTACACTCTGGGCTCCAGAGGCTCCTGCCTCAGTGCATCCCAACATGGACAAGGACAGCTCCCGAGTTCTTCCCACTTGGATCTCAGCATCAATTCCCCAAGCAGAAGCCAGGCAAGGATGGAATTTGCCCAAGCTTGCCCCCCTGTCCCCAAGATTGTGGTTTGCAGTTGTTGGGCCTAGGAGGGTCTGAGTGTCCTTGGAGAGCTGGAGAGGCTTTGTTGTGTGTGTGTGAGCATGAGAGAACAGCACTGAACGAGCTCCAGGGAACTGCAGAGTGACACTGGGCAGGGCAGGGCTGGGAACAGAGAAAAGTTCAAACCTAAGGCCTCACTGGGAGGCTGCAGGGAGCAGGGAGCCAAACCCCTCCTGCCTTGCCTTCCCTTCCCTGCCCTGCCCTGCCTGGCTGCTCCCTGCCCCTGGCCCTGGCACGCTCTCAGGGGTGCTGGGTGCTGGCCTGGGGGCCCAGCCCGGCCCAACCGGCTCCCAGCCCACACCCGTGGGAAGCTCAGGAGCTTGTCCTGCCTCTCAGGTGTGGCCCTTGGCCCGCGGGCTCGCGCCTGCAGAGAGCTCTGCTGCCAGCTTGGATGCGGCTGCCACTGCTGGAGAGCGAAGGGCAAAGCCTCCCGTGGTGGATGGCAGCACCAGCACAGCTTCTGGGGGCTTCCTCTCCTTCACGGGGGGTTCCCAGGTCTATTTTTCCTGCTGGTGACTGGAATCCCAGGGCTTTCCTCTGCGGAATGGGTCGGGTGCAGGAGCGGCCGTGCCCACGTCCCACGCGCCTGCCCCAAGAGCCCACCTCCTTCCTTCCCTCTGCTCCCTTGCCCGGATCAAAGCTGCCTCCCCTCCCTGTATTGCAAACATTATTCAGCTCTAGATAAGAAGCTCTCCAGCAGCACTTTATGAATCCCACAGGAGGCAGAAAGAAGCAGAGCGAAAGGGCTTCGTGTGGCCAGGACAGAGACTAATGTTCCACGAAACACCTTTGCAAAAGAGAGCCACGTCCTTTTCCCAGAAAGTCTCCTGGGAAGCTTGGGTAATAATTAACAATTATCGAACTTTAAACTTTCCATCTCTCTCTCTCTCTGTGTCCTGACCAGGATTTTGTAACAACTCCCCCAGTCTGGAACGCTCCCAGCACGGGGTGCTGGGGTGCACTGGGGCTGCAGGGTGAGTAGGAGGAGGATGCAGATAGACTCCGTGGGCAAGCAGGAGGCAGCTGCTGACTCTGCTGCTTCCCTGCTTCTCCACTGAGCCTGGATGTGAACCTCCCTTCCTTCCTCCAATGAATCCTGCAGCTCCTTTGGCCGCAGAATGAAGTGGCTCTTTGTGGTTTTTCCCAGGGAAGTTTCTCTCAGCCTTGGAATGCCATAGACTCTTGCATATGGCTGAAGTCGTCATCTACCCAGGAGAGAGACTGGAGAGCTTTTCTCGCACACAGACACAGTTCAAACCCATCTGCTGTCTGAGCAGCCACAATCGGTGCCATGTGAGGCTCACACTGGGACAAGCTGGGTGGCTCACAGGGCCTGGGTTCCATCACTATTGCAGAGAGGTAAAACCTTATAAAATGAAGGCCTTGTTGCCTTTGTAAAGTCCTGGCTTAGGCCTGTTACTCTGGCTGGAGAAGGCTGTGAGAAAAGCCCGGGAGAAGAAAAATGAGTAGTTTTTACCCAGGTAAATGTAGTATCAACGGAAGCAAGAAAACTAAACAATAGAAGGAGAGAAACAACAAGATATCAGCACCTGGTATTTTTCTGAATGCTTATGCTATAGGTAGCCAATGACAGCATATTGTAGTTAACAATGGCCAATGAACCTCCTGTAGTAATTTAGTAGCCAATAACTATGTCACATGGATGATAACACCCAAAAGTCTATAAAAAGGAGCTGCTTTGTTTAATAAAGGCTTTTTGCACTCTGTCCTAGACACAGCCTGTGTGTCGTGGCCGCCCCAATGCTGACACATCACGACCTGGGGAAGGACCACAGAGTTCTGGAAGTGCTTGCTCATGCAGTAAAGAGTGTTTCTGTTACCTGCATCCTACCACGGGGCAGCTCACGTGTCAGGAGTCCTGCTCACAGCCATGTAGGGAGTTTTTGGGAGTCTAGAGACTCCCACTGCTGTCATGGCAGGACATCCTTGCTGCCTCAGCACCCACAGCAGACCCACGGGCAGGGCACCCCTGACAGCCATGCCGGGTGCCCTGTCCAGCAAAGAGCCAGGGTGTGGATGGGAAGGCAGCAGGGCTGTGCAGAGATGTCCAGCCCACACCTCTCACCCACCTGCAACCTCTCTTCTGGTAACCAGAGGTGACCCAAATGCAAAACCAGCAGAGTGAGAAATCAGGGACCTTTGAACTCAAGCAGGCAGGGAAGCCAGTGGACCACGCTCACCCAATTCCATGATGTCAACCCCACACCCCACACCCAGAGCAGCCAGAAACTGGGCCCAGTGTTTGCACTAGCAGAATATTTGTACAAGGATCCGTGAAAAAGCATTCCCTGCCTTCCAAACTCCCAGGGCAAAGAGCTGCCTGCTTCTGAAAACGTGACCAGGTAAAGGGGAGTCACCTTTCCCTGTGCCCTGCTCGGATCGGGGAGGATCAGGTGTGCAAGGCACCCTGCAGACACAGGGCAAGGCGAGCAGAGCAGAGAGGGACAGCTCCAGCAGCTCCTGACAAGGAAAGGCACACAGAGGTGAAGTGAGCTGGCCAAGGATATTCCAGGGAGCTCGTGGCAAAGCCAGGAAATGCTGCCAGCCCTTCTGAGCTCAGCCTGCCTTTGCCATCACCTCCAGGCCATTCCTTCCCTGTAAGTAAAAGCTGATTCACGCCTGGTAGGAGTCGGCGTGAGGCAGCAGATATTCCCATTTCCAGTGAGGTACTGTAAGGTACTCCACGGGCATGGCAGCATTTGAAATGTCAAGCATACAAAAGAAAAATATATACGTACTTAAAGAGAATGATTTGAGCCTTTTATTTCCAAAGTGAGTTTAGAGGCAGTGAAAGGTCTCAGATCAATACCAGCAAAACTGCAAATTGGAGTCCTCCCCTTGGCCACAGAGAGGGTACAGCCGAGACAGCATCTGCACAAAGCCTGCCCACAGCCCCTGCCAGCCTGCCTCAGCTCTGACCTTGAGGAGTTGCCTTCAAGAGGGAGAGGGAAACTCCCCCTTCCCGTGCAGCCCTGGGCTTTTGTTCCCTGGCTGCTGATTTATTTAACTTGGGTACATTCCGTCTAGGGAAGGACCCGAGTCTTGATAAACTCACACCGAGGAGAAAACTGCTTCATCCTGCAGGTGGAGAGAAACCCCTTGGGGGTTTTGCAGATTTTGAGGTAAATCCAGGCAAGAGCTCAAGTACCAGGCTGGCCGTGGTGTTTTGGAAGGCAAGATGCAGTTGCCTGCTCAAGTGCCCCACGATAAACAGGATTTTCTTCCCCTGCCCTGCCCCACAGCTGTCCCTGTGCTGGGCCCCGTGCCCCAGGGACCCCTGGAAAGGTTGTCCCCATCCGAAGCTGGGATCAATACAGCTGTCAGGCTGCGGCCACATTACCCCTGCTAATTGGAATCACAACAGGCAGACTGCAGCTCTCACTCCATCTCTCTGTCGCTTGTCATAATGTAATCAAAACCTCTCTCTCTCTTTATCACCGAGCGTGACGGGAGCAGAGGCGGCCACGAGACTACAGATTCCTTCAGAGCTCACTGGGGCCGGGCAGCTTTGCCACAGGGCTGGGAAAAGATCCCCTCACTGCCAAAACTCCAGCTTTGGGATAACGGGAGAGACAGCCTGAACCCCCCAGAGGGGCTGGGCAGAGCAGGGAGGCAGAGATGGGGACCTGGGGTGCTGTGGGCAAGGGGTGCAGCACCAGGGTGTGACCAGAGGCAGCCACAGGCTGGTTGTGGAGGTGGGCAGAGCCCAGAAAAGAGCCTTCCTCCTCCTCCTCCTCCTCGCTGCATCCTGCCTCCCCTGAGCCAAAGGTTCCCACCAGAGCCAAAAGTGAGCAGGGGATCACTGGATGAGGCACGAGGCAGCCTGGCAGGGACACTGAGCAGGACTCAGAGCAGAGCTCTGTGCTCCCCCCTGCTCCAATTCACAATTCACAAACCCAGGGTGATCCATCCTGGGCAAAGCCAGCAGCATCTGTGATTTGTTGGTCATTATTAAACAGCAGTAATGCAGTGCTGGGTTACCCAGAGGAGGGGAGGACCAGCAGCCTGGGTGTACCCAGCTCCCCCGAGAGTGGCCATAAACAAAACTTAAATAATTAGAGTGCTTGGGTGGAGATGCAGCCTCTAAGTATTCTTAGGCTCGTGCAAATAAAGGAAATAAATTCTTGGAAGGTGCCAGGCTGGATGGGGCAGAGGGAGGCTCATTTTCCAGATCACTTGAGAGCAGCCGTTATAAATCTCAGTGAAAGATGCACCTCCCCAGGCTGGCGATATTTTTAAACTCAGAGAGAGAGAGAAGGAGCGGGGGGAGAGAAAAAACACATTTTAGTATTTACACCACAGGCGAAACGGGTATTTAAAAATCAGGGTACATTTTCCAAAGTCTGTTCCTGCCATGCCAACAAATAAAGAATTTTCTTTCTATAGTGTGCTAGCTGGCAATATTAGCCCCAGAGAATTTGCTGCTACCACCATCATTCTGTTGAGAGCTGAGAAATCAAACTCCCAGAAGGACTGGGGGAGTCGGGGGATGAAGGTTCTTTCCCTGGCAAATTCATACTCCAGCTCCCAACTGAATCAGCAGCAAATGAGAATCCTTGGAATCCTGAGGGGTGACTCCTGCCCTGTCCCTGCTTGCTCGGTGTCTGGGATGATGTCCCAGGGGAGTGCCCCAGCCCTGGCCAGGCCACCTGAGCTCTGGAGCAGGGAATCCATGGATCAGCATGGGCAGGATCACCAGGTCAGTTTTCCTTCCTGCTCCTTCCCTGTGCTCCAGCTGCTCAGTGCCTCCTGCCCTGCACAGGGGCTGGGTTTTGGGTGGACATCCAGGAAATCTCATCAAGAGCTGACTGATCACAGCCTGAATGAGGCTGCAGGTGACAGGATGTGAGAGCTCTCAGCCTGCCTCTCCTGGAGAGCCCCAAACCAGAACTGCCAGGGCACTGCCTTTCCTTGCAACCTCTGCAGCCTTCCCATTCCTCAGTCCTGCTCCTCGTTCCCTCCTCAGGCACGGAGAACATTCCCCCTTTTACAGGCTCTGTTCAAGCCTTTCTCCCTCCCTCCCTGCCCTCTCCAGGACTGCTGCCATCCTCCTGAAGGATCCCATCCAGCTCCTATCAAAGGGATACACGAGCACACCCATCGGGCATCACAGCACCCAGCAAACCCCCAAACGATCCTCCTCCACAGATCAGGGCACTGCAGTCACTCCCAACGAGCCCCCACCACCTGCCCTGGGTTCTTGCTGAGGTAAATTTGGCCAAGCTCAGCCCCATGGCTGGGTAAAGTCTCTCCACAAAACTCCCATGCACAGAGCTCCTGGCCTCTCCCGCTCCCACGGCAGATATTGGGGGGCTGAACTGGGGGGAAGAGACCCAAGCCTGCCCTTTCCCTCGACACCTTGCTCAGGAAAATAAACTCACCGTTCCCCAGTAAAACATCCAGCACTCCATCGAGCCTAGCAGAGCCAAGAGGGTCCCGTATCCAATGGAAACTGGCAGCTGATGTGAATTACAGCACGGCAGGGATGCTGCTATGCAACACATCCCTGATCCTCAGCGGCCATAAATGGGCACAGCCTCGGTTCTCCCCCGTATCCAGAGATGCCCCTTCCTCCAGCATGGTCCTCAGGCACTCTGCTGGTGCAGCTGACCAGGGGAACAGCACCAAGAGGCCCAGGAATGAGCAGCTTGTGCAGCTGTGCACCACCAAATCTGCTGCTGCCTCCTGCTCCAGCCCTTGAAACAACACTGCTGCTCACTCTGCCTTGGCTAAGAGAGGGGACAGGCAAGAGCAAGGAAATACAGCCTCTCCAGAATGGGAGAGATCTTCTCCTTGTGTGTTCCTACACTCCTAAACTGAGCTGGATTATCTATCCTTAACGTTTCCTCTGGTTTTGGCACCCCCAGGTTAGGAAAACCATCAGCACTGGTGGGAATGCCACAATTCCCCCTTCCAAGGGGTCTCTGCTGATAGTGTAGCCCAAGAAAATCAGAGTAAAGGCCACTAGATGCCTCTTCCTAAGAAAATGTATCCAGAGCTTGATGCAGTTACTTCTCCAGTGAAGAGTGTCCTGACTGCAGGCTTTGTGTGGTGTTATTTCTAGTAGAGGTTTCAAGGCAAGGGGAACCTCCATGAGGTGGCTTTGGGTGAGGGGTGAATTATGACTCCACAGAGCTGATAACTCATTGCTGATAACTCATCACTGGTAACTCCTCTGGCACCAGGCTCGAGCTGAGCTGGCTCACGTTGGGCTGCTCAAGGACAGGGCAGGGTTCATCCCTCCCTGGCTGCTCTCCCTGCCCTGAGTGCCCCAGTTCCTCACACAGGGCAGCAAAACCATCCCGTGGCAAGCTGCTCTGCATGGGAATCAGGAACAGGCAGTGACAGAAACCCTGACCTTTCTCCTCCCCTACTTCTCCTATTAAACTCTCCCCTGGCTCTGCGACTTCTGCCCATCAGGGACCGTTTGTAACCCTTGGCTTGTCCAGGACACTCAGCACAACAACCTCTAATTACAGCCTTGAGTCACACCAGCCTCTTGTGTGCATCAGCACCAGACCCTGAGTCCACAGCCAGAACTCTGCCCCCAGACTGTGCCTTTGGGCTGGGAAAATGGCCAGTGCAAAGCTGCTCAAGCAGCCTCTCCCTCGGTCCAGAGGGTGTCCTGCCGAGGGATAAGGAATGAAGCCTGGTTCTGCCACGTGCAAGGAGCAGACACGGGGTGAGATCCAGCCACAGCCACAGCTACAGACCCTGCACTGCAGCAGCTTCGCTGCCTGGAGCCTCACAGAGCACAAGGCTGGTCCTGCTCTCAGGTGGAACACAGAACTTCGTTCCAGCCCCCTGCTCCCCCTCACAGACAGGCCCTTGAGCCAGGAATGGCTCTGGGAAGGTTGGATGTCAGCCCTGGCTGCGAGCTGCACAGACCCTCTGTCACTCCTGGCCGTGCCTCCGCATGCCTCTCTCCAGCACAGGGAGAGGGAGGGATGGATCTTCCCCGAGAGAAGCAAAACAGCCTCAGAATCATCCTGATTACAGGGTTTCCCCAGGTAGGGAGAGAACTGCTGGGAAGAGAGATGGGGGCTGAGTCCTCTTGCCTAACCAGGCTTGGGAGTACCTGCTGTCTCTCAGCCAGGTGGTCCATCTGGTGCCTGCCGCTGCTCCGAGGCAGGGATGTGATTTGCAGGTCCTGGACCGCATCTGGAGCATCCCTGCATGGTCGGGAGCAGATGGAAGCACTTTGCTGTTTCCCGCAGCTAGAAAGGCAAATAGGCTGGGATGGAGGACACAAAACCCCTCCTCAGTGCCTTAACTCCCAGGGAGGAGAATCCCACCGATCCTGCCTCTCCTAAGCTCCTTTCCCCGCACACCTGGAGGCTGAAGTGCTGTCCACCAGTCCCCAGCTGGTCTGGCTCAGAGCCAGGGAGGGCAGGCCTGCAGCAGAGCGAGCCAGAGTTGGGTGGATAATGCTGAGAAATGCTCTTCCCTCTTGCATCACACCCCATAATGTCAAGGGAGGATTATAAACCTCCTGCAGGGACTGCTTTGTGGTGGGGGAATGGAGAAGAGATGGTTCGTCAGGTTGGGTCAGTTCCTCCCACCCATCCCCAGCACCCCACGGAGCTGCTGACATGACGGGGCTGCTGGCCAGGCCCTCTGTGCCTCCCTAAGCTGGGCCCTCCTCGGGCTGGGGACAGCAGGGACTGAAGCTCTCTCCCCTTCTCATGGCCAGGAGCTGCTGTTTGTGTGCCCTGGGACTGCAGCAGAGCTGGAGCTGCCGCAGCTCCGGTGCTGCCGAGCTGTGGGAACGGCTGCAGTCAGCCCCAGATGGGACAAACGCTCCATGGGCAGCAGGAGCTGAGCTCCCCACGTGTCCCCAAGTGCCCGTGGAGGCTGGGACACGGCACAGGGCACAGAGAGGAGCACGGTGCTGCAAAGGGCAGCAAATTTCCCTCCCTGTTTCTCCATGTGACAGAGAAGGGACTTTAAACCCAGTGTGGTGGCAGAGGGGAAGCTCTCCTTCCTCCCACAAGTGGTGCTTCAGCATTTGAGCAGCTTGGCAAGAGTTTTTCTTCCTGCTCTGGAGGTGGGGTGTTCCCCTTGAAAACCCTGTGCATGTGCTGGGATGTGCCTCAATCCAGCCTGGACTAATCCTTCCTTGGGAGAAGCCAAGGAAACTGCACCTGGGAGAACATCCATGGCTTAACAGCAGCCAGGAGGAAACGTGTCCTGAGACGTCTCCTTCCTTAGTTAAACAAACCTTCACCTGGAACACTGCTGTGGGTTTGGGAGCCCTCGCTGCAGAGCTCAGAATTCTCCGTGCTGGGATGGCTGAGCTCGGGTAATTAACACAAAGAGGTGTCTCCAGTGAGCAAACTGGGTCCCTGCTCCAGTGGCACCAGCTCACCCTTCAGCAGAGCTGCCCTGATTTAATCTGACGTTATTTGAAAAAGCAAGATCTCCAGGGGCTGTGGGATTGAGTACCTTTCTTTGTCCCTCCCTCATTTGTTTCTGCTTTTTTGCACTGATAAGCCTGGCTGGCCTGTGAAAGGACTGAGCAAGAGCCATCAGCACCTCGGGCAAGGATGTTGCAAGACTCAAACCCTCTCTCAGCAGCCCTGAGGACTGTGGCTATCCTGCCCAGCACTGGCCAACTCCCCAACACACAGCCTAACTCCAGCTCTTCCAAAAATTTCTGCCTTGGAGCAAACCACTCTGGTGGAAGGTGTCCCTGCCCAAGGCAGGGGCTTGGAAGGAGATGATAAAGTGCATTCCAACCCAAATCATTCTGGATTCTGTGATTAAAACCCCTTTTTAATGGTGGTGCTCGCACCCACCCATGTCTGCTGGACGTGCTGTGCTGTCCCCAGGGCACCAGGGGTGGGACAGAGCCTCCCCCCGGCCCAGGGTGGCCACTCGCTGCCATCCCCCCGGGCTGTCCCCAGCCCGAGTGGCACTAGCAGAGGGCACGAGGTGCCAGTGGCAGCCAGGCCTGGGAAGCAGGTCACAGCAGCCGGCTCTGCTGGTTCCCTCCGTGACTCAGCCGAGGTGTGAGCGCTGCTCAAAGGAGCCCTGTGATGCCTCCCTTTAAGCTTGGCTTTGTGGCTGGTCCAGCTGTGGCCCAGAGGAGGGGTGATGCGAGGAGAGATGTGCCAGGCTCTGCCTCAGCATCTCCTCAGCCACCAGCTCGTCCCAAGCACTGGATGTGCTGCTGGAAGTGCCCCTGGAATCTCCTTGCTGGTGGGACTGGGCTGGGAGCTCCTGCTTGATTAACGCTGCGGGTTCAGGGAGCAGACATCAACCAGGGCCCTCCCTGGCTGTGCCATGGGGCAGACACCCTCCTGCTCGTGGGCTGAGCTGCCTCTCCCCCAGCCTGGCGCCTCACCCATGCTGACACACTCGGGAGCTCCTCAATTCACGCCAGGGTAAAACCCGACCGGTCGGTTTAAGTGAGGTTTAATGAGAAAAAAAAATCAGCCAAAGACACGCTTCTGATTCCTGAAATAGCCTGATGCTGCTGTTTTGGAGTGTTGGGAGGAAGCAGGTGGCGGGGGAAGAAAAAATAACAACCAAGAGCTCAACCCAAAGGCTGAACGAGACTCTTGCAACTTTTTTGCATTTTGGAAGCTACTTTGGGATATTAAAGCAGCTCTACAAAGTACAAGATGGAGCAGATCCTGCAGTGACACGCTCTGGCTATTCCCAGCACTCCAGAGAGCTGTTGTACCTCCCCGAAATGAACCCTCCCTCCAGCTGCAGCCAAGTTTGACCTCAGCCCTGCAGGTCACCACGGCTCAGTCAATGCTCCTTTCAAGAGCTGTGATGGAAAAACCCCGTGTCAAAGCAGCTCCAGCCACCTCTGCTGCTCTCCCCTGTGGAGCATCTCAAAGCACTTTGCAAAGTGTTCCCAGGCCCCTCTGGGAGATCAGGAGGTAGCCCAGCAATAGCAGAGAGGAATTTGTCTGCAGACAGCGTTTGGGAACAGAGGCCCAGATGTGCAGAGGCAGGACCAGGCACAGATGATGCCTCTGCTCTGCGTGGCTGCGTCTCGAGCTGCAGGAGCTCCATGGCAGGGATAAACAGACAGATCATTAAGGCTTGTAAAGCATAAATTTAACTGCAAGTGTTCTTAACCTCTGCAGATCAGCTGCCTGGGATCTCTCCTCCCCTTCCCCCTCGGCTTTCCAGTACCCCCCGTTGACATCAATATCTTGAATGGAGCGTGAGTTGATACCTGGTTCCAAATGGATGGGCATGGAAGGCTGCAGGAACCATGAATTGAATCCGTTCTGGACGATTGAACTGCTCACATTAAAGATAATTTGTAAAGCAGATTTTTATACGAGACTCCTTACAGCTTTTACAGCGGCGGAACTTTTATTTCCTTATCAGAAAAAGAAAAAGCTAACATTATCTGAAGGGGGAGGTGGGTGGGAACGGAATGAAATGGCATTGATCAGCTGGACATGAAAGGTTTTCCAGAGAGCAGGCAGTGCTCTGATCCTTCTGGGGTGTTGGGTATGAAACCACATTTTCTGACAAGTCCACAGCTACTAATTCACTTGTAGAGGATCCTGAGTTTCCTCTCCTTGTTAAGCAAGCTTGTCTGTACTCAAAGCTTAAACACAGCTTTATATATGTGTATATATATGATTTTGGCACCATGCATTGTGAACTCGAGGAACTCTGTGCCTCAGGAAGGCATCCAGAGCTGGGGTCTGGTAAAGACCCTTTGCTTTTGTGCAGCACCGTGCTGGTCCTTCCCTGCAGCTCTGGGTCCGTCCACAGCACCCAAAGCACACCACGAACAAAATAAATGAGTGAATAAATATTTAATATATAGGATCAGACACTCCTGCCGCTGTGGTGCATCCACCACTGAACTGGTCGGGCCGAGAGTGTCGCCCACGCAGGCTGCAGGGCAGTGGTGCTCAGGGCCGGGCTTTGGGAAGGATTATCCTCCTGGAACACTGCGGAGCTGGCTGTACCCCGGCCTTGGCAAGGCACCACGGAGATGCACCACTGGCTTATCCTGGCAGAGCTGTCAGCGGGACAGTGCAAGACAAACTGCCACGCTACCGCAGTGGCACAGACGAGCCCGCCCGGCTGCTGGCAGCACAGCCCTGGGAACAGCCAAAAATAGGAGAAGTGCGGGAGAAAAAGTCTCCCTTGGCAGGACAAGGTGAGATGCCAGGCTGTGTCAGGGTCACTGCGTGTCTCCTTGGTGAAAGCAATTCCCAGGGGAGCATAAAGTCCTTTTGGTTTCCCCAGCACAGTCGCCACAGCATTACTGCACCTCCAATGCCTTTCCCGGGGCTGTGGGGAGGGGTTCCTGCCCGGGGCTGCCGGGTGGAAGGATGAGGAGGAGGGGAGGCCGGGTGAAGAACGGCATGGAAAGTTCTGAGAGTCCTTGTGAGGAGCCCGAGCTCAGCCAGGCACCTGTCTGCAAGCACACGGGAGCGCAGGGAGCCCGAGGCTGTCCCTTCCGTCACCTCTTTTTGCAATGCACAGCAGATCCCTTTGTCCTGGGAATACTGAGGTACACCCTGCTTTCTCATCGCCCTGTTAACCTTTTCCCTCTCACAGCCTCCCTGGTTTCTGGATCACCACCCCCTCCCATTTCATCTCTGCCCTCATCCATTTTAACCAGACCATCCAGTCGCTGGGATCTGTTGATCTCCCATGTCCTGATGTTATCACCTCCCTGTCTTTGCCAGCTTCGTGGAACTCTGGGCCCTGGCACTGGCTCTGGTAGCCCAGAGCTCGCTCACTGCGGCCACATCTCAGAGTCACAGCCCCGCCAGCTCGGCTGCTCCTCTGGGACGCTACCCCAGCCCCAGGATCGGAGGAGCAGAGGCAGTTCCACGCTGCCGTCACCGCAGCTTGTCTCCAGCTGCAGACCCCGGTGCTGCTGCAGGCACAGGCTGCCTCCCAGCCCTGCACGGGGCTGGATCCACACGTGTGCCCGCCGCCAGCGCTCCAGCCCCGGCCACCGGCAGCCGAGCCCCAAAAAGGCAAAACATCGGCTCTGTTTGCGTCTCTCAGCTCATTCACAAGCTGTAAACGCAGACTGCCGATCCCCTTTCCATGGCTCCGACTCCCGGAAAGCCCTCCAGGATGGCATTAACCCGTTCCGCACTGGAGCAGAATAAATGAGTCCCCGCAGGGCACTCGCCAAAGTGGGTCACTCTCCCGCTTCCCAGCGCCGGAGCCCGGGGCAGGACGGAGCCCAGGGAAGGCACACACGGACTGCTCTGCCACCGCCCGGGTGGCTCCACCGAGCCGGGCAGCCTTCGATCCGCATCTTTGCCCACCTCCTCCTTTCCGGAGATGGATGAGAACCCAAGGGATGGATCGGAACCAAAGGGATGAATAAGATGCCATCAGGCAGCCAAGCTCAAAGATGGGCAGTGAAAAGAAGCTCTGGAACCTGGGAGCGGTCCAGCCCCTCCGCCAAAGAGCCCGTGGGAAGTGTGGAGTGCGTGGAGGGGAGCGGGGATTTCGGGGATGCTGGAGAGGCGAAACCCTCCGTCTCTCCTCCCGAAACATCTGCGCTCCGTGCCCAGCCTCGTGGCTGCCTTTCCGGGGAAGCCTGGCTGCTGCGCCTCGCTAGACGCTGCTCGATCCAAAAAGCAAACAAACGGCCTCAGCTCGCAGGGCTCCGGAGCCCGCTGCCTGCAGCTGCTTCCAAAACAAACGAGCGTGTTGTTCCGAGCCGAGCCGGCGCTGAAACCGGCCCCGGCTCTCTCCCACCCTCGCACAGATGCTCCCACACCTGCTCCAGACACGGGCGCGCACCCCAAAACGCCGATCCCACCCTTCCCCGCCGCTCCGCAGCACTCCCCGCACCCCCTTTTCCCCACGGGTAGCCCGCAAACCCCCTCGGGGGTCGCCTCCAGCCCCGCAGCGCCCCGGAGGAGCCCAGCGCCCTTCGGGGACCGGCTCACCTGGTAGGAGCGCGGCTGCCAGGATGCAAACTCCGATAGTCCACCACGATGCACGGCAACTTGTCTGCGGCCGTGAAGCCATGAGAGTTCCTTAGGAGCGATGGGCAGGGGTCGGTCTGGCAGCGCCGCGGGGCCCCCCACCCTCCCAGCCCCCGGTGATGCTCAGGTCTGCTCGGAAAA
>VZTN01021894.1:58411-76521 GCA_013400515.1 Erpornis zantholeuca
GTGGCCGGGCTCGCCGCCCGCCCCTCCGGATGTTGGCAGCTGGCGGCAGCTGGGCTTTGTTCGCCGTGTCCGGCCCTGCCGCGCAGCCCAGGGCGCCTCGCTGTGGGTTGGCGGAGGTGCTCCTGCCTCGCCGCCCCGGGGCTTGTGGACTCGAGGTCGTTCCCGAATTCCCTTCGGACGCCGGAGCTCCCGGGCCGCTGCTCTGGCGCTGTCCGACACCCACCTCCCTGGCAGAACATGGTTTTTTTTTTTACCCTGCGCGATGTGAAATACGCGGAAGCTAAACCGACGATCCTAAACGCCTTGGGATGAGGACAGCACGGCGTTTTTCCTGGGGCCTGCTGAAAGAAGGGGCTCGTTCTGGCCACCCTCTGTGCGCGCTGATAAGCGAGGGGATTCAGAACGGGCACAAGAGCTGATGCGCCGGAGGAGGGGGCAGCGGCTTCGCTGCGCTTTGTGGCAGCCTTTATTGTGTGGACACAGACACAGCCTTTGTGGATCTCTCGCCGAAGAGGTGTTCAGCCTGCTAATGCCGGCTCCTGAGCTGCCCTGGCCTCGGCAAGGATGCTGAACCCCAAACAAAGATGTGAACAACAATGACAACAACCAACAACAAAGTCATGTTGATTTCAAGCTCCATTAGAACAACACGGGAACAAATCAATGCCTGGCAGGCAGAAAAGGACGGAATCAGTGGGGAAGGATACCACACATAGTGGGAAAGGGAAAGGAGGGGGGCAGCCAGCAGCTATAAAAAGATACCCCTAAGGACCCCTTCGGCAGTCTCCTCCTCCTTCTAATTCCTTTAGAAGTTAATTCCTGTTCGAGGGAAGGATGGGCAGCTCTGTAACAAAGCGGATTAGCCAGATACAAGGTTTGTTCCGAAATAACAAAAGTTATTACGTAGTAATGAGGTTTAGTTAATAGATTCGCAGACTGTGAGGCCGCTGGGATTCCTTTGGACATCCTGCCTGTGGAGCCGAGGCTGCTGAGCTGATGCTTTCTGCCTCCTGCCTCCTCTCTGAAGCTGCAGACCTGATCTTAGGAGTGCAGCCCCTGTCCTTGTGCACAGGCAGGCTATGGGGAGTTCCCAGCATCCTTGTTGCTGGTTGGTTTTCCTGCCCGTGGAGCGTTTATCTGCCTAATTTCAGTTTTAATCCATAAAATCTCATTATTTCCTTTCCCAGCTCCATTAAAGAGAGACCTCCGATGAGACACGGCTCAGGTGTCTCTGAGTTACCACGGAGTTCCCCACACTAACAATGTTTCAGCTCCCGTTATTCCCAGTGTTACATTTCCCCTTCTCCCATTCCTTGGGCTGTCGCTGCCCCTGAGCTGATGTCCCTGAGGTCTGTGGGGCAGCTACACCTCCGCACTCCTCCTTTAAGCATCCTGCATTTTGGGTGACATTTCACCCTGAGGGGAGGGGGGGAAATTCACATTTTCCTTCAAGAACCTGGGGAGATTTGATGGAGCTTTGGGGCCTTGGCCTCCCAAATCACAGACCTCAAACCATGTGAGACAAAAATGTAAATCCATTTAGCAGCAGCAGCAGCAGCAGCAGCAGCAGTGGACCATTAGCCCTGGCGCATCAGGCCTGACTTACTGAGCCAGAATGTATTATTTTCATGATCCTGCACAAAGCAAAACCCATCACATTTGGCACAGTTCTGGCTGTTAACTTCTAAGATTTATTACACAGTGCCATGGGGCCCCTGTTCTGCAGCGTTTTGTGAGTCCACAATTTCCGTGAAGCCCAAGGGGGACTCGTGCATGAGCTGGAGATGCAGGAGCAGAATGCTTTGGTTTGGCAGTTTTTTTGTTATTTCTAGGGGAGGAAGATCATAATATGTAACACATTTAATTGCATCATACTTGATTTTTTTTTTTTTTCGTTTTAAATTTGGGGAGGTCGCTGTGTGCATGTCCTCCGAGGGGCTGTGGGAGCTGCCTTCTGCTTTGCTAGATCAGCTGGTGGAGCCCATTTTTTATTTCCTTGTTCTCCTCCTCACAGCAGCGTGTTCCTAAAGCTCATCCCAGCCAGGGATGTGGAAGAAGAGCCCTGACTGTGACAGGGCAGGGGATTTCAAGGTTCCTACTGCAGGAACACACAAACCACTGTGAATACCTTTCATAAATCTATAAACACATTCCACTAGAAACAAAGAGAGAAGAAACCAACCCACCTGGTGCCTCAGATAGAACTGGGCTGTGAGGAATCCCACCTTCTCCCAGGAAAATAATTTCTAACACTGCAATATTTACCCTCTCTTGGGTTTTAGGGGTGGTAAAAGTCCCATTTTAGGTGGCAGAAGCAGAGATCCAAAGCCCTTCCTGCGCACCCCTGTGAAATCTGGTTTAGGCACAGACACTGGAAGTGGTGCAGGAACTTGGTTGACACTTACATAAGTTGTCACGCCAATATCTTTCTTGAAAATTGCCATTAGAGCATGAAACAACACTTTGCTGGAAAAAAAAAAGAAAAAAAAGAAAAAAAAAACCCCAAACCAACAGGCTTGCAGTGTTTTGTCCTCCCAGCATTTTGGCTGCTCTGCCAGCACCGAGGTTTTCTGCTGATGCTGCCCTGTGAGGTAACGTCTCCTCAGCAACCTGCTGGAATGGGACCTCCCCAAAGCCTTCCCACTGGAAAATGTGGTCTTTGGGCAGAGGGCAGGAGTTGGTATGGGGTTGGTGAGGGCTCTGCAGGGGAAAAACTCCTTTGGATGGGGTTGGTGAGGGTTCAGCACTGGCACAACTCCTGTGGATGGGATCTTCCCTGGTGAGCTGGTGCACATCCTTCCCCAGCGTGGAACGGTTCCTGGAGTCAGGCTTGTCCAAATCTTTCTAAAACAGCTCCTGCCCTCTCTGGAATGAGCACAAAACTGGGGCTGGGCCCTCACAGGATCCAGGAACTCCCCCAGTGTCTTCCCAAGCAGTGGCCTCTTCCCAGCAGCTCCCTGCCACTCGAAAGTCTCAGTGGGAACCAACACCTTCTATGAGTTTTTTACAGTTATGACTAGCAGAAAGTCTTGGAAGGAGGGGAGGAGGAAGGGGGGGAAGGGATTGCTCTTGAAAGCATTCCTCGGTGGGGTTTTTCAGCTGCTTTTGTTTGCTGCAGAGCCCACAGCAGAGAGCTGTCACTCCGAGCAGGGAGCGCGTTTGACACTCCCGTCTCCGCCGTGTACCTGGTGTGTATTTGCTGCAGTGCTGATTACATTAACTCCTGTGTTTATAAACATTTGGAATCAGTGCAGAAGGCTGCGCTCGACGGAATCTTAAAGCCGGCATCGGTTTTATTTTTGCTTTTTCATCTGTGAACGCACACGATGCAGCCAGCAATGAGGGATCAGGGGTGCAAAGGGCTTCCTGAGATGGTTCCGTGCTTGCCTTCACTTCTGAGCCCTCCCAGTACAGCCTCCCACATGAACTCCCAATATACACCACACATGCACTGCACAAACAGCTCGCACTCCCTCAGGCCTCCGAGCACCATCCTGTCCAAAAGGTGATTCAGCACCCAGAGTCTCTCCTGCCCTGCTCTTCTCTGGGTGGGCCCAGCAGCTGGAGGAGGAATTAATTTTCTCCCCAGTTCAGACAAAATTGCCTCCCAGTTACTGGTGCACACAGCAGTGGGGGTTTCTCTGAGCCCCTCTGCTGAAGGGTTTGCAAGAGCCTCGCTGAGTGCCTTAACCCTGGCAATCCCCACAGCACCCCCTTGTGAGGCAGGAATTAAACCGTAATCCTCATTATACGTGGAGAAAAGAAGCCCGGGGAGATTAGGAATTCCAGCCTCGCAGTCAGCGGGATGAGTTCTGCTGCGGATTTCCAGTGGAGAGCGGCTGGAACTGCAAGGCTGCTGGGCTTGGGAGGACCCACGGTTTGGAAATGCCCTCCAAGGGCTGGAGTGAGCGGCTTTCAATCCAGCCGGCCACATGCTGGGCGAGGAATTTGGGCTGGAGTTTGGAATTTGGGCTGGAATTTGGGGTTTTGCATGGATAAGAGTGATGCAAACAGCAACTATGTTGTGCTCAGACCACCGGCCTGAGGTTTGGCCAGCAGTGGTGGGCGCTCTGCTGCTTCCTGTGGGCTCTGTGTCAGCCTGTTCCCATCAGCAGAGAATAATTCCTTCATCAAAGCCTTGAAATGCCTCAGAGAAGGAGCTGTTGTCTTCCCAGAAGGAGCTGATATGGAAGAATGGATTAAAAGGTCTCCCTTACATGCACACAAAGGACTGGAGGTGGTGTGTGTGTGTCCATGGAGGGCCAGAGCCAGGCAGGAGACGAGGCACAGCATCCACGGGGACCCCCGTGGCACAGGGGAAAGGAAAACAGAGGAGAAATAAAGAATGAAATCAGCAGAAACACTTCAAAAGGCATTGCTGATGAGGTCCGGCAAGGGGAATTCTCGCTCAGCTCCGATATCTGAACCGAGGCATGGGCACAGCTCGTTGAGAGCCAGCAGTTCCTGTATTAAAAAATAGCATTTATTATTGAACAGCTCTGTGCCTGCCATCCCCGGGGCCTTGGCAGTGCCCATGCGTGCCAAGGAAGGCAGGACACAGAGTCCCAAGCCGAGTCTGGAAGCAGCCTCCTGATGGAGGGTGTTAGGAGCTGCTGAGCAGCCATCCGTGAGGGAGAACCCACAGAGAGGATTTCTCCTGCCCTGGAAATTCACCGACACGCTCTGCTTCGGATTTGAATCGGGATCAGGGCTTGCTGCAAATTCACAAGTGGAAATAAGCCTTTTGCTTTTAGTGCTTGGACAAATAGGCTTCTCTTCCCGCAAAAGCTCTTTGGGGTGTGATCCCTGGGTCGCACAGGGGGGGTTTGTGGGCCTGTCTCGTTTGCAGCCTGTCCAGGCAGGGGCACAAGAAGGTGAATTTGATGCTGTGGCAGCAGAGCTGCTGTGAACAGGGAGCTGTGCTCCTGCAGGCACCCCAAACGTGAGGGGTACGTTACCATCAGCAGGGCGAAGCCTCTGTCACCCTCTGGAGTCCTTGAAGCTGCACCAGATCCCTGTCAAGGTGTAATCCTGCAGCAACTTTAGTGCATTAAGTTTTGCAAATCCACACCAGATATGGGAATTTTTGGTGTAATCCTGGAATGGGGTGAGCACAATCACTGCTGTGAACACGGAGCAGCCCCAGGGACAGGGAAGGGGCTGCCCTGCTCAATCCCTGCCATTGTTTCTGAGGCACATCCAGCAAAGTTTATCTTTTGCATCCCCTGCTTCCAGCCATGTCATTAATTTCTGGCTGTCCCGAAAAACCTGCACCCTCTGCCCCCATCCACCAAGCCAGGTGGGCAGCATCTGAGTGGGACGCAGGAATCAGCACATCCCAGAGATGCTGATTTATCAGCCCCGAGGTTGTCAGCTTTGATAACAGAGATATGAATGCCAAAGGCTGAGTTTACCTCGTCTGCATCCATGGGTGCCCTGTGGAGGTTTCCTGTGCACGTTCCTCCGCCAGCCCAGGAAGGGAAGGGGTTTAGCTGTGAACAAAGCAGCGTGAGCCCAGAGTAATCCCCCTCCCAGCCTGTTTTGTACAGGCCAGCCAGGCCTGCCTGATGCCTATTCAGAGAGATTTCGCTGCAGTCTGAAGAGTTAGCAATGGGAATTTGGAGAGGCTCCAAGGGAGATGTTTCTGTCAGCCCAGAGTGGCTGCAGAGGGGGCAGTGGGATGAGGTGGCTGCTCTGTCCCAGGGGGCATGATGCCTTAAATGGCTCCCTAGAAACAGAGAGCAGACAGGAATAAAGGAATCAAGGAGGGATTGATTGGAAAGGCCTTCAGAGGTACACTCTGGGCTCCAGAGGCTCCTGCCTCAGTGCATCCCAACATGGACAAGGACAGCTCCCGAGTTCTTCCCACTTGGATCTCAGCATCAATTCCCCAAGCAGAAGCCAGGCAAGGATGGAATTTGCCCAAGCTTGCCCCCCTGTCCCCAAGATTGTGGTTTGCAGTTCTTGTTCTGGGTTTCTTTGGAGAGCAAGTTACAGAGGTTTGTTATGTCTATCTATGTATTTTCGACACCTTTTTTCCCATGGAATTTTCTGTGTTCAGGGCCTGATTGGGCTCTGTTACATTTTACTTTACCCTGATACAAACAACTGGGACAAAAATTCAAATCTCCCAATGCCTCTATGAACATCTATTGTACCTCTCCAGATCTGGGGCTGAGCCTTCACCATCTCCTGCCTCAGTTTACCACCAAACATGGCAGGTTTGGAGGCCAAAACCCCTTCAGTCGTTTAACCCAGAGCTGGGATAAATGAGTAACTGGTTTCCATTTGGAGCATTATGGGGAAATTGGACCTCTGTGGAGGTGAAGAGTTGGAGATGGATAATGGCAGGGACAAGCTGTTAAGGGCTTTTTGTCCTTCTGTGGGCAGCAAAAGTCTCTTCTCTCTTTCAAGATAACCTGAGAGGAGCAGGGCTGTGGGCTCACTCCATTTGTCAAGTGATTCTTTTAAATGTATTTAAATACTTTTACAGCCTCTGTTAATGAAACTTTGGTGACCCCGGGGCTCCTGAGGGAATCCATCTGCATCTAAGTGATGGAAAATGAACTCGTTAATGGCCGGGACCTGCTCAGTCAATATGGGATATCGATCCCTGGTGATGAAGGGCTGGATGGGAAGGGGCTTGGCTAAATGGGCTTTATCCTGGCGATGAGCAGGGAAGGGTGGGCACTGATTGATGAAGGGCTGGGAAAACGCCTCCTTTTCCCTGCTGGCTGCAGGGATTTCGGAGGGGCTGGTGCCTGAAGGACACGAGGAAGGGCTGGTTAGGGTGTGATTGTCATCTCTGCTGTGCCTGAGCTCCGCCTGAGGCTCCAGGCCTCTCCTCTCCCCGACTTTGCCAGCAATTTTGGGTGTCCTGGTTTTTCCCCTCTGTGAAGGAGAGATGTCTTTCCCAAACCATTCACCCCTGCTCCCAACTAATCCCATTTCCTCCTGTCGCAGCTGATTCAGCACAGCCAGGGAGATTAGATATGGATAAGGTGGGAGATAAAGGCTGGCAGCTCCAGAAAGCCATGGAAAACTGTGCTCTGGGGGCCTGGATCCCCTGGGAAGTGCTCTGAAGAGTTTGGAATGTTCCTCATCCCTTGATGTGAGTTACTTCGGGGGAAGGGTTTGTCCTGGTCTTGCTTTTGGGCTAACAAACTCTCCTGAATGCTTTTTCCTGTTGCCCGTCATTGAGGAAAACAGGGGAGAAAATCATACCTGGAAATTTGGGAATCTGCTGCAGGAAATGGGAATTCCTCACTTTGTGCCATCCCACTGCACAGAGGGAAAGGAATGAGCTGGGTGGGGGAGGATAAGAGATTGGAAGAGGGAATAGGGAACAAAACCCACATTTTTGGTGCATTTTGGGCGCAATCCTCCTGCAAACACTGGCAAAATCCGTGCTGGGTTTTTAAATGCACTGATCCAGCCTTTCATCTCTCCCACAGGGCAAAACACGGCCCAGGGAGCTGGGAACAGAGCCCCAGGCAGAGTAAATTGGTTGTGCTGTGCTGCTATCCACGGGGCAATGCTGATTTTCATCACAGAGCCACAGGCCCCAGCGGGATGGGAACGGCAGGGGTGGCTGGGCTTTGCTCGGGGTCCCTCTGCTCCGCCTCGGGGGATCCCCCTCATTTAAAGGGATTGTAGGGGGGGAAAAAAAGCAAGTTTGGAAAAGTCAGCCAAACCTTCCTGGCTCTGAAGCAGCTTTGGAGTTGTGGTGGGGCAGAGCTGAGCAGCTCCACGGGGATGGGATGGTGCCACGGCCTCTGGGGCTTCCACATCCCCTGGGCCAGGTCCTCAGCTGATAAAAGCTGGGAGAGCCGAGCTGATTTATGGGCAGGGAGGATTGGCTGCAGCAGGCCCACGGGAGAGTGTCTGACGAGCACTCTGCTCTCTCTCCTCTCTCTCTCTCCACTCGCCTTCAGTCACTGAAATCTGCTTCATTAACAAACTCTCCCTAATCACCGCTCCGGAGCAGCCGAGCACTCTGCCCACTGGGGCTCCGCGTGGAGCTCCTTCCCAAGGATTTTTCCAGCCAATATAACACACACTCTGATGACTTTGCTTCTCCTCAGCCAGTTGTTGGAGGATGTGGAGCAGCGGCTGAACGTTAGCTGTGAATCTGCTGACATCCTGAGCCACCAGACATCTTCCTTCCCTGGAAAGGGGGTGGGCTTTTAGCTGGGAAAAAAAAAAAAAAGGAAATTTGAGTCGGAGTTGGGAGCAACCTGAGGTGATGCTTCAGCTTTTAGGCATGTCATGGAAAAAGTGTCAGGGTCTTTAAGGATTTGCATTTCGTGTCTTCAAAAGAAAGATTCTTCCAAAAAATGCAGTAATCTGGAAGTGATTAGGTTGTGGCTTTGCCGTGAGGGAGGGAAAGATGGGCATGGAAAAGAGCAGGTTGAGGCCTGGAATGACGCTCAGGATCTGTGCTCAGCAGCCGCTGCCGATGCCGGGCCCGCACCCCTCTCTCCCCACGGGTGACAGAGCTCCTCTCCCAGCCCTGAATGCGACTTGAGGAGCATCCCTGGAGCTGTTCTATTCCCATCCTGGCGCGGAGCCATCTGTGTGAGACGTCAGCGTCTCCCCCTCACCGCCCCTTCCAGCAGCGCCTTTGCCGTGGGGAGCCGGGCGCTGTGCCGGGGGAGCAGAGCAGCCCAGCCAGCCTCACATCCCGTGGGCGGCTTGTTTTCCATCCTTCCCACCCTCCCGGTGATGAGGAGGCCTATTTTTCTCCCCTTCCATGCGCAGAAATAGCATCGCACTTGTCGTAAATCACCTCGGCTGCAGATGGTGAGTCACCGGTTGATCAAAGGCGAGACCCTTTTCTGGGGCTGGGAGGAAGAGTGGATGCTTCAATAAATCATTAGGAATCAGCAGCAAAGAGCTTCTCTTGGGTCTGAGGAGAAAACCTTGCCACCCCCTCCTTTGTCCCCGTGCCCCTGGCGTAAATCACCAATTTTAGTGTCATGAGTGGGGACACCTGATTTAGGATGGCTGCCACGGCCGCTCCCGGGCGCGGGGCAGGACTTTGCTGCCCTAACCATCAAATCTGGGTGGCAGCAAGGGGCCAGGCACTGCCAGGAGCAGGGAACGAGAAGGGACAGAGCGCTGGCATGTGCCACTCAGCGGCAGAAAACGAGAGGAGAAATGTGGAGTCTGGTGGGATCAGCGTCAGTGGGGCACAACCGTGACAGGAGCTGGCATGGGAGGGGACAGCAGCGGGCAGGCAGGGGGAGGTGAGGTGCCAGCCTGTGACAGAGCTGTGTTGGGATCCAGGATAACACCCTGGGCACCTGTGGCAGGGTGGGAAAGGGACGGGAGGAATCCTTCATCCCTCATCCCTCATCCCTCATCCCTCATCCCTCATCCCTCATCCCTTGTCCCTCATCCCTCGTCCCTCATCCCTCATCCCTCGTCCCTCGTCCCTCATCCCTCATCCCTCATCCCTCATCCCTCGTCCCTCGTCCCTCATCCCTCATCCCTCATCCCTCATCCCAAGCTTTTCCTCTGCCAGCCTCGTGGCTGCAGTGCCCTGCCCAGGAGAGAGCAGGGGTCCCACGGGAGCAGAGGATGGTTCCAGGGGGAAGGAGAGACCCGGAGCTGTCCCTGTGCCCTGAACACTCCTTCCCTCTCCAGCCAGCCTCTCCGGGAAGGAAGAGAGATCAATGGCTCTTGAGGCAGAGACTCCGCCGAAAGCCGAGCAGATGAAGGGTTTGCCATCTGTGAACAAGTTGTTCTGATTGAATTAGAGAACATTTAACATTTACAGATAATTAGAAACAGCCACCCATCACAAAGGCGGCGCAGGGAAGGGGAGCTTTTGAAGGGCGATTGGAAGCTCCTTGACACAGCAGCCAGGGGAGCTTTTCAGACACAACTTCTGAGCCTTTCCGAAGGCTTTGTGCTCCTCACATCCTGGGAGCCAAGAATCTCTCCCTGTCTCTCTCTCTTCTGTCCTCTCCATTATTTTTTAACTGCCTTTTGCCTTTTTCTCCCAGGCAGCCCTCGGCCAGCCCCTCTCCGGGAGGTTTTAGCAGGGTTTCCTCTTTGGTCCCATGCTGGGCCGTCAGCTGTGAAGCAAAAGGGAAATAAATTTGCTTTTCTGCTCCATTGCTGCCACAATTCCTTTGGTCTGCAGTTGGGCTGTGTAGCCATGGGGAGGGACAGCCCTGAGCGCAGAGGCTCCTGTGCTATCCTGACCTCTGCAGGAGAGACCTGGACCTAAGGCTGGTTAGTTTTTTTTTTTTTTCTCAACCTCTATTACATGGCACGATAAATACCTTTATAATAGAAAAAATTAAAAATTTTTGGTTGCAGATTAAAAAAAAATTTGTAAAATATGTAAAACACTCTCTTTTATGCTCAAAAATATGTTCTCCTCTTTTTATCCTTGTGCTTCCTTAGTATGTTTTTACATCAACAGTATTAAGAAAAGCACGTTTGCCATCCTTTTCTTTTGAGCACCAAAGAAGCTCAAATTCCCCAAAACACAAAAAGAGATGATTTCCATCCCAAATTTCCTCTGAAAAAAGGGCTGGCATTTCTCAAGCAGCTTGAGCAGTAATTGCCTCGCAGCAGTGCTGGTAATTTCCCTGCATCTGCTGCAGAGAGATACCCAAGGGGTGAAGCCATAAAGCTGCAGCTGCCCTTTGGCTGCCAGGAGCCTCAGTGATGAGTTTTGGGCAGCAAAGATCCAAGACTTGGCCTCTGCTCCCAGAGCCGTGGGCAGTTCCAGGAGCAGAGCCATGGCATCCCAACGGGAATCCCAATGGATGGCTGGGCCTTGCAGGGGAGAGAACCCAGCCAGGGAATGAATAGGTTCGTGTTTGTGTGATCTCCTCTTAGAAGGAAATAAAGGCCCAGAGAAGTTCTGGATGCCCTGGAGGTGTTCAAATCCAGGCTGGAGAGAGCTTGGAGCATCCTGGGGCAGTTGGAAGTGTCCCTGCCCGTGGCAGTGGGTGGAACAAAATGATCTTTAAATTCCCTTCCAACCCAACCCATTCTGTGAAATGGCAGCTCAAGGTTTGTCCCACGGATCTGAAAAACGTCAGGAATCCTGTCTGGGACGCTGATCCCGGCACGGGCACAGCTCGTAGCCCGTCCCTGTGCCCCCGCTGGCCGGGCTGTGGCCAGCAGCCGATGCGCAGGGCCCTGACAGACATCTAGTGGCATTTCCCATAACTACAGGCACGCGTGGCCGGCAGGGGTGCCCAGAACCGGGGGGGACACAGCAATATTCACAATGAACACCAACCCTCGGCCTGGCCATCATCGGGCGCTCCTCCTCCGCTCTGGCAGGAGGAAAGGGAGCGATCCGTGCTGCAGCAGGGCTGCTCCCGGGAGAGCCGGGCTGGAGAGCTGCGGGCTGACCTGGAACAGCCCCTCCCGGTGCCAGCCATCCCTGCCAGGCACAGGGAGGGCACGGTGGGCGAGGGCAGGGCATGGTGGGCACGGGGAGGGTACGGTGGGCACAGGGAGGGGATGGTGGTCACAGGGAGGGCACGGTGGGCACAGGAAGGGGATGGTGGGCACAAGGAGGGCATGGTGGGCACGGAGAGGGGATGATGGGCTCCAGGAGAGGATGGTGGGCTCGAGCAGGGGATGGTGGGTGCATGGAGGGGATGGTGGGCACGGGGAGGGCACGGTGGGCACAGGGANATGGTGGGCTCGAGCAGGGGATGGTGGGTGCATGGAGGGGATGGTGGGCACGGGGAGGGCACGGTGGGCACAGGGAGGGGATGGTGGTCACAGGGAGGGCACGGTGGGCACAGGAAGGGGATGGTGGGCACAAGGAGGGCATGGTGGGCACGGAGAGGGGATGATGGGCTCCAGGAGAGGATGGTGGGCACGAGCAGGGGGTGGTGGGCGCGGGGAGGGCACGGTGGGCACAGGGGGGGCACGGTGGGCACAGGGAGGGCACGGTGGGCTCCACATCCCCGCCTCGGGGCCGCTCCGCACGTGCCCGCACCCCGGCTGGGAGCATGAGCGAATGGCTCCGAGGGGGTGTCAGACGCGGTTACAGTGAAACACGATATTTATAACAAAGTGTGGGGGAAAGTGTCACATCACATTACGCTGATGCTCCGGCGCCCGAGACGCGGGGACGGCGCTGCGGAGCGGGGATGCGGGCAGGGCCGGCAGGCAGCAGGAGGAGCCGGCGCTGCGAACGCTGGTTCCTCGCCGGAGCCCACCCCGAGCAGGGTTTCGCCGGGGCAGGAGAGGAGGGCAGGTCTCTCCTGGGTGCTGGCATCGCCCGCTGGTGTCACTCGGCTCTGGGAGCCACCGTGCCTGGCCCTGCTCTGCTTTCCCATGGGGAAAGAGAGCTCCAGGTATCTCCAGTGACCTTAAACTCTGCTCCACTGTAGCTTTTCTGCACGGGCATTTCCCACTTGTGCGTCATCTGCCTTAGGAGCGCAGCCTTGCTGATAAACCTCGCCTTACCAAGCCGAGATTAAACGCCGTAATCTTTTGAACAAACAGTTCTCGGGAGAAAGCTGTGTCCCTGCACGCAGCTGGGATTGCACAACTCCCTCCCTGGGGTCCGGGACCCTCAGAGTGCCCAGCTCTTCCCAAAGAAGCCAAGGGAAGGCCTCAGAGCTGTCGTTTCCCTGGATCCTGTGTGGAAACCACACAGGGAATGGTTCTGTCCCCACAGGGAATGGTTCTGTCCCCATTCTGCTCAGGGGAATGTGCAGCTGAGCCCTTCCACTGCTCTCTGCTCTGCCCTGAGCCTCACTCCAGTCAGCCATGCTGCCCCACAGCCCCCATGGGCCAGCTCAGCCTCTGCCCACCCCACACCAGTCCTGCTCTTCCCCGCTATTCTCCCCCCATGCAGTTTCCTTTCCTTTCCTTTCCTTTCCTTTCCTTTCCTTTCCTTTCCTTTCCTTTCCTTTCCTTTCCTTTCCTTTCCTTTCCTTTCCTTTCCTTTCCTTTCCTTTCCTTTCTTTTCCTTTCCTTTCCTTTCTTTCCTTTCCTTTCCTTCTCAGTGCCTGCAGGGATCCCTGTCCTCTCCCAGGGTGGTTTGAGGTCAGTTTGAGCATCTCAGCTCTGTCCAGAAGTGGAGACCTCATCACTGCTGGCATGCTGGTGCCAGCTTTGATTCTCCTGGGAGTGCCACTGGCTGCTCTCACTCGAGTGCCAGCGTGGGCTGGGGTGACCTTGGCCCTGCTGCCTGCCCTTCTGAGGCTGCCTCCGAGTGCCTGCAGCGCTGCAGTGCCCGGGGGGGGATGGCAGCCGTGGCTGCAGGAGGGAGGCTGGGCTCTCCCTGGGAGGGGACATTCCCTGGGAAAGGCACCAGCTCCTGCCTGCCTCACGAGGAGAAAGCAAATAGCAATTTTCCCAGGGGAATGCACGCTTGACCTCAGCCCTAAGCTGGGCCAGCCGTGAGCTCTGTCAGGTTCCACTGTCAGTGGTGATCAGCAGCAGGCAGAGGTGACATCAGCAGGCAGAGGTGACATCAGCACATCAGTGTGAGATGCCCTCGTTAGGTTGTCACTCAAGGCTGGGCTCCTGCACTCCAGGCACGAAGAAGAGCCAGGAGGAAAGAGGCAGAAGGGCAAGGTTGGGATTTAAACCCCAGAGGGGAAAGGCCGGAGCACCCTGCAGGTGCAGTCTGTGGTTAGTGGTGAATTTTGGCTGGTTTGGGGAGGGAAAATGCTGGAAATGTCCAGGGAGAGCCTTTCAGGAGGTTGTAGACTGTGTTATTGTACAGGGGTGTGCTGGGTGCATTTTAGTTGTGTTATGTGGTCTGGATAACACATCCCTGTTATTCCCATCATCTGCAGAGCCTGGACACACCATGCCCAGGTCCCCATGGCTCTGATGTGGGGGTGACAGTGGGGGACTCATGTGTGCCCTGGTGTCACCTTTCCCTGCTCTTAAAATTAAAACTCAAAACACAGTTTATGGGGAAAAGTTCGTTGCTGTTTATTTAAGGATCCTTGGGTGCAGCACTTGGTCCAGGTGGAATGCCCTGAAATGCACACACTGCCCCCCACACACCGAAATGCACACAATTATGGGCCTGGCTAATTAGCACATCTATCACAGATCCCCCAGTGAGAGGCTGGAGTGAAGCCCTCGTTGTGAGGAACCTTCCCCCTGGCTGGGCCTGGCTGAGGTTCCCAAATGTGTTCTGGAGAGGCCCTTGGTGTCTGGGGCTCCCAGGATGTTTGCTCTCCTGGTTTAACGGTGCCGTGGGGCTGAGCTGAGTTCTCAGCCTTGGGGAGGTACAAGTGTGGGGCTAAAAGCACTGAGAACACATCAAACTATAAAAGAGTGTGTGAGAGAGGTATAAAAGAAAAAGCAAGAAGCATCCTGGCATCACTGGGAGGCACTGGGTGTCCCTGTGCCAGCCCTGCCCTGCCCACGGCCGTGGCACGAGGCCGCACACGCCCAGCCCGCGGATGTGGCCGCAGCTCAGTGGAAAGGAGGTCGGCCCTGTCCCGCTGCACACAGTGACTCAGGCAGCCTGGCATTTACCCAGGGTTTATTTGGACGCTCCAGAGCCAGCTGCACACATTTTTTTCATTTGCTTTTTGTCTGACTTCATGCCCTTTTGGTGATTGCTTATAAACTCGGCGCGGAGAAGGGACCAGCGCTCGCTGCTTCCAGGGGAAGGAGGCTCGTGCAGCATCCACCAGAGGCAGATGGACCAAGAGGGAAGCAAGCTGAGAGAGACAAAAAAAAAAAACCCTCATGCATTATCTGTCCTGGAAACAGCGTGTTCTTTCTACAATTCCCTGTTCAGGGAAAGATTTATCCTCTCCTTTCTCTGACAGCAGAGTTTGCAGCGTTCCCGTTAAGTCTGGTCCAGCCCGGATTAACTGTGCATCCTCGGTGCCTGATTAGCTCTGTTTGCTGTGTTTTTATTGACCTATGCAAGAGGAAAATCTAGGTCAGGCCAGGCTGATGAGGCTGGAGCTGGCTGTGTAAGATAAATCAGTACAAACGAGGCCATCCAGCCGCTGAGCCATCAAATCACGCTCTGGGGTGGGTCGCCTCCAAAGTGTCCAGGGGACATAATTAGGAACTTTCCCAAGATGTCAATCAGCCACGAAGCCTGGTTTGGAGGTGGAGGGTGGGGAGGGTATTTTTGGGAGCTGCTCTTTGTTTCTGGGTGAGGAGCATTTTATCAGTGAGTGGCTGGAGCGCGGGGATGGCTGCAAATAGAAACGGCCCCTGCCTGGCCGTGACTCCGTGTTTCTGTGCACAGAGGAGGCATGGAGACAGCTACAGGAAGCCTGCAGGGCTGAAATGAGTTTTTCTATGGAAGCAGGAGGGGAAGGCAGAATCTTTTACCCGGCTCCCTTGCTCACAGACCTCACTGATGGCTTTTGCCACGCACAGCCAAGGGGGAAGCAGCGGAGACCGTGTGCTGCTGGCAGTCCTGAATCTGCTCCAACGTTGCCACTCCTGGTTTGGTTGGATCAGAGCAGGCATCAGCCATGACCCGACGTGCAGCTGTGTTAGTCACCCTGCTCTGGGGGCAGAGAGCAGGCGGCGATGGCTGTGACAGGCTGATTTCAGCTGCCTCACAAAACCCCTCCACCGCTGGGAAAGCTCTTTGCAGGGAGACAAAGGTGTCTGGTGCTGGAAGTTTCCAGGCTGGGAAGCAGGGAGCAGGCTCAGCTGGTGCTGTCTGGGGTGTGTGACGCGCGGGGAGTGCGATGTCACACAGCATCAGCTTCACTTTCTGCGGGGCCGAGGCGCCATGACAGCGCAGGGGACCACGAAGGAGGGGACAGGGGAGCAGCAGGGGGGCCACACCCCAAAGTGGGCACTCAGACAGGGGGTGCTGAGGGCACGGAGGGCAGGGCAGGCTCTCCCTGCTGCTGGGATTCCCCCCAGGGCTGTCAGAAGGAGCTGCTGGCTCGGCCTCAGCTCCGCAGAGCAGCCGGCGCGGGAGGCCAGCTCAGGTCAGCGTCACGTTGTGCTGCCAAGAGCCACACATGCGACGGCCAGGCAGCGCCCTGGCCACGGGGAGGTGGCCCTGGAGAAGGTCACCTGGGTGGGGAAGCTGGCTGGGGTCTGCCTTTGGAGGAGTGATGGCGTGGGCAGAGCCGGGCAGGGTGAGCTCAGCCCTGGGAAGGGAGCAGGGAGCGTTCGGTGCCCTGAGAGGGAGAGCTCCTGCTGCCTGTGGGAATGTCACACATGCCAGGCCTCAGTGACCCCACAGTCCTTTCCCACCTGGAGGGGTCTGGAGGGATTTTGGAGTGTATGGAGCTGGAAATGCTCTGCTAGGAACAGGGACAGCCCAGCAGCATCTGTACAGCTGCACCCCCAGGCACAGCAATGTCCAATGCTCCTCCTCGGGGGAAAACCCAGTCAGGAAAACAAGAGGACCATCAGCTTCTGTGGAGAGAGAGAGAGAGAGACCTGCTGGAGATGCAAGGCATCCTGCACTGAACCCATCCAGCCGAGCCCTGTCCCAAGGAGACACTGCCTTGGGTGAAGCTGGTGGCATCCAGGAGCATCCCTGCACTGAACCCATCCAGCCGAGCCCTGTCCCAAGGAGACACTGCCTTGGGTGAAGCTGGTGGCATCCAGGATCGCCCCCGCAGCCCCCGGAGCAGCCGCAGGGGCGAGCGGTGTCCCTGCCTCCCCGAGGCATTGGCATTCCCCCCGCACGCTGCTCCTGCCTCCCGTTCCTCCCGGCTCTGATTTACAGACGTCACGGGCGCGGCCTCGCCCGATTGAATTTACGGGAGGCTGGATTTATGATTAGAGAAATTAACCCTTCGCCGCCCCGCGCCTCCCCCAGCCCCTTCTGCGTGCGCCTCGCTCTGCTCCGCAGCACCCTGACCCCACGGGAGACCCTAATTCCTGGGGGATATCTGCTCCCCTGGAACGAAGGGATCAGGGAAAGGGTTCCGAGGGAATCCGGGCATCCAGGGCTCCTGGGCTGTGCCCACAGACCTGCAAGCTGGCACTGCAGCCGCTCCATCCGGCTCCTGTCTGCTCGTTCCATGTTAACAGCCCTCTCCATAATGATGTATCCCCACTTCTGGGAGATTTCCAAAGCATTCCCAGCAGGTATTTCTCAACCTCGCCATCCCCTGCCCCTCCCCTCCCAATTTTGCCCTCTCTCCAACTGAATTATTGGATAAAAGGCAAGGCACAGAAGCCAAACAAAGGAGGAAGGGGAGCAGAAAGGAGAGGCACTTCACAGGTCACAAGCCAAACTCGCCACAGGACGCAGCCCCACGGCCGAGTTTGCGGCTGGGGGTGCTGGAATGGCTCCATCCTCAGGAGCTAATTTGGGACATCCCCTGCTCCCTGCCTGGGGGAGGAAATGGCTCCTGTGCAGAAGGCACTTGTCTGTGACAGATCTCTTGTAAACAGCATAATAGCTCCGTGTCAGACAGGCCGAGACAGCTCTATCAGGTGCTCTGCCAAAGCCCCAGGGGAAGCTGGAGGACAGAGCGTGGTCAGCAGAGATTTCTCAGGCGCAGGCTGGCTGAGATTCTGGCTGCACCGAGCCCTGGCCGAGCCAAGGGCTGGGGCAGAGTGCTGGCTGCTCATAAAAAAGGAGTTCTGCGCTGTACCTGCAGCATCACACGCCCAGCTGGCTCCCAGCTGAGCAGCCTCGCTCAGGTATTCTCATCAGAGGCACTAAAGAAAAGATGGCATCAAAACTGGAGCAGGTAGGAGAGCAGGACAGAGAGAGGATTTCCTGTTCTGGGGGAAGGTCAGAGCCTTTTTTTTTTCCAAAATGAAAATCCTGGCACTTTTCATCAATCATCAAAACCCATTTTTATCTGGGCTTAATCACAATGATTCACATGGGCCTTTTTATGTTTCGTTCCTACTCCTGTACGTGTACCACCCTTCCCTTTGTACCTACAGTCCCCAAAACCCGAGTTTCAGGCTTGGATTAAAAGTGCTGCTGTGTTTCTCTTTCCCTGGGATTGTTGCTGAGGGAGAGGATCTGTCACACTTTCAAATGAACCCTTTGGGGTTTCGCTTTCTGCTGGAGGCTGACACCAGAACGATTTTGGTGGCCATCAGTGCTTCCTCTGGTGATGTGTTTTTTTTCTCTCCAGCCTCTAAAAATCCACACCCCTGTGCCTGTGAGTCCATCTGTCCACCCATCCATC
>VZTN01021896.1:3008-17606 GCA_013400515.1 Erpornis zantholeuca
GTAGTTTTTAATTAACAGTCTATTCAGAAACTTTATTTAGGAATTCCCTGCCAGACATGGCCACAGTGCCTCAAAACAGCTATGGCTCAGGATGACTGAATTTTAAAATGGTCACTGGCACAGTTTTAACACTTGGAAATATTTTCTGACACTATTTATAATCAAAATAGAGCTAAAAATCCAGTTAAGATGGAATCCCTAGAGTTTTCATGAAAGTAAATTTCACCACTACAGCTGGAAAAAGTACACCCAGCACAATAAGATCCATGAAAATATCTGGGTTTTTGTATATCACATATTAGCTACTACACAAAGACTGAAAAGTTAAAAAATGTGAAGCAACTAAGAAAAGAGTACCAAATTTAGTACTAAGTAGAATTGAGCTGCCAGCAGTTTTAAGCTTCATAAACAGAGATTTCACCAGGTAGCCTTTTCCAGGCCTTACTATTGTAACAGTGTATTTCTTCTAACTGCTGCAAACTTCTCAACAGTTAAAAACCTTAAAACTGAATGTGTTACAGTAAATTTTTAAGCTGAGTTCCAGGCTCAATGTTTTTACAGAATTAGTGGGACTGAAAGACATCTCTGGAGATTCTGAGAGTGTATTATATTGCACTGGCAAGATCATCAGTGGTCTTACTTTTAGACTCATATCCAGTACAGCTAAGCTTTACTAATGGTGTTAAAAAACTCTAAGCACTAAACCAAAAAACGTGCTTAAGTCTGAAAATCAAAACAAGTTTCCTAAACACTATGTAGAGCCACTAATATCACATACAGCATTTAAGCACAAACAGAATCAGAACTGTAAAGACAGATTTCCTTTCCCATATATGAGACCAAAACATGAGAGTAAATACAACTCACAATACACTTAAGGTAACAAGAACACCAAGTCAAAATTACCAGTCATAGCAAAAATTTATTAGAAAGGAAAACTAATTTCACTGTCTCTTCTCCTCAGAGCACACAGTAAAACCTGGCCCCACAGCTTTCATTGTATTAAACATTTTTCCAAAGAAGGCATCAAATCTCTCATAATCAATTCCACATTTGAGAACTATAATCCCATTTTACAAAGTATTTCAAGGAGTGCACGCTGCTGCTGATACACTTTCCAGCTTATAAGATAGGGATCACTCTTGCTTCGGCACAATAAAACCTTGCATTTCACCTGATAAAGAGCAGCAAAGCAAATACCTGAATGCTCTGCACCTCTTGTCTGCTTGCCTTCCTTGTATAAATTTTATACATTCTGATGATGGATACAGAACAATGATCCTGAAGCCAGCTCTTTATCCCTAGCAGTACAGTGTAAAGGAGCTTCTGCCATGGTGGTTTGGGAAGCAATGACTGAAGAAGGGACTGCCTAAATCTGTTTTGGTAGAGCCACTTACAGCCTCAAAACAGACTAAAAAGCATCAATATGATGACTTTTTACAGCAGTTTGTGTAGAGGGAAGTTGAGGATAGAGTTACTTGTTCCACCTGCAACTCTTTTGCAGATGTTTCAAAAGGAGTCAACTCTACAACTCAAAAGTTACCTGACAGCATGTAACAGCTACAGAAATTCCTAAGTTGAATCTGCTGGGGACAGGAATAGAAAATAAAAATCAATATTCTTGCAGCTGCTGAAATCTCACACCCCCCAACATCACCTATTCTAACATTTCACCTATGGTAGTTAACAAAATCACTGAGCCATGATAGCTGGAAGCCACAGCCAAAAATAAACCACTGTGAAAGAATGATCTTGATGTACAGTTGTATGAAAAAGAGCAATCACCACAAACTGGAAAAAAAATCAAAACAGACACCACTTTGGACAGCTGCCCTGGTCACTTAAAAACCCAGATGGAACTCATCTAGCCTTAGGCAGGGGATGGGGTGGAGAAAGAGGCAGTGGAGATAAAATAGACAAGCTGAAATACATGTCAGGAAGGGAAAGACAAGTAGAGTGATCACCAATTAGCATAAGGACAAGGGTCTACAGCTCACACATTCTTGCAGTGATCACATATGGCCTCTCACCAAAGATGTGGAGCAGCTCGACTGGCAATTTGACTGTACCACAACAGACTGCAGCTTCACATGCTCCTCTGCAGTCTAAGCAAAACTGACATCCTACTTTCAGTGAGAGAAAAAATTACTTTTAACAGGAGGCCAGGGACTTTGGCCAACTAAATTAATTCCGTCAATGAACTCTTAGTAGGACAGTGGTTTAAAAGCTCATTGTATTCCCTGAATATGGCACTGATGCTTGCCTCAGACTTCTGTCCTACAACAAAAACTAAGCATGGCAACAGTGCTTTACTAAATAATTATTTTTCCACCTAAAAATACTCTCACTGTAAAATGGACCACATTTCCTTTTGCTGAGTACAGCCAACTTCATTACTCCTGCCAGGTAATTGGATTGTCCCATTCTCGTATCAAAAACACTTGACAGGTTGAAAACAAAGGCAGCAAGCAGGATTCATTCAAGTTTTAATAATTTATTTTGAAAGCTGAGAGAGAACAAATTGGCTGGTTCTGAATACAATACACACAATAAACAAACCTAGATACTGTTATCATCTATCACCATGCAATCACACCTCTTTAGTATCCTAAAGAGGATAGGATACAGATTTCCATCAAAAGTGAGTACACAAATTCAGCTCTTTGAACAAGCTCCTCCCAAATTACCTCCTTGTCTATTAGGAAAAAAACAGAAAGCATCAGTATGTATTTTCCAGGCAGGAATACCATAAGGGAGTTCTAGGAAATACAGTATCAGACTTTTTCTTTTTTTAAAGTTGTAATTAAAATTTAATGGAAAAAAGCCTTTTTAAGTTGAAATTTTCACTCATTAGTATGGCTCTGAAAGCATTATACAATACATTAAGTTAAGCAAAGTATCTCACACAGCTCCTTCTGCAGAATTCTGTAACAGATGTCACTTAAAAGCCAGATTTATGCAGAAAACTCCATATATTCTCCATATCAGTGTACCAAGAGAAAGTTACATCTTTTGGCCAGACACAGAAGTTAAGGAGGGCACTGATCACATGAATGGGGGATATTGGGAACTCACAGTAATTAAGAATCTGTCTTTCAGTTCAACCTCAACACACCATGATGAGTTTGGATACACCATGAATTGGAGGTAACTTTGATCAAAAAACTGCTGCAAAAACCATGTTCAGAAATCAGTTTGTAGATGTTGCAACAACAGAGATTTTCTCCAGAGAAGCTGAATGCTTTTACAACAGAGTAAGCACACACATTGTCTAAGCTGTTTCCTGAGCATGTGTATCTCCTCCTGGAGCTGAAGCAACATTGACTCTCACAGCTAATCCCCGTTTTGTTTTGAATGTTCCCAGCACATCCATCAGCACAGGAGAAACACTATCAATCACCAAAAATTACTGTTCCACAAGGCCTCACATTTCGTGTAACTTCAGATCAGCCTTACCCTGTGAAAACTGGCACTTATCAATTTTAGGGGCATCTGTGAAACTAAACTTCTCCCAGGAAAGTTTGCTCTCCTTTATTGATTTTTCTGCTTTGTTAGATGAGCTGCCCACCTACCTACACAGTCACCTGCATCATTTAAGCAGCTGGCGGCATAGTTCTGCAACACTTTTGCTTGTTCCCTCACTATAATCAAAGAGTTTAGAAATGTTTAGTAAAAACAGGCTTGTGACATGAATTCAGGCAAAAAAAGGAAGAAAACTATTTCCTATTTTTTTCCTGCTGTAGTTGCCAATTGAAAATCGAGGTAAAAAATATAATGATATAGGCTTACCCAACAATGCCCTGCAAGGACAGAACTGTATTTCTGTCACCTCTCCTACAAAGAAAGACTGAGAGGATTGGGATTGTTCAGCCTGGAAAAGAGAAGGCTTTGGGGTGATCTAATTTTAGCCTCCAAATTTCTGAAAGGAACCTAAAACAAAGATGAAGAGAGATTCTTTACAAGGGCCTGGAGTGACAGAACAAGAGGGAATAGATTTAAATGAAAGAAAGCAAGCGTAGATAGGGTAGTAAGAAAAAATTCTTCCCTGTGAGGCTGGTGATGCCCCAGCACAGGTTGCCTAGAGGTGTGAATGCCCCATCCCTGAAAAAAAACATTCAAGGCCAGGCTGAATGGGGCTCTGAGCAATCTGGTCAAGTGAAATGTGTCCTGCCCATGGCAGAAGGGTTGGAAATGGATGATCCCACAGGCCCCTTCAACCCAAACCATCCTATGGTTCTGTGAACTCAAACCACAACAAACTCATCAGAAACAGCCAGCAGAAATACAAAAGACAAGAAGAGGATCATTACTGTACAGGGGTCATAACCACCTTAACATCCTAGTAAAATCCCTCCTCACTGCAAATGAAATACTAGCTCACAGTTCCAAGCCCTTTAATAGTAACTACTCAGTCTGCAGACACGAAACAGCTCTACTTCAAAAAAATCAGTTACACATGAATTCTTTCCCATCTCTAATTACACAGGGCTTGCAGGACATTTTTACTGTATCAGCCATACACAGAAATTCACTTAATCCTGGTAAAGAGCCCTCAGAGAGATTCCACCCAATATCCTCGACAGGAGGGGCTCAACTTCACCCCGCCAAGATAATTAATGAACCCCTCGCCACGGCACACAGCACAGTGACAATAGAGATCACCACTGCTCTTATCAGCACGCTGCACCCTCCCGCAGCTCAACAGCTCTCCACCACCTCATAAAGCCAGAGCACATTAAATCAAACCTTGGCACTGCGACTCTCCCTTCCCAGAGCCACAGAGTAGCCAACCTCCAGGTTTTCTACCACTTGAGACAAAATAAACCACAGAAATTACTGTATCTTCTGAGCAGTTTTACCCACCTTGTCCTTGAAGATATGTGGGTTTTGATAGATGAAGTCACGATAGCTCTCCGTACGGACTTTATCCTATCAGACAAAGAACAAAGAGTGTTCACTTTTTCTCCTTAGGTACAGCATAAAATTCAAAAATGCTGAACAACTTGCTTTTTAATTTGGCCTAAGGACATTTTGTGCATACTGTACTTACATGGCCCCTGCAAACCTGACACTTCCATATGATAATATTTCAGAATTTACCGTGGCAAATGAAGCCAGTTGCCTCAGCTGGAGGAAGAATAAGAAACTATTTTGTGGTTTCCTGATTCTGCTTTTTTTTTTTTTAATATGTTTTAAAGTTCTTAATACCTGTTCATTATTATCCAGGAACAGCAGAAAGAGAGTGACAATACTACACCAACTTTACATAAAAACCTCCTATACAATGGTGAAAATTGGAATCACAAGCTCATAAAATGTTTTTTATCATATTTTGTTCTCTAACACCCCTGCGACATTGAGATTTCTTTTTTTAAAAAAAAAAAGCTGTGCATCAAATTAATTTGTTTTTATTTCTGAACAAGCTGCAAATTTGTAATCTTGATGACAAGCTAGCAGTTAAAGCTGTACAGCCCATTTTATGAAAGTCCAGCACAGTAAGTTTGACTGAAATACAACAGGGCCAGAAAAGCTGGAATATTTTCAAGCATGGAACAAAACATATATATAGTACTTAGTATTTCAAAGTCAACAGCATAGCTCGGTTTATCAGCAAGGTAATCTATTAAAACATTGATTCTCTTAACATGCATCAGCAGGTACACAAATTGACAACCAAGTATAAGTTTTGGAGCTGCTGTTGTTCAAGTATTACAGAAAATTAAAAAAAAAATTAAGCAATTTTTTGTCTAGTGCAAATAATGGTGAAGAATAAAATCCCAGCACTTTTATTAAACATAGTATTTTTCTACTACAGCAAGTTGAGAATTTCTAGAAACAACAGAGAAATTGAAATTTTCTATAGTGAGAAAGAACAAAGTCTATTTTAATAAAAGAAAGAGATCAAAAACAGTGACCATGAGGCGTGAAAATCTTAAAATCTGACTTTAGGTGTAAAAGTACTATTACACACACGATCCAAAGAAGCAGCTGGAGTTTATCTTAGAAAATTCTACTTTAAAATCCTACATAATTAATATTAATGACAGAAACCGTGATCCTTTAAAACCATATTGGTTTGCTATGATGCTATGTTCAGAGCAACTATTTTTAGCACTTCACTTCTACTGCAATCTATAATAGGATTTGATCAAAGGGCAAAAGAAGTTTAAAAATAAATAATCAATTGAGAAAGCAGCCAGCTGGAAAGCTTTCAGCCTTGCATCCTGCCCCTCACATTGCTTCAGCACTGCCCCAACCCTACGCAGTTGTGGCCACAGCCAAGTGCTTTGGGTGCCTATTCATCAACCCCCTTCTCCCTCTCGACATTTCCATGCAATGATTTCTTGGTTTAAGTTAAATGGTGAAAAAAATTATTCAGATGACAGCCACGAAATTCTCAAGCAAAAAGGTAGAATAAGGGAAACACCTGTCACTTGGCCAGTGTGAAGTAACAATATTCTTGCTCTACCTCAGAAGTATTTGTGAAAAAAAACCCCAAATTGAAACTCTGTCTCTATCACTACCAGGCCTAAGGAAAAAGGTTTCAAGACTGAACCGTTTCAGAAATGCGCTTACAATTTAGATAGCAAGGCTGCTTTCTTAAAAATGATCATGTAGTAAGCCACTATATTTATGTAAATAAGGTAAACATGAAAAAAAAATAGTCAAAGCAAATACCTAGCAAAAAAATTTCAATGAGCACAGAATAAAAACAATCATTTTCCTGTGTTTCAGAGAAGTCAGAAGTCTTCTTAAAAGCATTCTGACAAACATACCCTGAAATCAGAAAAATACAATTTTGTACCACTCTCCTTGTGCAGAGATGCAGATTTACTGTAAACTTTATTAGCCAACAAAAAAGCTTCCTCATCCTATAGCCTGCATCATCTCAAATGACTTTATAATGCTGCAAAACCAAACACCTACCATTTTTATTTATCTTCAAGACTTCGGTTGTACTTTTATAACTATACGTTTTGGAAAATGTTCTTCTACTTCTGCAGCCATCTCTGTAAAATCCCCTCCACTTAATATTAACCTCACACTCATACTATTCTTAACACAGATTCGTGTGTACTTCTGCACTGGGGCCACTAAATGATTCACAAAACTGAAAGCTTTATATGCTAGCTGCAGGGATTCTGTATTCTACCTCTACATTAGACAGGAATTTTATTTATTTATGCCTTAAAATGATAGAACTGCTCATAAGTTTTCCAACTGTGACATCTTGTCTGAAAGGAAACATTAAGAGATTTTCATTTACAAGTTAATTTGAGCTGTTGGGCTTTGTGATTGTTTTTTCTTATTTTAAAGTTAAAAGGGCGTGCATAGGTTTTCCTTTGAGAAGTTTTAAGCATCAATTTGTTTTAATCTTTAGCATACAAAGGAGCATACTGTTCCAGCTGTTCAATGTCACTTTATCAATATACTGAACCACATACAAGTAACAATTTCTGTTTACCCAGTGCAAGAGAAAATGGCAATATTTGAGAAATGGTCTTGCCTAACAAATTTCAATTGTGAGGCAAATATAAAACTAAAGAAAAATATTCACTGTCTGTACTGTTTTATCCTTCATGTTTTAAACAAGCAGGAAAAAGCTGCTTTTGGCAAGGCAGAGCTGTAGTACAGGTATTATAGTATCAACCATAACTGTAAATGATTTTATGTTCCTAATGCTTCCTGTAAAGAGAATTTATACAAAGGGAAAAAAAAAAACGAAAATTGATCTCTCAGCTCAACTATCACCAAAAAACCTCTCCTGGACAGAAAGGGTTAAAAATGCAGCTGCTCTGCAGTATATTTACAGGCACACGGCCCACTTCATTCCACCTCTCCTCTTTAGTCCTACTAAGACGCAGTGGAGATGACTTTCTAACCTTTAGCATCTCTTCATGTATCCCATAATGCCCATAGGAGCTGAAGTAAACACCATCCTCATCCTCCTGAAGGTCTGCAATGGCGCTGGATGACGAGCTGCTTCTGGCATCTGTGTTCATCACAAAATCCTGAGCAAACTGCCTGTAATCAATTTGAAATATACCCTTGAGACGTGTTTATGGGACCATGAAAAGGAGGCTGGGCAGGGGGGGAGAAAGGGCTTGGGAGAGGGAAGGAATCCGGGCTGCCCGGGGGTTCTGCAACAATGGGACCAGCTTTAGGTGTGCACTTCCTCCCTCTGCAGGCTCCTCGGGGCTGCTGCACCGCCGCACTCCCTCCAGCACCCTCCTGCAAGCTCTGCTTTCTGCTTACAGCAAGCAACTACTGGCAGTGAAATACTGGGGGGCAGTTTCTATTTTTAAGGCAGAATTATGTATTTTGCACTTGCGGATACAAAAGTCAGCACTGCAGTGGTCAAGGTGTTTCAGGCTGTGTAATGCAGATATGCACTCGATACAAAGAGCACAGGAACTGCAGCCCATACAACACTAGGAAGGTAGAAGAAAGCATTTTAAAACTGAGGCATTTGAGTGAAAAGAAAACAGAGCTTAAAATGCAATTTATTCCCTTAATTTCACACCGTTTATTTTCCCTCCTCCCTGGTCTTGCATTCCTACAACATATAAAGAAAGGCTGGGAGAGTTGGGATTGTTCACCCTGGAGAAAAGAAGCCTCCAGGCTCCTCACTGTGTCCTTCTAGTACCTAAAAGAAATATGGAGAGAGTCTTTGGACAAGGACATGGGATGATAGGATGAGGACTTTTAAATGGCTTTTAAACAGAAAGACAGTAGATTCAGATCAGATATTAGAAAGAAATTTTTTACTGTGAGAGCAGTGAGGCCCTGGCATAGGCTGCCCAGAGAAGCTGTGGATGCTCCATCCCTGGAAGTGTTCAAAGCCAGGCTGGATGGGGCTCTGAGCAACCTGGAATGGTGGAAGGTGTCCCTGCCCATGGCAGAGGGGATGGAACTGGATGAGCTTTAAGGTTCGTTCCTACCCAATCATTCCATAATTCCACGTTCTCATTCCTCAAAGCAGGTTTGATGATACACAAATCAAGGGGTTTATAATGAAAACACTATTAGATGTTAACAAGCAGATCATACTACACCCACAATGAAGTTAAAAAGCAAACACACTTCAGCCACTAAATATTCCTCCAAAGTCTACAGTCCAACAGCAACAAAAGTTGCATCCTAGAGCACTCCAAAGTTGCTGACACTTACCTTTAACAGCAATCATACTTTCTTAAACGGGAACTTCACATATAGAAACTGTAGGTAACAATCTCACTACCAATATCCTCCTTTATAGAACAACAAAACCAGAAATACTGTTTCATTCCTGACATTTCAAATACTTCCCTGCTCAGCTAGTTTGGATGAGGAAGAGAATATGGTTAAGGGATTTTGTATTGAAATTTTGTCAATTTCAGAAACTTCCTGTATTTGCCTACACAGAAACAGCCAGGATCTTATTTTTAATATTGCTCTTTACCACAGTTCTTTGCATTTTCTTTACTTTTATACAAATCTCTACATGATAAAATTTTAAACTTTAATAAAATAGATTCTATGACACACAATTAAGTATAATTACCACAGTGTGAGATTTCAACAATTTAATTTAAAATTATTTAGGCCAATAATTCCTCTAACCTATGCGAGCAACACAAGCACCAAAGAAAACTCCAGAGACAGAGCTGCTGTGCTGTCTTTTCAATCAAGAAAAAAGATAAGTAAAAGCAAAAGCCACTACCTCTAAACAGGTGACAGATTAAAAAACTCAACATAGACAAGCTGTGCTCTTACATCTCTGGGTTACATCTAATGCTAGAGGCAAGCTGATTTATAGAACTGTTACCATCTTTATTTCAGAGGTTTACCTGAAAGGGAGCAGATGATCTCTTTCTGTGGAATAACCTCCAGCATAAACCACTGAATTACAGCATTTGGATTACTATAATGCAACTGGCTCATCTGTCCATAATTTAAAACTGTGCTGCTTCATCAGATCTACAGCTGGCTATTTTTGCTGCCAGCCCATCCCTGCTGAATTGAAGAGGCTGCATTGAGAAAGAAAAGTCAAAGGCCCCCTCTTACAAGAGCAGGTAACTTGCTATACTAACTTTAAAAAAAAAATCGATAAGCCTCACTGAAGTTTAGAGAAAAGAAAGAAATTGCTACTTGATTACCTGAGAAGGTTTTTTTTAAATGAAAAGGAATGGAACACGAGGATAGCAAAAAGACACACTGAAAATACCCCCAAGTTTTTGAAGCACAGCGACAAGTTTCTTTTCTTCTGTTTATGATCAATTAATGCATTATGTACACAGAGATACCAGAAAAGCACTGTATGCTATGAAGTACATTTTGCAAAATTTAAACTCGCCTGAAGACAAAATGGATCATTTTTGACATAAATAATTGTCCACAGCTGAGAGGATTTGAATACATGAATTTATTTTGGGGTACTTAGCTGTACCACCAAGTGTGTACTGTCAAACCCTCAAATGTATTTTACAACACAAGGCTTTTTGCTGATTAACTTCTCACACAAAAGAACGTAAATTATTTTTCCAAGTTTCCTAAATACAATTTCAGTTCCTCAGTGCCCAGTGTGATCTTGAAATGACATATTTGTAGAGGATTTAAATGAAGTTTATATTTCCACATTATCCATGAGCATCATCAATCCATATTTTGCAGATTTCAAGATTTAGAAGTAGCTGTGGAGATGTCCTGATTCCTGACTGTGATGCACTGAATATTCTTACAACCAAGACTCTCATCTGATACTGAAAACAAAAGTAGCTGAGAAAAGTTGATTTACTAATTTCACAGAGAGTCTCTCCAAACTGTAACTGAACTCTACTTACAATTATTGTTTGAAGCCAACTCTAAACATATCTGGAGTCCTGTATTTAATTAGTCAGTCTCTCTCTTTCCTCCAGTGTGTACATCCTCAGTGTTTAAATTCCCATCTAAAGAACTAACAGGAAGGTGTCTCAAAAACAAAGAGTAGTCTGAAGGAAAATACCTGTTTCTGAGCCATGTGCTTGCTTAGCTTTCCTAAGCACACTTAGTTCTTTCCTAAGCATACTGTGCAGTTTTTGCTAACCAAATACAAGACATTTACTAATCATATACAACAGACAAGTCAAACCTACAGTCCCACCACGAGGTTTATTCCATAGTTACATTCTACTACTGCTTTCAATTTCTATTGGTCTTTGAACATGAGCATCTCATCTAAAACACATCACATAAAAACACCCCAAAACTTCAGTTCAGACACTTACTTCATTTTTTGAAGATCATCTTGTGCTCTAGCCAAGGCTGCTTCTGCGGCTCTGGCTCTGTGTTCCGCACGTTTTAATTGTTCAAGGAGCACCACTGTATCATTTAAACCATTAGAAGGCAAAACTTTTACAGGTTCACAAAGATCTTCTATATCTGAGAAACAGGGAGGAAGAAGAATATCTACCAGTCATGTATGGCTTCACAGCAGATCATAAACATTTAATGTTATTTCTGGCTTTGGATGCTTTGTACAAGCTGGTTGTTTTAAAAAAGGCATGACTGAATTTGACAGGACTAACTACAGAACACACAACTAGGCAGAAAAAGCAAATAGGCTAGAAGCAAGCTCTAAGGTAAGGCAAATAAATCCAGAATTCAGGCTTCTTTAAATATCAGTGTTTGATTATTTATAGAAGACATATTTTATAAGTTAGATATAATTAGTATGTGGACTTTCTCAGGTACACCAATCAACTGAATAACGGTGACAATGTTTCACATGACATGAACTCTGACAGTATCACATTTACCCCGCAAAGCAGGAGTCATACTGAAGCAGTTATTTACCAAATTGAAGCAGGAGATCATCTTCTAGTTCTGGTTTCAAATATTCCTCTCCTTCCCAAGGCAGTGGGCTGCTGAGAGAACTCAAATAGGCTCCAGTTGGTTTCTAGACAGAAGAACATGAAAGCTGAGTTTCTTTGAAAACACCAGCCCTTCAATTGCATTCAAGAAAATAGGCAAAGACCTGTTCTTTCACACAGTAAAATATGCAGGGTATTAGTGAAGGAGCTTTGTAGCAAAGGCTGGGAAAGCCCAGGCAGCTCCAGGATCAAGGAATTCAGTACAAGCAGTAATGCACAGCACACTGATAGATATTGAAGGATACTTGCAGGATTATACTGCTCTCAGGAACCAAGTTCACTCCAGTGTTTGGCTATGTCAGACCCACAGTTTACAACAGAGCTAATCAATAAATCCAAGATACTAATCCTGTCAGGTGTTCTTTACATGATCAGCGCTGTAAGGACAAATGTCAGAAACACTGTATTCTCCTCTGTTTGCATCCAGTTAATACTTTCTTAGGAAAAAGAAAGTCAGATTTGGACTTCACTTTTTGCCTTTCTGTGTTTACTCTGCATAGCTAGTCATGCATTAAATAACTACTTGAGGATTTAAAATCCGAAGACTGAAGTAAAAAATAATCAAAAAGGTAAGATGGTATTGAGTTTTAACCTAAACTTTTAAGGAATAATGAAGGAACAAAGTCAGAAGACACACAAAATATACCAAGGCCTATCTTAAAACCATAGGTTCCCATTAGCTTTCCTGACTCAGGTATCATTTTAGGAGAGTTTTAAGTTGTGTAACTTAAGGGATCAGGTATTGTCCTTACTGAGTAGGGGTCTGGCCAGCTCACACCCTCAGAAAAGGCTTTTATACCAGCACACATGCAAGGACTGAGAAACATCAGTTATTGAGAAGTGAACCCATTTCTGAAGTGAGACAGCAGAGTCAAAGGCCAAGAAAAACTAACAAAACAAGATGATACTACATAGCATGGAGGCTCTGTCTCAACATCCCCTTCTGAAAGCAAAACTCCACATACATGAAATGTATTTAAAATTAAAACAGCCTCATATCTGGATAAACCAATCACCTGCTATTTTAATTTCCATGATTTCTTTTCCTAAAACTACAATACAAAATTATTAGAAAAGGGCAAGCTGAAAGCACAGCAGCTTGACTTCCTATTCTCCAGGTTCAGAAAACAGAAGTAGTATGTGGTACACCTACCTTTAACCTGACAAAGTTTATTAGTTTAATGTATCCATAAAAATCAAGTCCTGGGAGGAAAAAAAAAAAAGGAGAGAGCATTTGTATTACAGAAAGCACACATTTTACAATTATGTGAATACTAATTGCCTGTTCAATTGGTAATTGGTTCAAACTTCCCCTTGGGGTGTACACCACTATCTAGAGCAGTCTTCCTATCTTAAGTTTGCCTTCTCCTTAGGACTAAATCAGGAAATCCTCACCCTCAGGACAAATACATTTGCCACAAATTAAGAATGGAACACATCCAAATGGAGGCTATGAACAGGGATTTCATTCATCTGGAAACCAAGTACATCAGGACAGCCTCTCTTATCTCCTCCTAGCTACCTGGTATTTTAGGCTGTAGTGCTCCCCTGTTCATATTCTTAGCTTTCTCCTTAAAAGAATGTAAATTGATGCTACTCATCAAGAATACCTACCAATATTGACTTAAAATTGCCACCTGGCATAAATAACAGTAGTTTAACTGTGTCAAAGATAAAACCAAAATACTTTTCATTGGATTTTAGACAGAAAACAGACCAGACCAGATTTTACAATATATATAATGACAGCTTGAAGTGAAAGCCAAGCTTCAACTTGACTGGAAAGAATTAAATGGACAGGGGAGGGTATGCCCTCCTGTGATCACCTGAGGGACACAAGCCATGGGGCTCTGCTAAATACTGAGCCCCACAACTGAGGCAAGAGCTCCCAGGAGATCAGATCAGATCAGATCAGACCACCCATAACAGATCAGACCAATCATGCAGTGTCTGGCTCAGTAGTAGTCTCGATCTAGTAGGCAGTGAGGAATCAGCACAAGCCAGTAGAGATCAATCTTACTTTTGTCACTGGTTGAGAGCTTTACCAGTGGAAAAAGCATACAGGAAGCAGCCAGAATAAAGAAAATGTGTAAGCATTTTTCCACAATAGCTCATCTTACCCCATGTTGGAAGCTTCAGCTGCGAACCAGGAGACCACTTAGAAACCAAATCTGCAATTTATTGTGAATGAGATACTCATACACAAAAGGAAATGACAAGTCGCAAAAAAAACTTACTGTGTTTCTGGATCACATCACTAACATCAAACTGATGCTCTGTTTTGCAGTGGGAGAACACAGCTTCAGCAGAACTAAACAACCTGTAAATAACAAACTATTAAACATGCAATACTCAATACACATTAAGTTCTAACTTATGCGTGCTATATGCTCTGTTCTGACTTGCTGGGCAATTTAGAACACAGTTCCTGCCTTTGAGAAAGGATGGCCAGGCACTGGCTTACATGCCTCAAAAAGAAGCTTTTACCTTGTTTGTCAAACATTCTGAAACAAAAAGCCAATGAAGACAAAAATTTTGTTTGACAAAACCACAGATCCTGTTAATTTCTTCAATACTCCTTGAGAGCAAAGACTGCGTTAAACCTGAAATCTAAAAACCACACCAACACAAGGTGGGTGGGGCAGCTTGACCTGCTGAATCGAAATAAAAGCTCTCATCACGATACTGGCGATGGGGAAAAGATGAA
>VZTN01021896.1:25204-60204 GCA_013400515.1 Erpornis zantholeuca
ATCATCCGTCCTCAATGGGTCTTGTTTGACAAGGTGCCCACACCTTTTTCCATTGCTGTTCATCAGACAAAGCTAAATATTGTTTTATTAGCAATCAATAGCCTGTTAATCCCAAACGATTTCACAAATCCACTGAGCTCTCAAGCTGATTAAAAACGTTTGGGTTTTTTTTTTTTTTTTAAGCTGCTAAATTTCAGACGGATTTTCTCTTCTCCTCCCAACCCTCACACTCTGATATGGCACATTGTAGCTGGTAAGCAAAGCCACAAAAGCAAAAGAGGTCTGTTGTCTTTAATGTTGCCTTTAAGCAGACATTTGCAAATGCTGAAGTTTCACAGTTTAAACATGAGCAAACCTATGCCACCAAACCCTCGGCACATTTACTGGCTCCTCCACTTTCAATCCATCCATTTGAAACTTAAGAATACAAGAGCTCCTGAGCCTTCCCTTTTCTTTTAACAGCCGTATGGTAAACTCTTGCTTATTCTGTGGGCTGGGGCACTAAGGAGTGAGAGAAGTAAGCTTCTTTGATTTACAGTATATAAAATGCTAACAAAGCGGCTGTTGCACTGTGGAACCATATTGAATTCACCTGCAAGCCACAGACACAGGCTGGGATGATATCTGTGTTTGCTTTGGTGGGTCACAGATAGATCTTCTGTGAGGCACAAGGGCAACAGCATTACAAACACAATTCCTCTTGGATTTACCCATCCTCACTCACCGTCTGCCTGCCTTTGCCCTGGAGACATTGATTATGAGAGCTGGTAATACAGTGGCACTTTACTTAGGTGGTGCAGGATAATTCCAGGTTAAAGCAGACAGGCAGTGTTGATAAGCACACACTGAGCCTCTGAAGCCCCCAGGGACACAATGCTGACTTGGTGAGCTGGCTTTGCTAGTCTGGGTTTTACTCTTCTTACCCCTGCTCAACTGATCCTGTGGATGTTCTCCATCTGCAGCAACCAGGAAGGAAGGGTTGTGGGCAAGCTGATGTCTCAGCAATGTTGCACATACCCTGCCTGAAACAAGTCTTGAAATGGATGGTCTTGACTCTTCAGTACAAGACAATTACCTCTAGGAAACTTTCTTGTTGACCCTGAAGGAGTTAACTAAAAATGAACTAACACACATTTTATGCTTTTTTTTTTTTTTTTTTTGCAGGGACTTAGCATAGCCAAACTGTGTTTTAAGTAGAAGGGGAAAAGTTATTTTGGCTGATAGTCTTCTGGCAAGTCTATTGAAACAAAACATAGATTTCCTAAGTCATCAGCCTTGAGAAAAGGGTCTTAGTTCTGAAACAGACTGTAGATGTAAAGTCTCAGAGGCAACATTTCAAATCAGTAACTTCCAAAAGTCAGCACAATTACTGTGAGCATATCTGCTTGGAGAGTACTGTTAAAATAGCTCTGAATCTGGGTATTCAGTAACTGTTTCAAATGATCCTTCCATATAAGCTCAGGTCTTTTACAGGCTCTTCTCAAACACTTCTTTCAGCAACTTTTTCTGTTAGAAGAAATATCTATCCTGACAAAAATACTTATCAAAACAGTGGAACATAATGACAAAAAACCCCCAAAACACCTATTCATAATTTTCAAAAGAGGTTGACATGTTAAATCTCAGACATTTTAAATGGAATGTGTAAGTTTCTGCCAACCTAAATAAAGCAACAGCTGTTTGTTACTCTTTTCTTGACTAATGTGCATAACCCTGTTGCACTTGCCTGTGGTAAAAAAAGAGCCACAAATGTTGAAGAACATTTTTCAATTTTGTATTTTTAACAGTAAGAATTAACAGGAAACAATAGTAAAATCAATACTCATTTTAAAGACTCCCTCAAGTAAGTGTTTACTATGGTTTACAATTCCTCTCCAAATCTCTAAGGTCAAATTTCTAAGGTCAGTGATGGTAACTTCAAAAAATGACAGTTGATTGAAGATCTGAACAATTGTACTGCTCTTGAATTCTAGGATAAAACAACACACATTTTGTGTCAGGCTGGCTGTTCTGAACAGCAACTACCATGGAGTTATTTTTATTTTGAAATTTTAATTATATCTGCAGATGTGCTGTGCAATGGCCCGTGCTGTTTGAAGCAAAGTTTAGTCCTTGTTCATAGAATTATTTTTGTGTAATAACAGGGGGGAAATGCCACTGATACCTTAATCTTCACCTAGGTATTCTGTACAGATTGTTTGAACATCTGAAAGCACATAGGGAATGAAACCGGAAACATTTTCTTTGACAGGGCAGTAAGAAACACACCATCATCATAAAGAGGTGGTAAGGGCTGGAAATTAGGGAATTGGCTCCTGCTCTGGGGACTCTGGGTATGTCCAGACTGCAGCAGTCTCTGCAAGCCAGCTCAGGTATTGGAAGGAGTCTTATCTAGGTCAGCATGGAACTCCACACTCTTTTATTTACCATGGACAGAAAGCTTTTCACTTCTTGCTCAGAGTACTTGTCTTGAAAGTTCCTTAGTGTTTTGCTTTTAATGCACTGCTTTTTCTAGGAAAAACTAGTAAATAATTGAAGTTATTCAGGAAAGCAGAAGATACACTTTTTCTGTCTATCTGTATTAATGCAAGGTTACAGCCTCAACTCTATGTCAAGACTGCAGTGGCTTCATCTACCAAAGCATTTTGGTTTGTGTTGGAGCAGCAATATAGTTTTGAAGTTGTCCCATTTGTGATTTGTCATTTGGATCTGCAGACCCCTTTTGGTAGATGCACACTGAATTCTTTTCAGAAGACAATAAGCCAGAATCTCCACTCCAGGTGCACACCAGATTTGCTCTGCAGCAGAACTGAGGGTCTGAACTGCTAGTTTAGGCTGCTTCAAACCACCAGTGTGGTGCAGATGATGAATCCAGGGCACCAGACTAAATCTGATCTGGATTATAAACCCCTTGATCTTAAAATCATAGAATGGTTTGGGTTAGAAAGTATCTCCAAAGGTCATCCAGTCAAACCTGTCTGTAATGAGCAGGAACATCTTCAACTAGACCAGGTTGCTCAGAGCCCCATCCAACCTGGCCTTCATGTTTCCAGGGATTTGGCACCTACAGCCTCTCCAGACAGCCTGTTCCAGTGTTCACCACCCCCACCATAAAACATTTCTTCCTTTTACCTAGTCTGAATCTGCCCTCTTTTAATTTGAAACCATCTTTGTCCTATCACTACAGGCCCCAGTAAAAAGCCTGTCCCATCTTTCTTCTAAGGCCCCTTTAAATACAGAAAGACCAAATGTGCTGTAGATGTAAAAATTTCAGCATGTCTTGCTTCTGGTTATTGATCTGCTCCTAAGGAACCCTGTAAACATAATATTTTTTGCTGTCACACTGAGCGAGCTGTTATTCCAGAGTTCTTCCCCACTGGAATAATCCTGTGAATCATTACAAATGGTCACAATTTAGAGTAATGCCTCGAAATTTCAATTGCTGTTAGGGGTCTTCAGACTGAGCATTAGTGATGCTCACACATTTTTACAAAACTGAGGTCACCCAACTTGTTTACTGGAAGCCAAATGGCAGCCAAATCCTACAGCTGAAGGCTGAGGCAGATGCTCAAGCAGCTGTTGTCCAAGACACATGAGCAGCAAGGAGATTTCCTGCTTTGCTCAAGTTCTCCAAACCACTGGTTCATTTGTCTGGCAACCCTCAGAGCACGCAGGAGACAACAGTTAAGCAGTTTTGCTATTAATTGACCAGGCATGGGTTTGGGTAGTAACAACTTGGTTTCTTTAATGATCGTATTTGCATACTGAAGTTCTGTCTTCTGAACTTCAAAGCCCCAGAACTGAATAACTCTCAGAGTAGCTGGAGACTAGAAATCTAGATCCAGATCCAGGGTAGAATTTGAGCCAACAGCCAATTCCCAAACAAATTCATCTGGCTGTACAGTAATTCAATAAAATTCAGATTGAGTCTTGGTGGTTTATTTTGACTTTCAGCTTCCATGCTTAGAAATACCTGACAATATATGATTTTTCTATCAATATTATTTTTCCTTTTGTTCCCCAGAAAAAAATCTGTGATTGCAAAAACGTGAAAGATTCTGTCTTCAAAAAACTTCAAAAAATGACAATTGCCACTTCTATGTTACCATTACAGTAAACATGGAGCAACCCTACTGAACTAATACTTTGCTATATTACCCCAAATCTGTCCTCCCCAGGAGCTGTCCTGATTATCCGTTATCAGCCATAGTGGATAAAGTTGTGTTTGGTCTCCTCTTTCCTGCTTCCTTGCCTGTATGCTTTATTTCTGTTCTGTTGGGTGCAGGTGTTACTGCTCGCCCTTGAAGAGCCAACTCATTTTGAAGAGACATTACCAAAATATACCAGCATAATAGAGGAAGGAAGGTTTTGCCCAATATGTGGTTTAAGGTCCTTAAATGAGAAAGTGAATAACCCTCAGGGAACCCCTGATTTGTATAATGCCTGATTTGTATCAAGCACTCTGTAACAAGCAACAACTTTCATGGAATCACAGAATGCTTTTGGTTGGAAGGGACCTTAACGCTCATCTTGTTCCAATCACCCCTTCCATATGCAGGGAAACCTTTCACTATCCCAGGTTGCTCAAAGCCCTAGACAACCTGGTCTCGGACACTTCCAGGGATGGGGGAGCCACAGCTTCTCTAGGCAACCTGTGCCAATGTAACTTTCTATATATTTTCATAGATTCTTTCTATATATTTTACATAGATTTTCCCATTCTACCTAATTGCTCTTGCAGGCCACTCTGATTCCTTTTAAACAAACTGACTCATTTTAAAATGAGCTGCTCTTCTTATTCCTCAGCTTTCATTAAAAATTGCTCTAGACCCTGTTTTTCTAATGCTCAGGAACCATTTTATTTATAGCATAGCTATTGAATGGAACTGCTGTGCTGATGTGGAGCTGGGGACCAGGACAATTCACATCTATTGCCTCTCCAGGAGCCTGCAAGCCCACTCTGCTGCAGGCAGGATGAGGGAGGGGAAGCGGAATGGTATTAAAAAAGGAGGGATATAAGGAGAATGTTTTGTACAATGAGGGTAGTAAAACACTGAAACAGGTTGCCCAGAAACATCCCTGGAAACATTCAAGACCAGGTTGGGTGGGTCTTGGAGTAACCTGGTGTAGTGCAAAGTGTCCTTGCCTGTGGCAGGGGGGTTGGACCAGATGACCTCCTGAAGGTGCCTTCCAAACCAAGCCATTCTGTGATTCTATAAGGGGCTGCTGGAACACCCCCCATCCAGCCAGCCCACCCAGCCATGTCCTGGGGACACACTGTGCCACCCAGCAGTTCATGTGCCAGGCCCTTAGGGCTGTCCCCTGTAGCTGTACTTGGCACAGCCAGTGCTGCCAGAGTGCCTTGGCTCAGCCCTGTGGGGTGAGCACATCTTCGTGTTGTTCATCCTGGTTGTGCTGCTCTGCTTTCTGGAAATCTCTGAGTTGCCTAACCCAGCATTTGGGGCGGTGATGAGAAATAACTGGGCAACCTCCATCTGCGTTAGGAGCTTTTTAGTGCAGGATGTGTTGTCAGTGATGGCTTTGGAATCTGAACAGCTACAAGATGGTCTGCAGAACTGCTGAAGTCTTTACACACGACTTCACTGGAGCCTGAGCTGGCTGCCTGTAGAAGCAGAGCATCCTCAAAAACTTCCACAATGTTTAGGCAAGGAATGCATAGTTGGGAAAAACACTCCAAATGGTTTGGGCTATCCAATTGTATGTTCTGGGTGAACCTGAGAGCAGAATCTGCTCCCAGGCAAAATAAGTTCAGTTCTGTGCTCTTCTAAGTAGGCGGGCACGGGAATAATTGTGTTCCTTTTGTTTCTCATTCATGGCATTAAACGAGGCTCTCCCTTTGTACCCGGGATGTTTCACGAAATTCTTTCCTTTTCCGCTGTGAACGCAGGAGGGCAGTGGAGTTCCAGTTTGGATTCAAACATCCCTGGAGCAGATGGTCTTACGCAAAGCTCAGCCCAAGTCCAAGTAAAGCCTCCAGTTCTGGTTGAAGGAGTTTCTAATCTTTCCTTCTGCGCTTGACAACCCACCTGTAGCTGGACTTTTAAAAATAAGTTCTCTTCCCCAACCTTTGCACGAGCAACAAATATCTGTAGTGTTGAAGGTGGGGGAGCGGGGGGAGAGAGAAAAGAAGGGGGGAAGGAGGAGAAAAGGTGGGAAGAAAGGTGGGAAGAAAGGAGGGGAAGGGGAAGAAGGGAGGGAGAAGGGGGGGAGGAAAACGGGTGAGTAAAAGGGGGAGTTTGAGATGTGGTTTAAGATTAAAATGAAATAAATGATGTTGCTGTTGCATTTATCTGTACCACACATAAACAAGCTACTGGACTCAAAGGCATCAAAAATGTCAAGGCAGGTACACCTCTAAGAATACCTCAGAAATTGTATTTGCAGTATAAACAGTATCTGCACGGTTCTAAAACATGTGAAATACGTAAAGGAAATTTTTAAAAAATTACCTGAAAACTCTGGCGGATTGCATCATATTCTTTCTGATGGGTCACAGCCTCTTCATTTGAATTTCCTCTGTAAAATAGATTTTCACTGCCACATTCTGTTTCTGTCACTGTAGTCATTTCATAGTGGTTCTTCCAACCAGGTTCTCTAATGAAAAGACATTTTGCAAAGTAAATGACTAATACCACCAAAATAAAATAATCACTGAAGTGAATGAATAGTTCAGTGCAATAAAGATTGCCCTGTTTGGTGCAATAATTTGGTTCTTTTGAACCAAAGCCTGTTGTTAGCAGGATGCTGACTTTAATCAGGCTCTTGCCTTGTGCAGAACCTCAGGTGTGGATCCCATCACAAACCCCAAAGCCAGGAACCGTTGAGAACATGTGGGCACATGAAATGGGTGATGTTTTACCAGCAGGACCACATTTCATGCACAGCACACAAGATCACACAGAATCTGCTGCAGCCACACCCGCACAGAAGAGTTAGTGCTGGAATAGTTCTTAATTGGGAAGTACCAGTTCTGTGGGTCAGCTATTTGTGGCATTTCCTAGTCTTTTTCTGTTTGATCCTTTTGGTAGGTGATTTTGTTCCTTAGACATATACAGAAATTGTAGAAATCATTGACTATATCTGCAACCATTACTTTATGTATTATTTTATGAACATTTCTAGTTAACATTTTAGGGAGATAAAAAAAATAGTACAAGACTTACTAGTAGAATAATCACCTTTACAAATGCCTCATAAGCAATAATAGTAATAATAGTAATAATTTGCTTCTGACAAGGGAGGAGGTACCCTGCTTCTGTTTGTGGTTTCACATTCCCACAGCACTAACACATTCCCACATGAATGAAAACCTATTCTTCTGAAAACTAAAAGTGCAAAGAATGAATCAGCCAAATTGGTGTCAGTGCTGTTTCAACATGTGTCTAAAAACATCCTGGTAAAGAGGAGATGTGGGATGGTGCTGCTCAGAGCAGGGAGGGAGGAAGGCAGGGAGGAGGCTGCTCTTACAAGCAGTATCTTTGATTTGGACTGGTGTGAACCTGAGTCCATAACCTGAGGCCAACTTCCACTGAGTTCAAGCATGTTGCAGCACTCTGAGAGCCTTTCACTGGGGTCCCTTTCCCAAAAAGTCTTTCAAAAAAATGCTATATCCATTTAAATAAATAAAATTGAAAATACTGGGGTAATAACACAGTGTATATACCTTCTTCTGGAAGGATTTGTTTCCAGTGAAGATGTATGTGACATAAAAAAGGAAAAAATGGCTAAAAATCAAGTGGTAAAAGAAAAAAAATCGCAGCAAAATCAATATCCTCCAAAAGAAAAGATGAGTGAAATTGAGAAGATTGACTTCAAAAAGAAATATTTTAAGAAACAACTAAAAAACTTGTAGGAAGCCAATTCTTTGGAATTCAGTTGCACTGATATAAAAATATGGAACAGCTCCCTCTGCCTTTCCTTTTGTAATAGGCTTGTCATGGGCAAAACTGACAAAATAATCAAAGCAGTAACCGGAAAAGTATAAATAAATTTTAGAAAGAAAGGACCCCCAGAGTATTAGTAGTTTGAAAGATTGACATTCTTCAGTGGGATGCTAGAATTTTTAGGTCTGTATTCCTACCAATAATAGTGTTATTCATCACTGCAATATATGTTGCTAATTAATATTATCTATGTAGCCACTTACATAGCCAATAACATTGCAATAAATAAGTTCTAACCTATAAAACCTATAATTGGCTTTGAATTTGGGTTAAAACAATCTTGTCAAAGTGAAAAATGGTACAAGAACTTATACACAGCAAAAAGGATTCAGCAAACCATTTGAAATTCAGTTATAGCACTATTGTATTTTTTCAGCAAATTAGGTTTTTGTATTTTCTCAGAGAAAAATTACAAGGTTTCGATTTTTATTTGCTCCCCCCCCCCCGATGGGAAGTATAAAACTAAAGAAAATGTTATCAAGTTCACAGAGAATCTTCATTAACATTTATTTCAATTGCAATTCTCTACTAAGGGATTTTCTGTTTTTCTGTGGTGAAAAAATAATGTTTTCACTATTACTGGGTTAGTTTTGGAAAACTCTTGAAAACTAGATTTTGTCTGGATCATCCTTATTAAGTACCTATATTTTATAGAAAACTCCATTACTTCATGGATTTAAATACCAGAAATCTTCATGCGTATGCAAAGAGCAAGGAGTTATTGCAAATAATAGTTTCCAAGAGGGTTACTGAACTGTTTAAAGCATTCAGAAATTAAAGTAGTATTAAACTATAGTAAAGTATTTGAGTTTTTACGGAGTGCTGCTGAACCATACTACACAAAAGCAGCTGAAAAGACAAAGTAATTTGTACTTTTGGCTGGGATTTTTTTTTGTCATTCTGTTACAGTAATAATAACATTTTTAATTAGTAATCAAACTTGGAGGAAGAGTTGGGGGTTTTTTTCTGCAGGAAGAAAAGTGAAATCTAATGTTTCTCTCCTCTGTTTTACTGGCCTAATTCTGATTTCCTTTGCAATCTCCATAAAACCCTTTCTGATACATAAGAACATATTGGAAAAAAATGAAACTTGCCTTTTTTTTTCTAAAACCGTCTTAGGAGGAGATTATTCAAAATGACAGGACTGTATATTTCTTTTGGTATTTCAGGCAGAGCATTCCTGAAATATTTTCAGGAAGATGGTTGGACAACTGGGAAAGTTAGCAAATCATAAATGTCAAGAATATTAAAATAATGAGATCATTGCCTGGCAGACAAACTGTTTTGAAAACTAAGATTCCAGCTCCATCTCCTGCACAGCCATAGGATAGGACTGAGATAAAGGATGACTGTACAGAAATATGCCTCCAAATCCTATAATCTATTTCTCCATAATTATTTCCAGCCACCAGAATGAAGAACAAACAAACAAAGCAATCTGACCTCGGTAGAAAAGGCAAGGTGAACTGCAAACAAATCTGAAATTCCATCTCCCTCATCAACATGCTCGAAATGCCCCCAGCAGGCCCACGCTGAGAGGAGCGGAGCCGAGACCCCGGGCAGCCAGCTCTGCTAAAACACCCTTGGGACCACAAAAACCCTCAGCAGTGGGATGAAAGAAAGTGCCATATCCATTTCATTTCCATTCATCATTGTTAAGCTTCAAGTTTAAGAAAGTTTCATTGCCCATAAATACTCTGATCATAAGCAGCTGCACATGATATCATTTAGAGCCTGGTTGCATAACCCGTATTTCCCCCGAGCTTTGTCCCTAAGCTGCAGCCTGACAGGCATCAGCCAGACCCAACTTGTTGTTTTAAAAAAGCCTGTGCAGCGTTTTTACATATAGCAGCTGAACCAAACTTCACAAAAGCAGCTGAAAAGAATTGGTAAAAGGTTAGGATAGATTGACTGTTTCCAAATTGGAATACTAATGATGATCTTTAATGAAGCCTGACAGTACAATCTGTTTCTTATTGTTCCCTAAGTGCTGGCTACTGATCATATTCACTGGCTTTAGGTGACGGAGACAGACAGGAACAAATGGGCCCCACTGGTGAGCAGGACTGTGCACAGCTGATCTTTCAACAAGGATTAAATTAATTAAAATGATTCTCCCATCAGAAGAATCGATCTTTTGATTTGTTATCATCGTAGTGGTTATTAATTTTGAATGCTGTCTAATTGGTGCCGCTACTGTTTGGGTCAGCTGGCTTAGTAATCTTCTTAAAAAGCAGTAAAGAATACATAATTTCAGTAGCTGTGTCAGGGAGCAGGGGAGCTGAACAAGGAAAAAAATCCCCAACTTGCTTTAATACCTCTCATAATGTATAAGAACAATGTAGAAAGTAGGTAAAATACCTGCCAGACACAACTGGTGAAAACTGACTTTGCTTTATTAATTTCACTTCTTTCAATAAAAAAAATAAAGGCACTTTCTCATAAGGATAGTCTTAAATAAATGCTTTATTGTGGCATTGATAATAAGCACAACTGGAAATACCCAATTCTCTGGGCAAAGACAGTATCCTGAGAGCTGGAGAGGGCTCAGAGGGAAGCCCAGACTGATGGAGCAGGTCATCACTAGACTGCAGAGGCAGAACTTGCACAGGTTGTGTCATATCTGGCCCAGCCATTTCAGGATTTGGCCTTAGCTCCACAAACAATGTCTCCCATTTCTTCTCACAAGTCTTCTGAAACCAATGTCAATGTCCAAAGGAGTAGGATCAGGTCTCTTACTCAAATTTTTAAGGTATTTAAGCCCTTTAAAACCCCCATGGGACTTTAGAAGAGGTCATAGGAGCACTCATATGTCAAATAAGATTTCCTGTCTGCCTGGTTTTCATATTTAGGCTGGGTGCATTACCTTCATAGCTATAATAATGCCTAACCATTCCTGCAAAATGAATTTGGGGCTTCTTCTTGTGTGTTGTTCAGATTGAAGTGACAAAGTAAGAGAAAGGCCACTTTCTGTGCCTTAGAACAACAGACATCTTCATGAGGTAAGGACAAAACTGCCCTTGACAGAGCTGGGATAGTACAGACCTTTTCCTCCTGCTCACTCTTGAACCATAAATATATGACTGCATGGTAATCTGAAGGAGAGCTAAATCCTGAATCTTGGATATTCACACAATTAAAACCCAGAGATTTCTCCTGAAGGAAGTGATATCCAAGACTCACTCAGATGATAACAGGGACATAATTCTTGGTTTTTGTTAGTTTGTCTTCTCTACATAGAAAATGGTTTCTGCCTTACTTATCCATGACAATAAATACACAAAAGCAAGGAATGGTTCATCTGGAAAGGCATCCATTCCATCAGTGGAATAAGTGTTTAGAGGATACGCACCCATATAATTTAACACATTTGGGAGCTGAATGTGTTACCTCCCTCTTCCCTGCAGCTGGCAATGGGAGGCATCACTCCCTTTGCAAATCCACCATTTCACCATCCCCTTCTCCTGACACACTCTCCAGCCACACACCTTGCTGTCTCATTGGAAAAGGAAATATGTTGCATGACCAATAAAAGTAGTCCAATCTTACTTTCTCATAGAGTGACCACTTCTCCTGTAAGAAGTTGTCACAATTGCTGTAATTCATGTGCTTTAGCTATAACCTCAGTTAGGCTGGAATAGTAGCACTTGAGTAAAAATTATTCCCACGCATTAGCTCTTTGGAGTCAACAGCAAAACCATAAACCCAGGAGCATTCATCCACTCCAACAGATGGAAAATAGGTATTTTACAATCTTAGCTACATTTTGTAAGAAATTCTGGTTAACCTGATCTTGCCAGGCTTTACTATCAACCCCAATTCCCACCAAATTATCTTCATAACCCAAGTAGTAAAAAAGAGATTAAAAAGCTCTGTTTCTAATTCCTCATCCTACAGATGGTCGTTCTTTGGAAATCATTCTCTAGAAAAGCAAGATAAATCTCAAGCAAATTACAAGTCATTATAACAATAAATAAAAAGCTTTTACATGATAGAGTCCAAATTATCATTCAGGTTTGGGGAGCTGGACCTGGGTCCTATTTCATAGGTTAAAAGCATTTATACTTGTTAGATGAAGGTTCTTTTTATCTTTTCTCCACATACATTCCCCCTACTTGCTCTGCTGTGTTTGGTTAGACTGGGTACACTCATTCAGCACCATTAATAACTGTTTAGACAAGGAGTTAAGTTACAGATCGTAAAATTCAGCTCTTGTTCCTGGCCTCAGCACTGATTTGAGATCGATCTATACATCTCTGACTTTGGCCAGATTACATTTCTGCTTTTTCCTTTCTTTTTTTTTTTTTGTTTGAATATCCTCTTCTGCAAAATATTTTTAAGCAAATGAAGCTAAACATCATTTCACGTGCTCCTATAATACATTCTTTAACCAATCATGCTGGCTTTTTAGGTATTATTCTTTTCAAAATGTGTTTCAAGATTGGATGGAACCAAAGGCTACTGACTAATATCCAGTGAGACAATATCATATCTAAGACTAGGATTCTAATAACTTTTTTTCATATCTGCAGTCAGAAGAGATAAACAGGTTAAAAGAATATCATTGAAATGTGCATTGAGAAATTTATTTCCACAATGAGAAAAATCTGAGATGAAAACAAAAAGATTAAAATATTTTGAAAACTATACAATATTGTTTGCCTAGTCTTTGAATCATGCCTGAAGCTCAAGCCTTCTTGCATTCTTTTTAGAGACACAGCTGTTTTGATTGGGGTTTCAGAATCCCTCTAAATATGAACATGTATGTTAAAGCAAGCCCATTAAAGAACCCATTTCTAAATTCAGCTCTTCAAAATATATGTGTTGCAGTGCTATCTGATATTGCTTTCTCCAAAATATAGCTAAATATAACACTTCCTATTCTTCCTTACAAACATGATGCCTTTGATTTAAACCTCACAATTACCTTGTAGCTAAAAGCTATTTGACATACCATGAGGCTGTAGCATAGATCTGCCATGTAAAAGCCACATTACAGCAGCTATTCAATGTCCTGAATTAAACCAGTGTTATAGTGCAAGGTGGAATGAACATCTTCCCCCTCATGACACCTGAGGAATCCAATAGTGACATTTTGGTAAACTTTTTTCTAAAAGTATATTCATTTCCATGCAGGCACAGAGTTTTAGTCCTGAGAGCTGTACTGGTCCTTTAAGGCTGTGTAAGTGCCTTCTTTTCTTCCCTAAACCCCGTTCAAAATCACTGTGGACTTTTTCATATCCAACAAAGGAAACAGCTGTGTTGTCCATAACTGCCAACCTCTTAAAACCCCAAAAGATCCAGGTACACAAAACAAAAATTAGAGAAGAAACCCTGCAACCCAGATCAAAAGGAGATCCAACAGCTGTACTCACTGCTTAAACAATATCTCTGGTCACCTACATTATAAACTCTTCTCTGATACAGGACAATATAACTGTGAGATGTTTTATTATTTCAGGTTTCCACCAAGTGAACTCCAATCCCTAACAAGATACTGCTCTAAACATTGCAAGAATAGAAACCTCCAACAGCTTTTCCCTTTGATTCAGACCTGACTGTAAAATTACCACTTATTTACAAGCTCTTAAAAAAAAAGAAGTTGGAGCGATCTTGAGGGGCATAACTACATCAAAGGAAAGCAACATGGGAAGAGAAAACTCGTGTGTATATTGAAAACAGAGCTTAAATAGAGCCAAGCTAAAGTCTTTGGGGAGAATGCTCTCATCTCTTTCTGGTGACCATGATTTCCACACAAACTATTTGGATACTGTCAGATTTTTTCTAAAGAGAACTCAGCTTCTAATGGTGGTTTTTAGTTTATATGGTGACAGGCTTTCTGGAATTCCCTGTCTCTGCACTCTTTTTGTTCTCCTAAATACTTTCCCTGCTGGAAAATGCACTGATTCCAAACAGCCATAATGGCTAAGTCCTCTAGCAAATGTCTTAAGTACCTGATTTTGAATAACACCTTGTCCAAGGAATTGGTCAGTTGTTAACCTTTAACCCTGTGTACTGCCATGCAGGAGGAATCCGCTTAAAATTCTCATTGTAAAGATACACAAGGAATAGCATTAAGGCTGTTTGACCTCGGGATTTTCTGAAGGTAACTTTTGGATGTCATTTTCTCACATCTTTTTGCATTTGCAAATAACTCCTTAGACAAGAACTTTAACAATCTTACTTTTCATGGTGCATTTTTTCCCATTTTGTGATTCCATTTAGCAGTGAGGAAACTGAGAATTCTTTCCAGAAAAGGTTGTAAACAATTTAGGATTCAGACGTGCCTAAGAAAGAAGCTGTATTTACTTTCCCTGGGATGGGGTACATAAGCTGGTTTTGACAACTGATCTTTCTGATAATAGAGTTATCCCAAGGGACCTGAAATCAGCCACTGGGAAAAGTGAAAGCTTGGTATAGACCTGCTTTATGCATGCCACTGGAAAGAAAACTATCTTCCAGATAGATGCCATAAACATTTTATGTAATAGAAAATGACCGTCTGGAACAAACGTATATAAATCTGTTGCAGCCAGATATGGAAACTTGCTTGAAAAAGAAGCCACAACATTGAGAGAGGCCAAGGCACAGTGGGGTGGATGCAAATGTAGAAGGTCCCAGAGCAGGGACACTGCTCCACAGCCCCTCTACCACCTGCTTATGGGCCACACCATGAGACACAGCTCAGCACAAAACTCAGTTGCTCAGGCTAAATTCATGTTCTGGATCTCCGAAGTTATCTTGTTTAGGCATCTCTTCTTGTCTAAATTATTTTACTGTGTTAGAGTGCAGAACACAGGATTTCTTTAAGCAGCATAGAATTCCTTGCTGGTGGTCCTACAATATTCTTAAAGATCATTCTGATAGGCTGGGAATAATATATTCTGTGAAGTCCTTCCATGGTGAAGTACTGTCTTCAAAGTAAAGGAAGGCAAAAATGGATGCCCTTTTCTATGAATATGTTTGTTTCTATTAAGTAATTTTAAAATTACTTGCATGCAGATATGTCCCAAATTAGATTACTCTACTAGATTATATTCCTTGTGCTGTCGTTCCCAGCATATGAAACTCAAGCTGAAACTCTCAGGGAGTCTGATTCATAAAATGTTCCATGTTTTGTTTACCGGGGCAGTTTGTGTTTGGTTTTAATTATTATTTAATCTGCATAAATGGATAATAAATGTTTTACAGTGAGTTCCTCAAAACAAGTGTATGATTCATCCAACTCCCAACTTTTATTGGCAAAAATATTAAGTAAAGCATCAGGCTGAAAATTTTTTTTTCCTGAAATCTGGAAGAGAATGCTCTTTAAACTAAAACTGTCATGAATCCTGGAAATATCATTATGCCATTTCTATTTTAGAGCCAAAGAAGTAGATTTCAAAGAGCATTTGCAATAAAGCAAGTTTAAGTCGAATTCTTGAATTTGCATTATCACTGGTCCTTTGATTACAACCTGTGTGGAAGTCAAGGATGCTTTGCATTTGAAGGATTCATTTCCAAGAGGCAAATGAACATTACCTGGGAAATTACTGGTGCTAGGGGCTGATAGTCTCTGGACAGAAGCAAAGGCATGCACTCCTTTCTCTTTACCCTTCTGGGATGCAAAACTGGCAGCTGCCTAAGTGCACTGCTGACAGCACATCACCTGGCAGCTGGTTCTGTCATCCAGTGGAAACCAGCATGAGTGGATTCTTAATTTAATTAAATTTTCATTTAATATTTATGGTCACAGTTTCATTCCTCAACATGTATTCATTCTCATAGGCCATGTGTTTCTCTCCACTGGAGCATAGACACTTTTTCACACACGCATTCATTTGTGAACACTGCATTGTTATACTTTCTTAACCAATGAAAGTGTAACCTTTTTCTTGGATGCAGCCTGAGCTCTCCTCAAGGTGCCAGAAGTAATCATCCATGTGTTAAAGAAAAAAAGAAAAGCAAGAGATAAAAAAGAAACACACAGAAAATTTATCGTGTAACTACACTCTTAGAAACAATTCTTTTGCTCCCACTTGTGGCAACTACTACCGATCCTGTTAACTAATCAAATGTTTCTTTAATGTTTTAGAACATTTCTGATATGGTCTGTCCAAGTGCAAGAAGGCTTTTTTCCTACCATGTCTTTTCATTTAGGTATGATGGCTTTCATAAATTTAATATACTTTATCTTCTCAGCTGTCAACTGAAACAGAACTATCAGCATAAGGAGATGCTGCTGATAACTAAATTTTTTTTTCCATTGTTCTAAAGAATTCCTTAATCTTTCTGAGGATTTATGTTCTTTGTAAATGTTCGGGGATTCTGGCTTCTGAGATTTTGCATAAGTCCTGACTTGCTAAACTTTCCTCACCTTCTCGGTGTCCAAAGCAACAGTATGCAGGTACAAAGCATAAGGATAAATAGAAAGTGATCCTTTTGTTATCTATAAATAGCAGAACGACATTCCATCAGCAGGGCTCCACTGGGCCTAATCAATACAATCCACATTCTCCTGATCATATCCTCCAGGTTATTTTAGAGGCAGGCAAAGAGCAGGGTGACAGAATGGTAAATAAACCAAAAACACATGTTCCATTTAAACCATTCCATTATATCTGGCTTTTCCCCATTCATTACTCAGTGCTTTTAGCTCATACAAGATCCAGTATGTCATGGGCAAATTGCTTACACACAGCAACAGGTTACCCCAAGCAAAAGGTGGATGAGACAGTGTCCACAGAACACCTCAGGTTACAGTTTGCAGACCAGGAGAACAAGGCAACCTTCATGATGTATGAGCAGAAGAGCCAGCCTCATTTATCTAGACCCCTCAGATTCAAGAGATTGATCATTGATGTGAATTTTCAAATTTTGGACCCCTATTTGATTTACAAACATCTGAAAGTGAAAGGCACAAGAAAACTTCAGCACAGAACTTTGTCCTAAAGATACACATTTGGTTAGGGTCAGTCAGAGCAAACAGAGATATGTGTGCATTAAACCTAAGAGGCTTTGCTTATTGACATTCGTGGACTCACTTTTGAATACTTTGCCCTTTAAATCTTTGTCTCAACTTCCCCATGTAGAAGATGACGATTCCAACTTAATTTAAAGATGAAATCAAACCTTTGAAGTCCTTAAAAGCTACCTGTGCCCCTGAATTTCTGGCTTTTACTGGAACAGCTTAATGCTTTAATGAGGTCCTTCAATTTTAAGTAGTATTTGAATGAAGAACAGTGCAGTTGGAGGTATTACTATTGTAATAAAAAGAAACACCCACAGCATCCCATCTTTTTTGGCAAAATCCTCAAATGGGTCTTAAACTGAGATTTACTTTAAAACACAACCTTTCCTCTTCTGACTGGAAGAAATAAAATTTGTAATTCATTGGGCAGCTTCTAATTAATTTTGGCACTTCTCAGATGATGTCCTTGTAGATTTCTACTATGTTCTCTGTCCATCCTACATGGAAGTGGCTATGCTTCTATATCACATTGTTCATAAAGTGGAGATATCTGAAAATATTTGCTAGTCATATCTTAGTTTCCACCAAAGTCCTTTGGGGGAAATAATGAAAATTGCTATAGGCTTGACACATTTATTTGTATGCATGGAATATTTGCTGCTTACGTAATGAGCATACTTTAGGATATTTTAGACAACCATGTAGCAGGGGTATCAGCTAACAAAATGTTCCCATCGTGTGCTCTGCTCTGTGAACACTTTACTGATGTCACTCCATTTTTCTCCACTGACCTGGTGAATAAATGCACTGAAATGGAGAATTGCTTGCACAGTGAACAAACTTTTTAAAGAAATATCACCAAATAAGGAAAATTAAACAGCATAAATATGTACTGAACAATTGAAACAGCCCAGAGGAATGGTTCATCCCCAGACACAGTGTGTTTTGTTCTCACTGTATATTTCTAGGCTGCATGTTCTTTCAGGGAAGAGAGAGTTGGCTGGTTGTGACCAAGGGAAAATACAGGTTAATCATACTCTGTGCTTTACATTTTATTCAAAAGCATGTGAGAAGTCCATATAAATGTTAAGTAACTGTCAATTAAACTTCCCCTTTGCCCTCCTGTGGCAATTTCCCAGGCAGCTGGGGTGGAGGGGGAAATCCCCATGTTAGTCCTGGGTTGTTGTGTGTGGCTAAAGACCAAACCAACCGGATTTATTAACTTCATATCGAGCAGTGAGGGGCTTGCCTCAGACCCACCACAGCCCTAATAGATGTCCTACTGGGCCAGGAACACCAGTACAAATGGCAGGGCTGCAGCACAATCCCAGCATGAATGGGCCTAAATTAGCCAGCGCCTAATAACCAGTTTACTAACACCTGTATTAGTACTGCATCACTGTGAGGAGCACTGCTGTTAGACAAGGCATAATCCCATAAGCTCGGCATTTGCATATCCCTCATTAGCTGATTAAAACCTGAAGGAGGCAGGTTTTTGCAGCCGGTGGGTCCATTCCGACGCTCCGGCTGCCTGGGTGGCTCGATAATGAAGTAACGGTGCTGAATGTGAGGTTTATATGTATGGAAGGGATTAAGAGTATTAGAGTTTGTGTGAACCGATGTTGCCATATTCTCTCTACTGGATCACAGTAATTGGATGGGAGGAGCAAGAGTGGATCCATTAGTTTTGTCTGTTTGCCCAGGAGCTGGGTGCTAGAGATTCAATTTTGCTTCCTTTTGCTCCCTTGCTTTTGTGAAGGCTGGTGCTTTGTCTAGGCAAGCCCTTAGCACCTCTGTACACTGCCCACACTAAGGCGATTCAGCCACAAAAGGAGAAACCTCAGAGACAGCCAGCATAAAATGCAGCCTAGACTCAAGTGCTACTTGAGGGCAGCACAATCCTGCCCAGCCCAATCCTGGGAGAGAAACTAAGAGATAATTGAAATCTATAAACACCTCTGGAGCCTTTTTATTATTTTATTAATTCTCCACATTTGGGCTTAACAAACCCCATCATCAAAGGAGCCGTGAGCTCCTTACAAGTAAACTGAATGGCTTGAAATTTCACTGACTTAAGAAGCAATTGTTGGGAGTATTTGCTGGGCTTGCATAATTCTAATGCAAAAAAAATCCATTTCCTACATTATTTGTACAGCTGGAGTAATCACTTTGTGTGACCATTGATGTAAAAAAAAATTTGCAAGCCTGTCTCTCCCATAGAGGCAATAATGCACCTTCAGCCACAACAGGAAGAAAGCCACTAAATAGTTCACGGAAGCCTGGTGCCAGTGACAGGCTTGGCAGGGTGTGAAGGCACAAGTTACATGCCATAGACATTATTAACAGACATTAATTAGATGGGGAGGGTACAATTTAAATGTTTAATACTGCCACCGGATTTCCACAGTGATTTGGAGGATGCTTTCTTTCGTTCAGGATAGCTAAAACTTTGAAAAATGACTATGTGAATGAAGCTGTGGGCCACAGGGAAGATGGGGCTATTCAAATATGGTAATACAATAGCCCATAGGCAGCATATCTTTTCTCGTTTTAAAAAGTGTTTTCATCCCCAAAACTTAACATTGTCATTCTGTTAATTACACTTCCCTGGAGTTTGGTAGTTTGTTTTATACCACCTTTTAATTTTATGTTTTTATCCTAAACAATGGCAGTTGTTTTTATGAATAAGAGACAAAAAATTCCTTTAGTTAGAGATGTGAGAAAACTGAAAATATTCTGATATTTATGGCTAAACTTTAGAACCAATGAATGCACAGTAGCAATACAACATTAAGGGTAATATGTGATCTGTCCTTGTGCTACTCCAGGATTTCCTCCTTGGAACAGTTTTGCCAGCATGGAACTATGATGACTCAGACCCAATTTATTAGGTAGTGACTGAATCTGTATTACTGATTTAACGTCTATTGGAATGATGCTATGATCACTTAGTGCCTGAATTTCACAAAGCAAGATGACTCTTCTCTATTTTTAAGTGGATGTAAAGGATAATGTTTAAATTTTAGACAGACCAACATTTCCTCCTCAATTCCATCCGTTCTTGTATTATACAGGCTCGTGAGCTGACCAGATGAGGCAGCTCAAGGGCATGAGAAGCTACACATCCAAAGAATTTTTGCAGCTTCTTTTCCTCAGGTCATCAAAAGACAAGGACAGGCACAAATCCCGTGCCTGACTGCATGGGAGGGGTTCTCTGGGAGGTGACATAAACTGGGGATGCACGGACTCTATCACCCTTGGTTGACAGCACAACACAGAAACTGCAGAGCCTCCTTTTCCCAGAGCCCAGCTGAACCCTTGGATTAAAACACTCCTAAACTGGATGGAGTGAGCTGACAGTTGAAGATTCATGGAGTCCAAGGGGTTGAGTTCCTGCCCTCATTGACCTCCACTGCCACCACCACATCATTTACAATATTCCTTCTTAAACAAGGACTCCTGCTCTCTCAGTTTCTCATTTAAAACAGTACTGATAGCAGCCAAGAGACCAAATAAAAATCTTCAAAAATTGTGGTCCTGTTTTTCCCCCACTAAAAAATAACTACTGAAGAAGTGTCCTCATCTAGGTACCCTAGAAGGTGTCTAGAGTGCCTCATCCCCTCCCTGTTTTAAGAAACAAGCAATTCCCCATGTCTTTACCTAGTCCTCATTTATGGCAGCCACTCATCCCTGCCAAGAACAGAGAATTCAGGCTGTGATTGTACTTGTGGCATTGCAGGAAGCTACACAAGGTACCACCAGCTCGTGCAAGAACTTTCCTCTCCTGATGACAAAGCCCTTGATTTCCTCCATTCTTTCCCTCCTTCCTGCAGGAGCTGAACCCTCTGTAGCAGTTCTGACAACACCAGTTTGGTTTGCAGGGTAATGTACTTAGAACACCTGACCTAAGCTCACAGCTGTGAGAATCAGGCCCTGCTCTGCTCTGTGGATGATTAATGAAACTGCAATGGTTGTTAACCCATTGCTGAAAGGATAGCACAGGTTTGTCTATCATTTACAGACACTCAGGTTCAGCCAGGACAAGCAACAAAAAGGAATGAAGCTGTTCTGAGGTGAGCTGTGGGTGTTTCAACAGCTCCTTTCGTGCTCTGTCTGAGCCTCAGCTGGTGAAATCATCTCAAGTGCCAGCTTCAGAAGGGAAGGAGGCAGCAGAAGTTCCCAAGCTACCTCTCATTCCCCCCAAGGAAAGGATGCTTTTAATTAAGATTATTTGCATGTTGGGGTTTATAACATAGACCCAACAAGTGGATTTGCTGCCAGGAAAGAATGGACACTGAAAAGGTAAGTACTTTGTGAGTCAGTTGGGCTATAAGTGCAATGAACATCATGTGTCTGCTGCAAAATGAGAAGAGCTACAAAAAGGGTTTCCTTTGACAGCCAGATTCTGTGGTTCAAGTTAGCCCTTCTGGAATGATGTTACTATACTGACATAGGAAATAATTTAGGAAATCAAAGAATTCTTTTGGCGCTTTTATCTAAAAATAACCATCTTATTTCTTCATATAAGAGCAAGCACACAGGTATGTTTTCACCACTAACTGCAAATTACTGTCTAAATAACTTCATGCAAGAGAAGTGATGTTGTAAACAAGCCAGTCAGAACACTAGGTTGGTAATATGTTATATTGGATTAGACAAAAAAAGAGAGTATGAAATAACCACCTCTGTTTTTAGCAAGTGTTGCCTACCAAATCCCACCTGGTATTATTTATCTCTTAGAGATGTAATGTAATCTCTTAAGTTACAGCTGATTATACTGCAGAACATGAAACATTGGGTACCACTAGGTTCCCTTTCCTTTGGTTGCACCACAGGATATTTTAAGGTCCCTGTCCTGGGTTGCAATGTAAGATGTGCCCAGGGGTGTGTATTCTATCACCATCTTCAGGTTTCTGTTGAAACCAGGTGGGAGAGCACTCCCTGCCTCCCCCCTCAAGGCTATCTTCTGTTAATGAGCCCATCAATACCTTGGGGCATTACTCACAGATAACTCACTCCCTCTGGACTATCTCCTGCTANCTGGTTGTTCCTGCCTTTATTTCTAATTTTCTTAATAAATTGCTATTCTGACTTGGTGTCTCCTGCTGGTTTTTCAAACCAGAACAGTCCCTTCCAGCTTGGGCTGTTGTCTGTGAGGTAGTAGAAAGAAGAACTAAATCAGCAGGCTGTGGGAGATAGAGATAAATACAAAAGTGCTTGACAACTTCAGAAACAAACTAAGAAATAGGACATATTTTGTAGAGGACAGAGGGGTCTTGTAGTCCTCTCGCTGGAGGAAATCCTTCAGGCCCTGCTATGGATGTGACTTTCCAGAAAATAAAAACTGAAATCCAGAACGCACATTTCGTGGAATTCAAGAAAATAAACCACTTAAGTAAATGAAATTGCTTTGGGGAAAACAAAGGTGATTTTGTGCCTCAAAGTGAAAGGAGTTCAGCATGTCTTTAATTCAGTATGTTTTAGTTAAGAATTCACAATGTCTTTGGAGTAGAGGATGATTATTATTGTTGTTAATCACACACTTTATTCATGGGATGCATCTTACTATCAAGCTGACTCTCTATGGAAAAAGACCAGCAGTTTTCTGAAATGACCATACTGCACTGTAGGAGAAGGCTGCCAAATGAATCATACTCTGGCTGCACTGTGGTAAATTCCAGAGCACATAATAATGCTCCCAGTTGTTTGTTTGAATCATCTTATAGTGCTGCACGCACATTTAGCTGATGTACCAACACTAATGCTTCGTGCCATTCTTGGAGTTGGATTTTTAATAAAGCTCATAAAAATAAACAGCATTATTGCCAGGCTCATGATGAATGATAATCCCACAGATAAAAACCATTAATCACAGGATGTATCAAGGTAATTACCAAAGCAGGGATCTGTTTTATGGAGTTTGTGGGTATGTAGTTAGACTGTTCTTTTTGCACAAAGCAGACAGCAGCTGGCTGCTGCTGGAATCCCCCTGTATCCACAAGGATCACATCCTAATAGAACTCTAGTGTTCCACCAACCCATGTTCATCCCAGCACTGTCAGTGTACTGCCTGCACAGAACCTTCTCCTGCCACTTGTATTTAGCAGACATCTCAACATTGCTGCTGGGACCCCAAAAATCTTCACTGCATGCTTATGTTTAGCAAGGTGCAATTCATAAACCAGGAGAAGGGCCTGACAGAGCTGTCATGTCTTTGTCCATTCTGTTGCTTGTGAATAATGAGAGAATTAAGTACAGAATGAGGGCAGTGGATTGTTTTTTTCCTCACTTCAAACCTATTTATATGAAGATGGAACTCATTTTTAAAGTGGAAACATTTTACACTAAGATATTTGCTAATAATTTTAATTTCTGCCATCTTTGACAATTTATTTTGTTTCTAGTCAGCATCACCATCCCATGTCCAACACTACTGTGACTTGGGACAGGGAGTTAACAACACTGCAAGAAGCCATTCTTTCCCTCAGGCCTACTCTGTTTCATACCTTCTCCCTCTATCACCAACCCCCCAAAAACCCATTAAAAATACAAGAGGGGAAAAACTATTACAGGATCCAGCCTAGGCTGTTCTCCAAAGCACAGCTCAGCCCTGGGATTCTGGGCAGCCAAGAAATACCTTGAAAGAAAGCTCTGCAGGGGGAAATAAAAAAAATTATCTGTGCAAGGACAAAGAAGGAGCTTTTGGGATGTTGGTCCAGAACCACTGACTCTGACAGTTGTTGGAGTAATTCCAAACATTTATCCAGCTTTCCACATTGCATATAACTGGGTTTATACAGAGCCTATGGCTCACATCTAAAATGGGCAGAAAGCTCATTACCCAGATTATCTTCACTGTCCATCTTTATGCTGGAATTCTCATGATCAGTGAAACAAGCATACAGCAAAAGTAAAGGGATCCTCCTAATGCGAGTCTTTAAACAGTGAGGGCTCACTGGAGCCTGTGTTACATGATGTGGCCATCAGAGAAAGGCTGCTTTCCTGGAGCACAGGAAACTCCCCAGTTTGGGCTAACCAGTACAGCTGCAGACTTGTGGGGGTTTTTGTGAATCACAGAATCATTTAGGTTGGAAAAGCCCTCTAAGATCATTGAGTCCAACCATTAAGCCACCACTGCCAAGCCTACCATGGCACCATGTCCCCAGATGCCAAAGTCTGCTCATTTTTTCATCGCATCACTTTCAGAGATGGTGACTCCACCACTTCCCTGGACAGCCTGTGTACCAGGGCTTGGCAATCCTTACAGTAAAGAGATGTTTCCTAATATCCAAAGTAAACCTCCCCTGGTGCAATTTGTGGCCCTTTCCTCTTGTCCTGTCACTTGCTACCTGGGACTTGCTGTGACCTGAAATGCTGGGATGGTTTGTGGGGGACACCTCCATCTTCCCTGTGGTGAGAACCCTCTGCCCTAACAGTTGTCTCCACGCAGCTGTGCTGCCTCCTCTCCCCTCAGGAAATGGATTCCTGTCGCCCAAGTCCCCACAGCTGCACAGGATCAGCTGCGGAGAATACTCAGTGAGAAACATTTCAGCTCCAAAAGGAAAAGCTAAGTGTCACTCCAGGATGACACTTGAGAAAACAGCTGAGGCTCAGCTGCATTTTCAAGCCATCCCCAAGTCTCCAAGGCTGATTAAATTCTTTGGACTGGCTGTCCCTTTTGCCTACATAACAGCATCTTGTAGGGGTCTGCATTTTATTCTGCCAGTGAAAAGACATAGGCTGTAATATACCTTTATAACATGGAAATAGATTTTGTGCCCCATGGCACCACTACAATTCAGTTTTCACATTCTGGGACATTTTGGTGAGTGACACCTGAAAAAATCCCAGCATTGTTTTTTTTATTCTACAACATCATTGTTTTAGCATTACCCAACAAGTATACAAATAAAATAGAGGATGGGAGCTAAACAGGCCATGGGATCTGTGTAATAGGAAAAACTATTTAATGTCATCTGGCAGTTATCTATTTTAATAGAATTACAATGTCTTTAATCATACTGGGACATCATACTGGGACACAATGAGCAGAAAGGAAACCCCAACCTTAATGGACTGGGGTTTATTCCTTGGGTTTTGAACCACAGTGGGAGAGCTAAGAGTGCCACAAGGTCCAGTCCCCCGAACACATTGCTTGCTGATACTTAAGAAGTTGGACTACATGATTGTTGTAGGTCCCTACGAACCAAATGACTATTCTAAGATCAGTAGTACTGAAAGTGCAATTTCCTGAATGAGTGGGGGATGCTGGTGGCCTAAGCACAAGAACAAGGCACCTTGGCAAAGTTATAAACTCCCAGTGTGTGGTATCACCTTCCCCATGCCTGTGCTTGCTCCAGGGTTCCCCCCTGGCTAAACATGGAGTAGTTGCTCCCTTGAGTGCTGTTACCACAGACAATGTCACTTATATGACAGTAATGAGTTTAATTGCATCAGCCTTTTGTCTTTCACAGAGAAAGGCACCTCCTTCTTGGTCATTAGAGAAGAACCAGAGACATGATCATATTGAAAACCATCTCTCATTTGAGCTGTGCATGATCATTTCTATCAGTGGCATCTTTTTAAACTGTCAACAGGTCAATTGTCATTGGAAATGACTGTAAGTTGATTTCTAGATCTTCTTCTTGAAGAGAAGGGGTTAGAAGCTTGAACCTGAAATCAAGGCCTTTGCTATACTAGGCAAGAGGACAGAAAAAAGATTGTTTCTGACTGTGACAGACTGTTAAAATAAGTCCACATTTTTGGATCACTTAACTGTCAATCATCAGTTAAAGCACAGTTATTGATTCTCTATCAGAACTTCATTGCTCCTTACTGTTCTTTCCTGGCTACCACAAAGGTGGGAGGTGCAAATAGGTCAGTGACTCAGCCCTGGACACAGCCCCCTTTCTCTTCCTCTTCCTCACCCTCCAGCCAAGTACCAAACAGCATTGCTGACTCTGGAAGATGCTTACATTGGGGAGCCTGTGTGTGCCCACAGACACACTTGCATTATTTAACACACGTTCACCCCTTGTTCTGTCTGCTCTGTCCCCGCCATTTACTGCTAAACAGGTCCCTTATCTTTATTGATCACTTAATTTATCTTTTCTTAACTCCCCTTGCTCCGTCTGGTGCAGTGTGTCCAAGGTATTGAGGCTAAACATCCGTCTGTTCATACTGTCATGACTGGTTTGCCTCTGAAAGAATAGGGGGAGCAGGTGGTGTGACTAAGTAGAGCCTCGACAGAATAGGGGCACCATTGCTGTGTCCTGTCCCAACCTGCCAGTGATTCCCCACCCTCCCAACTGTTCCACATTAAAGCAGTCAACTGTGGCTTTACAGTCCAAGTTTTACACAACTGTTTTACAAACCAGGAAGAATTTCTTTTGTTGAAAATCTTTTGTTAGGCAACGCAGAACGGGGAGGGGAGCAGGGTAGAGGGAGTGGAGAAAGCCCATTCTGAGAGCGAGCGCATTTTAATGTGTGGGGATATACACTACAGGATGTGCCAAGCTGCTGAGGGAGCCAGCTCTGTATTCCTGTGCTGCCTCTAAGCTCTCTCTGAAGAGAGCACAGCATAACTTTCAAAGCCACTAGTCTTCCCGACCCTTTCCTTTGCTCCTGTTTATGCTATTTTCATTTATTAGACCAAATAAGACTGAAAATCAAATAAAATCAACTCTTAAAACATTTTCTTTTCCCAAGAAGAATAGAATATCCACTTTTCAGTGTTGCAAAAATTACTAGAAATCCAACTAACTGGATAGACAACCCCAAAGAAAGTCCAGATGATGCTTCAACCACATTTCATTTTCCAAACAGTCCTACTACGGGCACTGTGCTGCTTCTGATCCCATACACCATGTTTCTTCACAGGGTTTGGAAGAATGTATTTCCACCCAGATGCAGGACAGAACTTACATGTGGATCATCTCTGAGATAACAACCAAGAAATGGTTCGGTCCGTAGGGGACAGAAAAGGAGTTCACAAAACAGAACCCAAGAACAGCAAGTATTTGTTACAGCTGTGAAACTGGTGTGGTGTCACCACTAGAGTGCTACAAATAGTTGCATACAAAAGCTGGACCTATCACGTTCTTTTCATTTGTGTTTTTTTTTTTTTTCCTTTTCCCCTCCCTGTGGGAATTCACAATCACATAGTTCACAGTTTTTTTAAAGCCAAACACAATATTTGGGTATTTTCCAAATTTTTAACAGAAAATTACAAGTTTATGCAAGTTCACATTTTGCCCTGTAGGGTCTTTCCACAGGCTAAACAGTACTGAAAGTTCTATTTCAGGCAAAATTGCAAACTGAGAGACAGAGATACTTGTTTTTTCTGAAAATATTGCAGTCAATGTCTCAAATCTTGAAACTGCAAAAGGAAAAAGGAAAAAAAATATAGTTGTCTTTTCTTTCCTTCAGGGACACCTGTCTCTCTGCCCTTCCCCTTCCCATCAGATGGCAGTGGGAAGACAAAAGCTGAGACCCCACTCCTACAGGAGTGCATAGCAAAATTTCTGTGAGGCCTGAATTTAACCCAATCTGCCATGTCCTGCAGCAACAGCAGAAACCAGAGACTTCTGGTTAGAGAGGGAAGGATCCATATTTTTTACTAGAGTCTTGGGAAAGTACTGAGAAAAAATCCTAGCAAAAGCACTGTTTTCTCTTAGGAGCCTGGTCCTCTCAAATACATAAGTGGTAGACTTTTCAGTTGAATTGATATAAAACATACAGGTCAGATTCTTGGCGGGTAAGCTTCCAAGTTAAAAAAAAAAACAACATAGAAATATAAAAAAAAAATCAGGAAAATATTAAATGCTATAGAGTGAAGCATATGTTTAAAAATAAAAGAGACAAAGCATGCATTCAGAGAAATCCTGACTAATGTGTGTCCACAACCTCTTCAGGAGCCTGGTCTGTAGGGTCTCTCAATCCTTCACTTTCAAGAAAGTCCCTGAGGTGCTTCTACAGAGAGCTCTAAAGCCACCAGGACTGACAATGACATGGGTGCTGTCTGATTTTTTATGGCAGTCTCTCGTATTTACTGCATTTCCATTCTGCATAAGGAGAACTTGTATTTGAACACAGCACGAGGAGTGTCTTTTCTCCCAGACCAGTGTCCTAATCATGAGGTTCTTCAATAGGAATATTTAATCCTATCTCTGAATATTTATTTAATACATGGTGAAGCACCACCTACAAGAGGCAGGGGAGGCTCACCTCACCCTCTCACCATGGTGCTTGGGGTGGTCACCCTGCAGAAAGAAGACAAAGATTTGGTGTTTACCAGATTGAAGACAATAAGAAAACTAGCATGCCAGAAATATGAACAAATACACTACTAAAATATACTAAAATACTGAATTAAAAAAGATCATTATGACTTATATTCAGGCCAAACTTTTTCTCAAGTGCAGGAAGACTTTCAAATATTTTCTTGATGGCCAAGATTAATTTACAGTAAAATTGGTAGACAGTGGTACATCTCCAAAGGTTTATTCAGACCCAGAAGTGATCATCAAGAAGATGAGGATCAGCATCACCAAGAATGAAACATTCTTGGTGTCCTGCCTAAAAATTTACATCACAAACACAGCAGAAAACAGAGCTCAATATTTTAGTACTGTAGGTAAGCAGAGAAAGAAGACACCTACAGAGATTCATACATACAGAGTGTCTGTTATTTAAAAAGTTGTACCTAGCCATTTTCTCAATAATTGATTAAAATCTGTGTTAAAACTGGAAGGAAAGAGAACATCTTACATCCCTGCTCATTTCAAATGTATCGCAATTAAATGTCTACTTCAGAAGAGCTCTGTGACAAATACTGCATTGCCTGTAAATTACCAAGCTGCCCTCTGATTGTAAAATCACAGTTATAGATTAGAAAATCCTTCATAATTGTTCATTTTGAACACTGTATATGATGTCTCTAGTACCATGTTAAGCCCTCTCATTTTGTTCCTGCTCACTTCTTAAATGCTGACTCCTTTCAAATTTGTATATGAAACATCAACACCTTTGGATGGATGACATTCAAGACATAGGTATAAAAGACAGGTGGGAAGCCCACAATCATTCTATTTTATTTGCTTGTTCAGCTTAGTTAAGAATCTATTAGTGTACAAAAATATTTTGAGAATTACTAAATTAGCTATAAATTTATCCTTAAATTAGACTAGGGATAGACAAAGAACCAAATAGGTAGAAAAAATGTGGAACTAGACAGGAGATAATATGTTCCTAGGGACCTGAAATGCAAGTCTGAATTAGGTCACAAATCATCTAATTATATCTGAAATGGGTCTCATTAACTTTCCAACCCCTGACGGATGTTTTTTTGCATCCCAAAAATCACCATACAGTTTGCCACATTTTGATACAATGACATTGTCCAAGAGGCTTATTGCTTGCAAAGCACAGATATTGTGGCTCAGACTAAGTTGTGTTTCCTGCTTTTCTGTAGAAAATGTTACATGGCAACTGCCAAAATCAGCAGTGCTTTTTTTAGAAATAAAATAAAATTAATTAATGGAACAGCCCCACACAGGGATAAAAGCAACATAGTTTTACATATATCTCTTTACTCAGAGGTAAGAACAAGTTTTCTGCACTGATATATACAACCCTTAAAATATTTTATGTGGATTTTGCTACTTCTGTGAAACAACATTGTCACTTGCTGCACACATCAAACTGGATTAAACTTGCCTAAAAGTCACAGAGTGGTATCCTTAATACATATAATGCCACCATTTCACTTCCCAAATGGATGAACAAAATTTTAAGAGGAAGGAAAAATAAAAATAATTTTATCATCGACTCATCCCATTGCAAAAGCAATATTTGTGTAATTGTTCATAATAGTTTAAAGCATAACTTAATACATCCCTTTAACAACCCACAAATTATCACTTGACAACTAGAAATAATAGGTCTTTTTGTTAAAAACAGAAAGCATGTGAAGACTAAAGGTTAAACAGGTCTTTTCATCATGATAAATCACTGGTTAATGAGCCTGGTATTGTTGGGTATTATACTTGCTCACTTCAATGCCATTACCTTCTGGTTGTAAAGCTGACACTACTAATGATCTTCATTCTTTGAACTTTTCCACAATATTGACTGGTTGCATAGAGCAGATGTTACTTGGATTTGACTGCAAAAGTGGCAATTCTTCTAAGGCTAGGAGCGGCCCTGAGAAGAATAATACTGAACACAATATATTTTGATATCTCTAGGTCAAAAGAGATTCTTCTCTAAGTGTCAGCCCTTGCTCTTGCAATTTCTTGGTATCACACAAAAACCAACCAAAATAAGAGATCAAGATTCTTCATGTGTCTTCTGAAGTTTCCTTTTTTTTGATAAAGTTGTAATACCGTAATGAACTAAGAAAAGAAAATTCTCATCTCATCTCTGTTGCTGCACCCATAACTTCTCCTGCATTACAGTACTTGCAAGTAAATGAAAAAATGAGCTCTGTATTGCACAGCTTTTCTTGGTGTTGCCTGAAGGACGCTGAGGTCACCAGGAGCTGTGTTAGTGATCCAAGTGCTGACAAAGCAGGATGCAGAAGGCCTGCACACATGTGCTTGTGTACCACATCCATCACTTTTTGTTCCAGAGGGAAGGAGGCCCAGCAGGCCTTGCCTAAGCAGGCAGTTAGGAGAAGCAAATAGTTACTTGACACCCCTTTAACATACTTTATTTGTGTGAGGGACCTGGTTGAGATAAACTCACAGAGCCTGGGGATGGAGAAGGCAGACTTCAGGCTAAGAAAGCAGAGACCAATAAGTTTAATTTAAAACTGCAGTAATTTGGAAGCTTCATGTTTATCCCCATTCCTTTCTCTTCCTGACCCTGCCCTTTTCTTGTACTTCTTATTTCTCTGTTCCTGTCACTACTTGGCTCTAGAAAATGTGGACTGTAGAGCAGTTTTATCTCAGTTACATACAGTCCCGGACCAGAAAGGTTTTGCTGCATCCTAGTACAGGAATGGGGGCAAATGAACTCACCATTCCCTAAGTCAAACCTCAGACCTTGTACATTCTTTGGAGACTTCTGTGCAGCAGCAAGCACAAAAGCTGCATAGTTCAGCCTATATAAAGGCCAAAATCTTCCCTCTTTGCACCCCTGTGTTGTGCCAAATGTACCTTGAGGACTTCTAGATTGTTTTCTACTTTTGCTTAAGTAAGGGTGTGTTTTCATTCAGTGAGTTTGTGGAGAATGGAGAATGGAGAATGGAGAATGGAGAATGGAGAATGGAGAATGGAGAATGAGGATGTGACTGCTTTTGGAGAGGGCATTCTTGTTCTGGTGTTGTCTCATGTGAAGTGAATGGAAAAAAATTGAGCCATTTCTCTAAAGATCAAAGATAAGTGCTAAAATGTCCATACTCAAAAATCTGAGCTACCAAAGGCATTTCACACGTACCAGTAACAACTCACTGGTAAGTAAAAAGTGATTAATGAAAATTTAATCCCGAAGGTTTCATCCTTAACCTGAATGGGAAACTTAAGAAACTTATCAATACTATGAATTTTAGAATATGAAAATGTAAACATGAACATACTTCCAGCCCATCACCTCTGATCCTACTAAACTCTCTTGGGCTGAGAGAAACAGTCTGTACATAATAAGTATCACACCAGCCCCTGAGGCTGTCTGATGTACAAAGAAGGCTTCTCTCTTACAAAATAATAGATAACTCACACACAGGATAAAACCCTGAACGAGTCAGCCAAAGCATCAACAAAACAAAGATTTGACTAGAGGAGTAATTGGATACCATTCATTTATTTAATAGGGGATGAGAGGTGTGACATGGTTTTTAATAACCCCAAGGCTGCAACCTAAGAATTTCTCACTTGTAAGATGTCATCTCTGAAAACTCATGCCTCATATGGGATCTTCCCTAGTGTCAGAGAAGACTGTCTCTTGTCACTATTTCCAAAGTTACTGTTAGATACACCTAAATATCTATTTATTGTACCACAATCAGAACTTCAGTCTTGCAAGGTCCGGGCTGGCTTACACTACAGAGATATAAATCCTCTCCTGCTCAGAGCCTATCAAACACAGGGAACGAGAATTTTCATTTGAAGAATATTTGCTTGTTAGTGTAAGCAATTTGTTTCTATTTTAGTGCCTACAAAGGTCATTTTTAGCATGTAACAATTAGTCAAAAATAATTTGAAAGATGTTTTCAATAAAAGGGCCTTGGAAATTTTTTTTTTTAGTGTGGGTAATACCAACATTTTTTCCTTTTGCTTCTCAGTTTAAGTGTTTCCCATTTTATTGATAAATCAAGAAATAGAAGAGTGACTTCTGCTGTGAAAAAAAGCCCTTTGCATCCAGTGGACAGTACACTGATGCTCCATGTATTTTAAGATTCTTTTTCGACCAGTTCCACCGATATTGTTGGCTGCCAGTACTGCAAATTACATTCTCACTGTCTCTGTGCTGTTCTCAGGAAGCCTGTGTTTTTGCCATAAAATACTTGAATTTTTAAATGCTATTTCTGAATTTTTTTCTTGTACGAGATGCAACACCAGTGGCTGGACACCTGCATTCATTTGGACATTCAGATATAGTTTATTACCATGAAGTCAAAGCACTTCTACACTATTTGAGCCATTAAAAATCACTAGTGATAAACACTTCAGCACAAGCTATTGCAAATTATCCAAGAAAGGCTTTGTTAGACAAACTCTGTTTCCAAAGAGGCCGATACATCGGGAGTCCTGGTTTCATGGAAGCTGGGTGACCTCTTTAATCAAAGAAACAGCAGCATCTGACTTTGTTCATGCTCCCATTCCAATGTCCCAACCCCATGATTCCTGCTTATCTTGTCTCCTGAAATCAGAAATCCCAATAAAAGTAGTATGCGTATAGAAATTCTAACAAGTAATTCCTTAAATTACTTATTTCCCTATTTCTTTAAGCAGAAGAAGTTTGGTTTCAAGGAAAGCAGCCCACAGAAATTTGTATGTGTGTGTGTCTTCAATGTTTGTGCAGCACTGCCTGCTGATATGTAACATTCATTTAATGTACTTTCCCATGTGCTACCCAGGGGTTTATATAATTCTCGAAAAACTTCCAGCCTGGCAGCAGAACTGGCCTGAAAGACTTAGAGCCAATCCAAGAGAACATTTTCCCCACACATACATTCCTGCAGCCTCCTCTGCCTATCACCCCCTTGACCACATTCACCCCCACTGGCCCTTTGCCTTTGACCTCTCTCTGCCACTGCCTCCGATTTTGTATTTGTTTTCTGAGGACATATTATCAATCACTTTTAAGTACCTTTAAAGCAGGACATTTAACCTAGGCATGTGAAAGTACTAGATCCTTCCCTTCAAAGAAATAAGTTGTTGCAGGCAAGACATGGTTTGTATCCCTTAAGATAGCAAAGCCAGGAAAAATAATAGGAAAATAAAGTTTTGCATGTTTTAGTTGCCAAAAAACCCAACAAAACAAAGCCAAAATACAGAAGCTCCAGTACACTTTGTAGTTGCCAGAACTTGCATGAAGTTTGAAGTGCCTCACACTGTTATCCACTTTGATAACCTACAAACCAAGACTTCTGCTTAGGAGAGTTCAAGTGCTGGTGTCAGCTAATTTCTCTTGTACCAAAATGTTGCATTTTATTTCCGCTGATTAGCATAAAATTGTTCCCATTGTCTCAGCCACAGAGGCACACAATGGTGCCAGAGATCCCTGCAGTGGGGAGTTTCTGTGTGTTTCCAGCTCCTGGCTCTGCTTTAGAATTCATTAGCCACAGGAATGCCACATGCTCTGGGCTGGATTTCCACATATACCTCAAGAAATACACTATTTTTCACCAGCAGCTTCCAGAAAATTTTAATTATTTGCTCCCAGCAGCCAGAGAAACAATTTTTTCATAATTGAATTGTGGTTGAAGCCATAATATGCCTGTGGAACAGTTTTTTTCCTATTTATCCCCTATTTTTGGCCAATGTCTACCTTTACCTGCCAGTATATTGTATGTATATTATTACTTTTTCAAATGTGGCTTTCATAGAATTCTCTCAATCATGATAAAATTGCATATATGTGCAAAAAAAAAAAAAGTAAAAAAAAAAAAGGACAAATATCCCTTACAAAATGCTGTGAGGCATTCAAAAGGGTATAAAAAATGCCAATAGCTATTATTTTACTCCCCTTCCCCTCCTTTCTCTTTCATTTCTCTCCTACTACATTTCCACCTAACTACCTGGAGTTTCCATTATGCTGGGAAACTTATTGTTAAAAAAACAAAGAATTAAAAAAACAAAGAATTAAAAAAAGAGAGGTTTTGCCTCTGGCTGGGTGTGATGAGCTCTGCAGCCAGTCCTGCGTCTGTGAGGGAGACAGGGCAAAGGAGGAGCTCCTCACAAGGGATTAGTGATGAGAAGCTCCATTTTTCTGCCCTAACAAATCTTGTACTTGGCTCTGTTAATTCCTGCTGGCTGCAGCTGTCCTGGCAGGTCACCCTCCTGGAGACCTTGATACGGCTGGGGGAGACAGGGAAAATGAGCAGGGAAAAAATCTGCTCCGTGAGTAACTAAGTACCACCATGAAAACAACACTCCAGCCAAAGTCCTTGTGGTTTATGGATGACTCCATTACTTGGCACTAGGCTTTTTGATATCATATCTGGTGCATTTACAAAAAAACATTCATTGCAGAAGTTTTACAAATTCCACACCCACCAAAAAAAAAAACCAAAAAAAACCAGCAGCAAATTCGACAGTTGTTTCTCTTAAATAAAGGGCTCAGATAAATAAAGGGCTCACATTCTGTCTTCCAGTTCTCAGTATACCACCAGTACTGCTTGCATGGCCCTCACTGAATTTTTTCAGATATATCTTAATAAACATGAGATCTGAAGACTTCCCCATATTCCCATGGCACTTCTGGCAATTTCATCTATTAAAACAATTAGGCAAATAATTATATTGATCAGGTTTTCTTCCGACAACAAATTACTTTGTGTAGGGTTCCCTAGGAAATTGGTGCTTTTCCCTTCCCTCCTTCTGAGGAAAATGAAAATAGTCTGGGTTGGCAGCTGCTTTTTA
>VZTN01021896.1:65204-109390 GCA_013400515.1 Erpornis zantholeuca
TTCCTCTTGGTTCCAAGAGGACCATAGGAATTGTGTAGGAATCAAATCTAAATTAAATCCTATTCAAAAAGTCCGTTTCTGGAAATTTAGAGACATCTATTTTATATGTGCAGGGGTAAATTGGTTCCTAATTTCTTCTCTCTTCTAATTATCAACTTAGGCAAAAATTCTGCCACTACTTGAAGCACTGAGAAGCAGATAACATGAATCTTGACTTGGTAGGTTATCTACAACCTGTTCTTCAGAAATCACCTGTATGAATGGAGTGTGTGTGGGGGGAGGAACAATAGGGAGAGGAAGAGTAATTTTCATTAGGTCAGTGGACAGCTTGTGGCAGAGCAGACAAAAAGTCCAGCCCAAGATGTAGCAAATGAACAGGCTAAGTTCTTTAAACATTTACTGCTAGTGCAGCTAAGGTCATATTTTCAGGCAGATTTACCCCATTTTTTAAGTTAATTAATTGACTAGTATTTTGCTCTTCATTTTGGTTTGTGTTATTTAGTTAAAAATGTCAACAAGTCTTATGACAAAGAACAAAATAAACTTTTTCATGGTTGGGAAGCTCGTAACACTGAAATTTAAGGCCGTACAACATTGCTCATCCCAGGGAAATTTGCTTATCAGTCCAAAGTATTCCACCACTTTTCCATCAGCTTCAATGATACTGATTTCTCTGGAGCACAGTATGGAGCTGTGGTGTCCAGCCCGTGGTCCTCTCCTGATTAAGGACTTCTGTTGTCTAGTCAAGTTGAAATGTAAATGACTTTCTGTAGCACACAGCCACTGATGATCAGGGCACTGCCTCAGTTCTCAGTAGCTCCTCCCCTCTGTGGTTTGTGTGTGTTCCTGACCCATCTGCATCTCTCCTTGACCTGCTGAGCTGGTGGCAGCTTGCTAGGCAATGGCCAGCATCATGTGAGGCACTGCAGCCCACAACAGGACCAGTGTCCTGACAGGCACCAACCCAAACCCAGGAGAAGAAAATAAAGGAAAACTCCCAAGACAATTATCCATAAAGAAAAGTTGAATTTGAGTCTGTAGCTGTTGTTGCTCATCTGGTAGCTCTTGACCAGTTGAAGCCAATGCCTTGTGTTTGAAAAAACCCCATACCCCAAGATAAGCAGTCATACAAAAGAGCCAGGTTTCAAACTTTGACCAAACAAAAGCTGATTTATTAAGCATCTTGGCCAGTTCTCTTGATTATATTAAAAAAAGCAGAACTGTGATCCATTAATGAACCTCTAAGGGGGTGCATGACATGGCCAGTTTCATTTGCAGTTGACTCAAGGCTCTTAATTGATCTATCAAGGGATCATTTTTTAATCCATGCCCCGTTTGTTTTACTGCTGTGTCAGGAATTCTAAATGGAAAACGGGTGCTTTGCAGTATCTCTGCAATTCTTTGTTTGGATGTTTGTTTCCAAAGCTTGCTTGTCTGATTAGTAAGGCCAGTGTCATGCAGAATAAAAGAGAAATGTGTCACATTAGTTCTTCAAACAGTTAAACATCCTCCCGCCTCAGTGATCATGTCTCTATTTTTATTTTAATATTTTAGCAATAATTTTCTAATTTACATTGCTTCCATGTGATCTATAGGGAAAAAAACCCCTTCATTCCCACTTGACCAAGATCAAAAGGCAATTACAATCTGATTCTTTGCTCTATTTAAGCATATAAACCAGGAATAATTCCCAATTGCCCAATTTCAGTATCTCTCTGAATTGTGACCCTCATGTCTTTTAAACCTAGAAAAAGGTTTTAGGTATGTGTATTAATATGGCAGATGAAAGAACTATGGCATGCCAAGTAAAGTCCAGCTCCACTGAACAAGGGAAGCTGTACTGCTCCTGGGGCTCCTGGAGCTCCAATTAAGACAAAGCCACAATTAAAGAATATATCTCCTGTAGCATGTTACAATTATAATACCATGGTGGCTGCCAACAGCTGTGAAATATATTTCAAGGTGGTTTTGTTCTGTTTTTTTTTTAACAGCTGTCATCCTTGCATTAAAAATTAAATACCTGTAAAATGTATTAAGGTGTCATAAACGCTACCTTAACAAACATAACTGCCTGTACATTATAAATCTTGATTTCATTAACAGGATAAAGACCAAACAGTGGTTGTAAGGTAAATTGCATGAATAATTTACAGGAGTACAAATAGCATGTTGTCTGCTACAGAATAACAGTTCATCAAGAGCATTACCAGAGGTCAGCAGTTCAGCTAGGAAAGATTTTCATCTTTTTGTTTTTTAAAATTTACAAGCAAGTTGAATGCAGGGCAAAGCTGTGTGTCAATAAAGTTTAGTCTCAAACCATAAAAGGTTTGAGACCTAAAAATACCCCAAGAAAATACAATCTTGATTTTTCTTTTAAAAAAAAAGAAAAAAAGGTGGGAATACTCAATTTTACCTTGAAAAAATGTTGACAAAGTTCTTCAGCCAGTGCATGCAGGGCAGCACAAGCTGGATGCTCCTCACTGCTGGTTCCCCACTGGCACTCTGAGCTGTAATTAGTTAGTGGCAAATGCTAAATGTGCTGGTAAGAGCTGTCATACTGGAGTGGCAGATGCTTTGCCTTAGTCAATTGAAATATGGCATCTTCGTGATGCAACACCCCTTCTGGGGTCTGTTTAATTTCATTGCAGCACTTCTCTGTGGGGTTTGGGCTGTGTTGGTATTTGGCCTGTTGGGTGCTTTTCCTTCTCAGCCCCTGCCTTGCTGGGAAGGGTGCTCAGCCCTCGAAGCCTCAGCCCCAACATGTGTCCCACACTGCAGCAAAGAACAGGTGCCTTCAGGAAAATATAGACATCCCCCCAGCATTCTCCCATTTTTAACTCCATGATTTTCACAGTAATCACATTTCTTGTGGAACTGCAGTTATTTTTTTGGCAGAGAGCAGAGGAGAAGTTTCCTTCAGAGCAGAGATTGCAAGCACTGGCACTGTCTTCAGCACAACGCAAAGCAGAGAATCACCAGCACACAACCATCTGCTAAGAGACAAGGCAATTCAAAAGAAACAGCCAAGAAAAGCAGGTGTCCACAGAAGCTGCTGACTGGTGATTTAGACTCATGAAGTTAACTTCTAAGAACTTTGACACTGCAGATTTGGCAGTGATGCTGGTGCAGAAAGCACGAGTACTGCCCTTGATTCTGTTTGCTAGTGAGATCCAACGAGGAGTATTTCTGGGACTGATCACTAGAAATGTAATTTTGGCCTAGCTGTATGGTAAACAATCAAGACTTTGCTGCTAAACTATTCATTTTATGGAATACAATGGTCAGGAAGGCAGTTTTTTTTCTCTAAGGATCAGTAAGTTCTGAATCTCTGCTTTTATACAGTTTTTCTGAGTCAGTCAGCAGCTGAGGGTAAAGCAGGATCAGGTGTCTCTCAGAGCTGAAGACTTCTTTCTCAGACACTAAGGACTACAATCAGAACTACAATATACAAGTAATAAACCTGTCTCATCAAGCCCTGGTTTCCTGACTTGAGTCTACACACTTATCTGGAGAAGTGACAAAGGAAGTTGGGGGGAAAAATATTTGATATGTGGGAGAGCCTTCTCAGACAAAGATGTGAACTGTGCAACTTCTGTCTTCATCTGCTAGAAGCGATTCTTACTTGTTTCCCCTTCTGTTGCTATTATAACTTGTGAGCTGGAGGGAGCTGTATAAACAAGTTATGCTTCTGAATATATCCCCACATATATCCAAGGCACCCCCATTTCTCTGTTTGTCTCCATTTATTTGGAAAGGAGGAAGAAGCAAAAAGTATCTGAGTGTGTTCCAGCACCTGAGTCTAAGAATCTTCACATGTAAAAGGTTTTCAGGTGCCTATTTTCAGCCTAAGAAAATACATTCCTCTATCCATGTTCAACATCCAAATCACCTCCATCGTTGCCACAGACATTGTCTCCCAGTCTGCATTACACTGCCTAGGATAATTTAATTTTTGACACCCAGGATATCAGCAAGAGATTCTTAGTTACCCTGATACAGAGCCTTAGAAAGGCACAAACCAGATTGCACTTTGCAGAAATTATATCACAGTCCTGTCTCCCGAAGCAGCCTGTAACTCACTCCTCTTCAAAACATCCCCAGCTCATTGTGCTTGATTTGAAAATGCTAGTCACTCAGGGTGGAGTTTATGCCTGACACAGACCAGATAAACTCCAGTCAGCGCCTCACAATACTTTTTTTTTTTTTTTTTTTTTTTTTATTTTTTAAAAGGACAGGCTGCTGGTTAACTGAGAGTCCCCTGTTTGATTGACAGTATCTGTCAGAGGCAATGAACTCCACTTGAACATTGCCTTTATGTTCCTGTGTAAAGTTGTTCAACTGTGACCCTTCCATCTGTTCCAGCTAATCTGAAAGTCATTTAGGCCCGCTTCTCCATTCATCCTAAACACAGCACATTCTCCTGTTAACACACATATGCAAAGTTGTCAGGCTGTCAGCCACGTAAGGGCTTTTTTCCCCCTTTTTTTTTTTCCAAACTCCCACAACATCTGTGTATACTCTTCCTTGTAATGATTATAATAATAATAAAAAAAAAATCAGAAACTAGCTCAAATCTTACCAATTGCTTTAATAAACCTGATGGTAAATCTCACAGAATCACTTCAGAAAACATTCAGAGGTGTAAGGAGAGGTCATCAGGTAGCTGACTCCACTGCTCCAAAGTGCATGTGCAAACCTCCATATTTTAAAGACTGAAACAAATTATTGTCTTGAAGGTGTAAGATCTTTACCAAAAGTTTTATTTTAAGATTTAAGGTTTGTTGCTACTCATACACAGCTGTTCAAACCGACTTCAAATATCTGAGATTGTCATATCCTATTTGATATGCAATTTTAAAATGCATATGAACTTACGAAAAAATGTCTGGGAACTCTTAACAATGTGGTAGTCAGTTAATTTACTCTTTAAAATTCATCTTACACCAATAGGAAACTATTCCACTAACAATGTCAGCACAGTTAGTATTTATCTTGAGAATAAGTAGTAAATCATCTGTTCCTTACAAAGTTAATGTTGACAATAAAGTTGATTTTAAGTACAGGAGAGTAAGTATTTGTTATAACCCTGCCCAGATATTGCTGCAAAACTACGAAATACTTCCAACTAAACTAAGAAAAACTGGAGAAGCAATTTCTGATTGTGTGTCCAAGGAAATACAAAGGGAAGGTTCTCACCCAATCAATTTGTAATTGCCACAGAAGAAAGTATTTATATAAATTTCATCATTCATTATTAATTTCTGGTACATGCACACACCAAAGTCTTTACAAAATACCAGTTCGTTTTTTTTTTTTAAAGAATATCAGAATTCCTTCTATTGTGAACTGCTTTCAGAATAAAGAGAAAACTGCTAAAACTTACAGAATAAAACAAAATAACAATCAGAGGGGAAAAAACAGTATGGGAATTATTATGGAGTTTGTTGTGCTTCTCAACACATGACTGCATGCTGTACACACTCACACTGTGTCTCGAATATTTATTATATGGAATGTATATATCCTGCTTCTGGTAGAATCTTGACTTCTTGGTAAATGTTAGCACAAAATGAGTGACACTTGTAGCAAACCTTTGTTCTCCTGGCTGATTTCTCTGACAGAAGTTATACAGAAGAATAGAATCAGGAAAAAGAAGGGGAAAAAAAAACAACAGAAAAAAAAAGCCCCAAATCTCCCCAGCCTACTGTTCAGCTCTGTCATAGAGAAGTAAAGAAACTAGACTTCCTATTCATGTATTACCCACTCTGGTTGTCATGCAAGCTTTTTGGTCTTTCTCATTGTACTTGAATGGTGGTAAAGTAATAAAGGCAATGGGATGAACTTCTCTTTTTTTCCTTTCTTTGGTTTTTTTTTTGCGCTCACAAGAAAAAACTGTTCCGGATTCCTCTTATGATGTGACAGAGGCTCAACAGTGACAGTAAAAGTCTGCCAGCCTCACATTAGAGACTCAGCAGTACAAGTTTAAGTACAAGGTTGTAATCTGTGCTGTGATTTTTATTTATTTTTTAAAGAAATGTCAGTTGAGCTTACATGAATTGTCAACAACAAACTGAAATAATCCTTATGTGCCCAAAGGCTTCCCTACTATATTTATAGGAATACTGCTTGTAAAACCTCATGTAACAAAGTACATCAGAGTTGCAGGGTTAATTGCAAAATGCTCAAAAATTACTCAAAAACACTCATCTGTCTTTTCATACATACAGTCTGCTTAAAATATAGTTTCTCTACCCATCTTCACCAGCAAAGACTTTTGGATGAGATTCACCTGCCCTCCTTTGAGGTCTGTAGGACAGACAGAGACATCTGAGCTGGGCAGGTCTGCAGGAAGAAATGTCTGCTTTTAGGGTGTTCTCCTCTGTTCTGTTTGAAATGTCAGCCTGTGATGAGGAGTCACACATCTTAGATGTGCTTCTCTCTCTTCAACAGCTATAAAGGCCCCTGAGGCAAGAAGCTTGGATACCTGTCCTGGTGGGGTTTTGACTGGTGACTGCAGCCTTTTATTTGCCATAAATACCATTAATGGAGAAGCTTTGCCTTTATTTGCCATTAATACCATTAATGAACAAGCTTTGGCAGTGCTCCCCAACGCTTCTGGCCCTAAAATCTTGGTGTAGAGACACTCCTGTTTGCTCTGACGCTGTTCCTTGTATTCTCTTGCATTGCTGATGGTCAAATTAATGTCTTAGGGGTCTAACAATACAAATTTTCTAATTAATTCAGGAAAGCCTTATTAATAATACAGCTTCCTGGTATCTGCCTCTCTTCCTTGATGTCAAAATTATGCTGGACTTCAGGGATGGGTGCTGAGTGCTGCCTGGCATGTATTGAGCTTTTACTTTACCACCTGGGGATCACTGTTGCTTTACTTTTATTTAGGATAAGGGAAAAGTAAAATGAATTTGCTGTGACACAGGGCACTAATTTCAAGAGAGAAGATGTCACAAAAAAGGAATTAAATTTCTTTAGACATGAAAGAGAAGGTGGATTTTCATGAGTAAGGGAGCTATGCCTAATTAAAAGACCTCTAGGGAGAATCAGGTCTTTGTGTGTTTTCCCAAAATCTCAGAAGAACAGTAAAAAACAACAACTACTGTAGCACAGTGAGAGAGAAGTTACAACAAAAGTGATATTGGAAGTCCAAGAGGGCTGCAAAGAACAAACACTACCCAAGATTCACTGAAAGCTGTGGTTCATGTCAAGTTTAAATTTTTTGGGTACTGGTGCCTGTTTTTTCCAAACATCAATACTTTGTAGGAATATGTAGGAAATTGCTACTGTGTTGAGTCTAAAAGAAAAATTAATGGATTTACGATCCCAGGGAAGAGGTCCTGAAGAGAGTTCATAGAGAAAGAAAAAAGAGAAAAGATAGAGAATCCAGCTGATAATAAATCTCATTTGTAGACATATGTTTTACTTTGACAGTAGCACCCCTGGCTTTTATAGGATCTGTGTCAGGAGATGAATATTGAACATTCTCTACCTCCCGAGGTGCAAATCACCCTCTGGCTCCTTACAATGTCCAGTTTGTATCAAACCTTTGCCCAGTCCTCACTGTGGAAAAAAAGACAACTTTTAATTCACACTTATACTTTATAATACTACCTTTATTTGAAAACAGAACAGATAAAATGAAAAAACAGATAAAAAGAAAATCTGTTTGGAAAAATTACTATGGCATCTACTCTGTACACTCAATTATGATAATTAGAGACTGCCTTCAAAAATGGACCTTTTTATAAAAAAAATGGAAATTGTTAATGTTTGCCTTTTGATCTTTGCCCCTATAAAACACCTTCGATAAACCTTTTCAAGATTTATTTCACAATCAAAAGAGCCAAAAGCACACATTTCAATGAAAAAAGAAAGAAGGCAGCAACTTATTTGTAACTATATAACTCCAAGAGTGGGGGACTAGGAAAAGAATAATAAAAAAATACAGATTTCTGAGCTGAGACTGGGAAGGTTGAAAGGTAAATTATTCCATTCCCTTGCCTCAATACAGCAACTAATGGGTGAAGATAAAATCACACAGCTCTTTGCATGATCCTGCCATACCTGCAACAGGAAAGATTTTTTTATTGACTAATGTCTGTCTTTAAAAACTAATTCTACATGACAATAGTTTTAGGACTAGAAACCTAATATGCTCATCCACTGAAAAGGAGAAAAGCCAATTCTAATTATTCAGTTTCCATTGCTAATTATTGCAGGTTTTGAAAGTTGCAGTGGCATTACAGAAGTGTAACCTGTGGCCCACAGAAAATTATAAAAATCTGCCATGTTTTCCTGTGCCCAGATTTAGGAGTTTAATCTTGGCACTCTGAATTGCCACTGGCACTCGTTTTGAGCTGATCATGTCAGGAACTCCTTGCATCTCATCTGCCTGTAACAAACACAGCCCTAGCAAGGAGCAGTTCTGTATCTGTGTTTGCCTGCATACATGCTTCATTTTTAATACTTTTTAAAGAAATTGGTGCCATCCAAAAGAGAACTGGAAACAAAGAGAGGCACATCTCTTGCCCCGGTTTTCCTATTTATTTACAAAAATCAGCATTTTCAGCTACAATGCTTTTTTTCCCGTTTATTTACAAAACTCAGCATTTTCAGCTACAATGCTATTTTTGCTTTGTATAAACTTAGCTCCAGGACTCTTCCTGAATCGTTATACAGCAAGGCAAAATAATTTTTCTTATGATTCATATCCAGCTCAAAATTAGAAAACAAAACTGACATTAGAAAACAAAATTGGTTACGGTTGGAATATGATCTCTCCACACTAACAACTGCACTGTATGTCTGACAAAAAGACATTTTTAGGCACAAAGATAACTCTTTAAAGACATGGATGTACCATAGAGACAATGGAAATAATTATCCTATTTAAAAAATTTAATCCAAAATCCCAAATTAAGTTTGATTAAAACCCTGTTTTTGTCACTTGAGGCTGGCTGAGCTGAAAAAGAAATGTGGATGAATAATCTGTAGTGCAAGCAGACCCATTTGAAGGATGTCAGAACAAATAGTACTAAATGCCAAGGAAACTTTTCAGTGACAGGAATGGGATGTAGGAATATCAGTCACATTAACTCACATGCACCAGGATCAGCCAATACCATCATCAGTGTCCTATTTAAACCTTTAATATTGTTTTTGCATGTGACAAGTTATTTGCAATGACTTTAAGATATTTCAGAACTTGGAAAAACAGATGTTAGATGAAGTACAAGCACGAAATAAATGTGTTACTACAAAACTTCACATATCCCATAGCAATCACCTTATTTTACATCTTCTTTAAAACCTACAGTGGATCGTACATTTGACTTTCAAAATTGAAGCTTTCTGGTATATTTAAGCCATTTTTCATCTTTTCTCTTCACTTCCAGTGAGACTGATTTGGTTTTTTTTAATGAAAGCTGGTATTTTTACACAATGGTATTACTCCAGGAGCTGTGGCTCTGACAAAAAAGCACTACTTCGAACAAATTATCCAACCCATGAGAATAGCTGGTTACACTGGCTAATGACTAGGAACACTATCTGTCTTACTGAATAACTTTAATTTTCAAGCTTTAAAGGATGGTTTAAAACCTAAATGTAAGTTAGAGAGACAGAAGTCAGTTTAATACATAACATTTAATAAAGCAAGGAGGAAAAATAGTAGAGATGTGAGGCAAAGAGCCATAGTGCTTTACTCACTCTTGAGCTTTACTCACAGGAATATTTGCCACTGCTCCTGCAAGGATCATTCATTCACCTCATGTACAAACACCTACCCACTTCCTTTCTGCCAGCACAGTGCAGAATCCCTCTGGGAAGCACCATGTTAATTCAAATGCCACTTGTTCAAATCAAGCCACAGCAAACAAGCTCATTTCTGGAGCTGGAACAAACAGGCTGAAGGGCAGAACTGGCAGAGTAGCAAAGCTGCTCAGGGTGGAGCTTATGTGCAGGAGAGAAATTTGGTGGGAAACCAGAATTGCAATCTTTATGAAAAATATGGTTCACACCCTTCTTCCTCAGAGGCATCCCTACTGGAGCCTAATGGGAGCCCATCAGATTGGTTTGGGGAGCCTGTTAAATGGGTCTCAGTTCTCTTCTGAAGAGAAGCCTCTTCACCCGTCAGACCTCAGTTTTCCAGGGATTCACTCAGAGAGCCTCCATCCTTTCATACATGTTAAATAATGAATTCTCCTACTCATCTTTTGACGTTTCTACATAGATTTAGGGCTGTGTTTTGCCAGTGAAGTAGCCAGAATGTCTAAGAGCCTGTGCTAAAGTCACAACATGAGCTAGAGGCTCTAGGAGAGAGCATCCTGATGCTGCAGCAGTGCCAACACTTAGCACAAGCCACAGGAAGAGTCAAAACTGGGTTTATCAGACTGAACAATGAACACAAGCACAGCCTCATCCAAACAAACTGAGATAACCAACCTCCTAAACACATGGAGAAAATTATTTTAGAACAATAGTAGCATTAAAAACAATAAACTCATACCCAGGAACACACAGTTCCACCTCGATTTTGCACAGCCCTTCCTCCAACACCCAGGCAAACGAAACATCAGAAAATTTGGGTGCATATTACCAAAAATTGTTAGGTCTTCTAATCTATTTTCTTGAACTAACCAGAGATGGAATCAGTTTTCCAAATCCTTCACCGAGACACAGAGCAGATTTGTAATCTTCAAGAAGTCCCTCTGCCCCACGGATATGTCATGGCCACCCAAAGATTCTGCTTTGCCTGCTGTGTCTGCAGTCGTCTGCAATCATTCCCTACTCTGCTGTCTAAAGTTATATGTTGTGATAGAATATCTGAGCAAGAGACTAAATCCTTCTGGTACTTCCTTTTATAAGTTTAATTTTTGCAACAGAAGTTATTTGGGGAGCATGTTTGCCCATGAAACTCAACAGAGAAAAGCAGCATAGCCGGATTACAACCCATTTATTCAAAAGCTCCAGTTTTGGTGATTTTTATATTATTTATCCAATTAACTTCAATGAGACAAGGTCTAACAGTCTTCACATAAATGACTGCTCAACATAAAAAAGCCTAAATTAAAAGGGAAAAGTTACTAAGGACTACTGGGGGGAAAAAACCTCAACCAACTACAAGTTCTGTTTGTATCTCTCACTTTATATTCATTCATCCAACATCCAGAAACAACAGGTATCTCTAATACTCTTGCACAACATCAGCAGGGCTGTCTCTGAATCACAGCCCAGCCCCAGAATTTGTTTGGGTTTGGAGCTAAACTTTCTCCTTTAAGAATTTTTAATTAAAAAAAAAAAAATTCAGACTGCCCGGCCTGGTATCAGTTATCACCACTCCCCCCACACACCCCCTTCCCCCTCCCCCATCTATTTTGTAAAGCCCCATTTAATATATTTTTCCAGAGCTGTGTAGCTCAGTGTAGTGGTCTCAAGGACTTCTCCAGGGAAGCAGCCAGGCAGGTTGTGTGAGGCTGGTGCTGGGTGGCAGGCAGCACAGACATGCACCAGGGTGGGAAACATTGAACTTCATCCTCAACAAGTATCAAAAGGCGACTTCATTAGAGCCAAAGATTTTTTGCAGTGAGGTAACAGCTCATAGTGTATTGCAAGGAGATATGAGAAAGGGCAGATTTTTCTTATCTTTTGTTATTGGAATTGACCCTCAGGGTCCTTAGGCCTTGGTGAGAGCTTAAGCAAGCTTAGATCAAGGAAGGATTTTGAAATTGAATTTATTCAGATTAGCAAAACCTTCCATGAGAGGATTTACTCTCAACAAGCTGTTGCCAACTCAGAGCTTAGAAAGCCCAGCACATTTTGCTGATTTACAATCAACTTCTTTTTTTTTTAAACCCAAGGCTGGCCTCATTAAAATGTTTGCCATCAACATTCACACAGTATCAAAGATTCCCTGCCAAATGTTTATTTATAGGTACTTTCCCTGCTTGTTCAGATAATTTTCATTCAGATGATGTTTTAGGGTTTTAGGAAAAAGATATTGCAAATAATGATACAAGGGAAAGTGTGAGAGGAGGAATGCAATAACGAAATGTTCTCTATTAAAATGAAAGCCACTTCTCAGTCACTACTTCATTTCACAATAAAAACAAATCTAGACTGCATATAAAAAATTTCACTCTTGCACTTCATGTATTGATTTTGATGGTTTTAGCTCTAAAAAGTGAATGATACATTCCCATTTCTGTCCTGCAACCCTGTGATGCACACAGAGCTCTCAGTCCCAGTTGTTTTATTTCAGCAGGGAGCAGTCTTATGAACTCCAAGAGAAATCCAAGCTGTGCTCAAATCCCTCAGCATTTGGCCATCCACTTCACAGGGTCAGGATTTTAACTCACAGCTCCCAAACCAAATTTGCATGGTGGGAATTCGTTATGTGCTTGCCCTGGGAGCTCTCTCCCTGCCTTCAGGCAGAGGAAGAAGGTGCAGCAGGGAGTGACTTGCTCAGAGATGGCTTTTCCGACTGGGCTGCCACACCACCGCCGTGTCCTGGAGAAATGCCCATTTGGGCAGAGAAGAGCTTTGTGTCTGTGCCTGATGAGTCCGTGGTGAGACCTGCAGAGGGCAGAGACCTCAGAGACCTGCACCAGGGCTGTGAATCCCACAGGGCCGTGGTACAAACTCATACCTCGACCAACCTGGTGAGAACACGAAGGATGTCACGGCAGCTGCCACCAGGACAGAAGTGTGTGCTGGAAACCTCCCATCTCTGGGGAGGGGTTGAGGGTACAAATGCAGGAACTCACCTGTTGGGTTTAGCACTATTTTAGTGCCTCAGACAATAACTGAACTGCAACAGCCTACCTCAGGCAATTTCTGTTCAACATAGTCTAAATAATACTTTTTTCCTTAATTAAAGAGTAAAAGCCAGAGCAACACTAAACTCTTTGTTGCAGCTCCTCGATCCTGTGACTTCTTTCTAGGTTGAACCCCAGAAAAGTATTTTGCATTTCAGTTCTAGTTGTGAAAATCTATCAGGGAAAAATTAAAAATGTATTAATACTCAGATTGTGTATTGATACAAGGTGAAGTGGTGCAAGGAGCCAAACACTTGCTAACAGTTCTTACACCGAGTCCATGCAGGAACTATTTTACACAGTTTTAATTTTCTCAGCACATTCAAATTTCTTTTCATGTATCAGTGAAATAAATATCACTTATTTTATTTCTTCAGCTAAACCTGTTTTCCTCAACTCAGAGCATTAAGGTTTTGTTAGGTTAAAAAGGAAAAATAAACTCTAAGTAAGTACCTTTCTTAGTGTGGAAGATTTTGCATAGTATTAATCCCAAATAATAACTTTTTAGAGAAAGAAGCAAGCATAATTTTATAAAGCCTCCTCAGAAAAATCTTCCAATCTCAATTCATAAAATGTTTTCACATCTTTAAAGTGTTTTGGGCTTTTCCCCTAACCTGAAAAACGTGAGAAAAATATATTTAACCAGGAATATTTCTATATAAACAAAGCTCGAAACTTGCAGAAAATTTTGTAACTACTTGATTTTATTAAATAATCCATTGTTTTCAGTATTTCTGATTCTGATTGAAATTTGTTCCTTTGAAATGAAAGAATTAACTATTGAGTTTTATCAAATAAAGACCCAGAAAGCATATTTTTTTTTAATGGAAGCTGTTAAGAGAAACTACTACAAAGGACTTAGAAGTCAAATCTTACGTACAGCTCCATTAAAGACAGACTGGTAAAGGCACTTGTGAACAATTAATGAAATCTCAGCCTTTGCACCTCTGGTGTCTGCAGCAGTCCTGTTGCCAAAGAATTTTCTTCTTGGAATTCAAAAGCAAGTAAATGTTCAGTAAAAAATGCATATAAATTTTCTTCGCTTTGCTGAATAAACTGTAATTTTTAAAATTAACAAAATTGAATTTTTCCTGCAGGCAGATGAGGTTTCCTTTTTAAGAGTATGTATATTATGCACTGACTGCAATTTCTGAAAAATCATGCATGGTGTGTGCTGAGAATCTGTTTAAGGTACATGGGATTCCCCTTTGCCCTCTGCCACAGTGTGCACACGCATATGTTATGGCAGCCAGGTTTGGTAACTCTTGCAAATTCTAATTTTGTATACTTGCCTAACCCTAAGCCCATTGTGCGTGGCATTAGGCCCGGTTCTTGTCAGAAAGATTACTGGTGTATGTATACTATCTTAAATGGGCTTTTTGTGACCTTGCTCTGTGCCCTGAAACAAATGAAGCAGGTTTTTGGTGGAGGCTTTTTTTGGTTGTTTTATTTTCCTCCCGATGGGCATACTAGGAGTTGGGGGGGAGGAAGAAAAAAAAATCATCATTACACATGCGGTGCACCAAGGCACACAGACTTCCTTGTGACCGTATTTAAAGAAGAGGGCACAAAGAAATAGTCACTGCAGCTACAATAGGGGAGATCTAGTATGCATTTCCAAGGAATCACATTTTGGGGAGAATTACAGAATAATTACACATATGCTTAGATCATGAGCATTCAATGAAGCGGACAATATTTTGAGGATTTAAGATGTTGGTGTTGTGGTCGTCTCTAAGAAACCAGGATAATTCAGACATTCAAATGCAAAAATGCACCATTTGGAGAGTGTAATGCGGTCTGTTCTGGTCAGTGTTACAAATTCGGGAAGGATTCCCCGGCTGCAGACATTAGCCACTCAATACTTAAATCTGTTTCCAAATGTAAAGCATACAACAAAAGTCTTTTGCATTAATGAAATGGATCCTAGCGCCAGAGTAGTGACTACATTTCATTAACGTGTCACATTACAGATGTAAAATATAATTACAACAGATATGCCTGTCCTACAGCTTGATAAAACCCGCAGATGAAATATTGTGTAAGCAATTATGCCATAAACCTCCGTCTCGGCCCTGTCGTGTTCTGGCTGTAGACTGAGCTGATTTCATGCCAACATTCTGAATTTCTCAGCCTTGCAGCTACCCTTAGGGGTGGCTCAGCCACGTCCATTTGATTTCTGCTGGTACAACAAAAATATCAGGCCATGATAATTGTCAACTGCTAATTAACTGTTAGGAAGTGCCAGCAGATGAGTGCAAATATATTTTGAGTTTCCCTACCAGCATCACAACATAAACCCGGGCTGGCTGTGCTTTTAAATACACAGAGATGCTACTACATAGAAGTTTGAAAAACTTCACATTGTTTTCTCTCACATTTCATATAAGCAGAGGCACTGAGACACTGAATACATCTAAGTCTATTTCTTTTGGTCATCTACCTTCTCCAAGTGTATTTCAATACTCTGTAAAACACGGGACATGTTTTGCTTCTCTGCATCTGTTCTCATTATAACTGAGAGCAAAAGAGCAGCATAATCACTAGGCAAACAAGTATTACAGCATCACTCTTGTGGCCCAGGCTGTTCTACAGTCATCCTGAGTAAGAATAAATGTATTATTATTGTTATTGTTATGTCTAAAATATGCTAGAGCCTTTACAAATCAGTAAAACGATGGCTGTAGTCTGAAATCATCTCCTCAGATGCAGAATTTGTGGGGCTACTGCTGTGATGAGAGCCTGCTTTGAAAATTATGATGTCTGAGAGACTATGTGTAATTATAGCTGATTCTGCAAACATTTACTTCTGGGAAGCCTTGATATGGTGCTAGAGAACAACCCTCAGGCTGGGGCACAGGAGGGCTGGAAATCCAAGGGGAGGTTTTCCATCAGGAGCACCCCATTCCAGCATCACCGTCAGAGGCAGCATGGAGTCAGCCTCAAAATGCAGCCTAAGCAGAACAGTTACACCCCTCCAGAGCCTCTGTCCAGGCAACACAATGAATTTGAGACAGTTCCTCTGGTTCTTCTCCCAAATCACACCAGCAGCATGAAATAATAAGGTCTTTTCCAAGAAATTGGGACAGATTTCCCTTCATTTATACTGTGGTTCAATTAGCCTCTCTGATCCCCTTTGATTGTGGGCTTTAGCACTTTTCTGCAGCACTGAGGTTTACAATTTTTCTTTCAAACTAATCTAATTAAATTCATGAAAGGAAATTAAACTAAACTTCTTAAAAGTACTAAACAAAAAATAATCCACAGAACTGTCTTAGAAGTCACAGGATTTTAGAACGTGAAGAACCTACTAAAAACCTCCTATTTGGATCATTCTTGAGGGGTTTTAATACTTTTCAGTGGACTTTTTATATCTTTGTGTTTCTTGGGAGAAGAAAAGAAATTAATAGACCTCACAAAGCTCTTAAAAAAAACTAACAAATAACAAAACACACAAACTAAACAACACAAGAGAGAACCCTAAACTCACAGAATTTTATGTTTCTCTGACACTGCTGGTGTAATTCTGCCTATCAGGAGATAAAGTCACTTGGCAGCAGTGAACCCTCTTCTTTGAAACTTTAAAGTTTTTATGAAGCACAGGCACTATGTGTACATGAAGTACACAAAAAGAAAGGAAAAGGTGGCAAAGCTGATAATAAACAGGTCTCTACTGTGTGCAAGAATGTGGAATTGTCAACTTGCAAAATTTATTTAAAATCCTGTTCTTGTTTTAAGCTCATGAAATAAGTAAGTAATAATTATAATCAGGAATGATAAAATAATAATAATTACTTTAAAAATCAGCACCCTGTGGACCCTCAGGTTCATATGAGCTGTGAATTCAAGTGAAGGTCACAAAATACAACTGCATGAATAATATACATAAAGGTAAGCAATTCACTTGATATTTTAGCTGCAAAAAATTGTAAATGCCCTTAAAAAAATAAACTATGAGCTTTCTATAATAGAACATACAGAAAAACATGGTCTCATATACATTCACTCCTTTCTACCAAAAAAAGAAATAAATAGAAAGGAATATACTAAATAAAATAAGAAAAAAGTGAACCTCACAATTAAAAGGAATTGATAAACATACAATTACATCTGTAGCATTCTATTACATAAGGATATAAACCAGGCAGAATTCACTTGGCATAAATATTTTGGTTGAAAAAGCTTCTGCTTTGAGCATGGGAAGTGGAACAGACATTTTCACTCACACAGAGCAACTTGCCAGTGCTGCCATTCCCCTCTGATCAGGTTGTGCCAAAGATTCTGCTGATACAGGATCCTAATGCATGGACTCATTTCCCCCTGGAAATTCTCATTTTCCTCTCTAAAATGTAAAACCCAAGGACTTTCCTCAGTGTATATGTTTATAATTTGGCTATGTTTTGCTGGCAGCACCCCTTCACACGCAGGTTGATTTAGAATATGACTGTGTTGCTTAAGTCTCTCTATGTTTCTGCTTGTACAAGCAGATGGCAGTGCTTATTAGCCATAATCCACCAAAGAATTATGAGCTAATTACTTTAAAAAGAATGGTTTTATATCCTTGTAGTCATGTCACACTTTCATCCACTGTTGTCTAATTGCATGCATTTTATGTACTTTACTGTGTTACAGTGACTTTAAGGCAGCACTGTGCATACTTCCAGAGATGTCACCAGAGTTGAGAAAGATCAATAAAAATCTTAATTACTGGGACCCTAAATAGTTCAGGGACACATCAGGCAGGTTTTTTAACCTATGTCTTATTCGTTCAGGCTGCCCTGTTTTAGCAATGACTGAGAAAACTTTTTACCTCCTTTGTCTTTTTGGAGTCACATCTTAGCCATTACCATTCCAGCTCAAAATTCAGCATGGGGTGAATCCCTACCTTGCTGCTGTCACAGTAGTGGAAGGATGAGCAAGGGAAAGGTGATGGGGAGCAAGGGAAAGGTGGAGGGTCTTCCTCCATTCCCACCATACAGTGCCTGGAGCTCTTTATGCCAGCTCATTCCATTCCCAAAGGCCAAAACCATACAATTCCCAAGCAGCCAGTATTCCTTTAATCATACCAAATGTGGTAGGCAACAAACAGTCATGGCTTTATAGCAAACATTTACAAACTGCTCCTAGAAATGTTCCCACCTGTTGATCCTAGACATCTTCCTGTGCCCCCACTAAGTCCAGTTAGAAGCAATTCCAAGCAAATGTACAAGACAGAGGTAAATCTGGTCATATCAGCCTGAATGGAAACAGCAGTGTCTTATTCTGAAGGGATAGCATTAAATCCTTCCTGTGCAGACTTTGAAGCAAAAAGCTCCACAAGTAGTGGAGATCTCTAAAATCATCTGTAAAACCTCACTCTTCCTACCATAGCTCAAGTGGCTGTCTGAACAGTTTATGTTTTCCATTAGCATTTTTTTTGCACTGTGCTGAAAGATGATGGGAAGGGGAGAAACTGGACATCAATCAAGGCTCAGCTGTCAGACAAGAGGAATGAATATGGGAGTCTGATTTAATTTCATTTTCACAGAGAGTAAAACTACTATGCAGCATCATAGCTCAAGTCTTCCCACAGGAGGTATTTGTTAGGTCCTGCAATGCTCTCACTTACTCCAGCTTTATGTTTTAGTAACTGCTGAGTGGAGTGAAGTTGCTCCTGATGCACACCAGCACAGCAGCACAGGCAGCCAATTCCAGTCCTTCCAGTCTCAGCTGGAAGTGCTCCATGGGAAGAAATACCCAACTATCTACCAGCAAACAGAGCAGTTTGCTCACACTTGCTAGGTCTATGTTGTTGCCTCAGAAAAGCCAGATCCATTTCTTCCTCTTACACAGACTATCTTTTTGATTAACAGACAAAAGAATTTCCCTGTTCAATCACAAACTGATTAATTAAATAAAACTTCTGCTAGAAATGCCCAGCATCCTCATGGTTAGCAAACAAGAAGTGTAACACATTCTAAAAAGGATTTATTGAGGTCTTAATTCGTCTTGGCCGTTCTTTGGCACAAAAATATCTGGTGGCTTGGGAAAGCATATTTGTATGATCACATCCCCACTGGCAAACAAGGCTCTGGAGACTCTACTGTGGCACCCACATTCTCCACAATAATAGACAGGTCAGCTCTCCCAGCCTGGCTCCATTTACTCTGTGTGTCAGCCAGTCAGGGTGTGTATTTCACCAAGTACAAAAGCAATGTCATGTACTCCCTTCACAGAGCCACGGGGAAGTGTAAGGGCAACTCTGACAGAATCATCATCACCTCTGTGTCAGATGTAACTTGGGTTACAAGAAGTCTGAAGTTTTCTAAGGTCACTCAGAAACATCCTGTAAATTATTATGGGTTCAGGTAATGGCCAGATCTGCCTGGCACGTGAAATCAACACTGCAAAGTAAAGAATGTCATATCCATCCAAACCCACCTGCCTTTTTTTTAGGATTCTGTTTGCAGATGGTCCCTGTAATGTACTGGAAAAAACTGTAACAAATAGAAATATTTGGAGTTACATCACTGCCTAGCACCAGCCAACACAGCCCCACATTCATTCAAATTGCCTGAAGGTAGAATCATGGGACGGATTGGGTTGGAAGGGATATTTAAAGATCCTCTAGTCCAACCTCCAAGACCAGCAAGATCTAGCCTTGCAAATGTTTATGTGCCTTCCAAATACCCAAAGCCTTAAGAATTGCATTCTCGTTTAATCCCAATATCCTGAAATCTAATAAACCACCACTCAGATGCAAGCTAGCAAACAGTTAAAGCAGAAAAAACCTGTGTGTCTTCTAGTTTGTTCTAAACATGTAACTGATGACCGACCCAAAACATACAACACAAATTTCTCCACAACACCATCTTGCTGTGGAACAAAGGACGCTGCAGCTCTCCCCAATTTGGCTGGCTTTTCACGCTCTCCCCATTCTTCCAGGGAAATCTTAAGCCATGAAATTTCTTTTTTGTTAACGCAAAGACATGGTAATGTCAAGCATTCATGACCATAAGCATGGAAAATTGATGAAATTACAGTGTGTTCAGGAAAATAATGCGGTGATGACGGAAAGAATCTCTGCTTGTATCTGCATCCTGGTGGCAGCTTTTTGAACAGGTGAACATTTTTTCCTCCCTCTGTGCAAAACATCTCTTTGCATGAATACATCAAATAGATGCACAGGGAGAAAGGTCAAAGGGAAATAGTGGCACAAATAATTAAGATATGAAGAGACAGTGCATTAGGTTCATTAATGCTTTCCACTGTCTTACTCACTTGAGGTGCACCTTTCAACTTGATGCAAGAGAGTGTCTGCAGGGCTCTAGGAAAATGGAAAACAATGGAGCTGGCTTCTTGCTGCCACAGAACCCAGAAAAGCAGAGTGGGGATAACAGGGTAGCCCTCTTCCAGAGCTCCAGAGCTCAAACTAGCAAGGGCCATCTGGAAATTTCACAACCCATGTTCCCCACCTTCTGCAGGGCCTCCTGGTGTGGTCCTGCAGCTACAAGTGTGTGGGATCTTCACATACCTTGCTCCCATACACTCCACACAGTGGCCAGGTGAATAAATAAATGAGTGAATACACAAGGCCCAAAAGTCAGATATGGGGCACCTTGGGCAGTTCTTGAAAGAATCAAGAATTGGTGGGAACATTAATTACCTTAAGAATTCCATCAGTAATATTAAAGGCTAAAATTAAAACTAGGAAGGCTAGGAAAAAAAACTATTTAAATGAAACTAGTTAAATGAAACTGGAGAGAATGAGTACTGCTGAACATCTACTGTAAGAGCCTGCCAGGATCCCCTCAGACTGGGGTGAGCACTTGTCCAGCTCCCTAGTCCTGCTCTCCTATCAATGGGAGTTCTTCCCCACAAAGAGTGCTCCCCTAATTTTTGTGTCAGTGTGCTCTGCCTGAGGCCAGAGGCTTCTCTGCTAAAGACCAAAGCACACAAGCCCTGTCCCCTTCTGACCAGCACCTAGCTTTCATTACAGACCACCAGTCTGGACAACTTGGTCATAAACAGGAGTACTTCACCCTCAAGGATGGGATTGCTTTAATGGAAAGATTTCCATCACAGTAACTTGAGGCACTTACATAGACAGGACCTCCTCCTTTAAGGGTACCTCAGAAAAATCTGTTCTCTCCTGTTTTCTTTCCTAAATTATTCTTTCCATTAAGGGCACACCCTGATTTTAAAGGAATGGTTGCAAAGAATCACAATGACCATGCTGAAAGCACAAATCAATCTAATAGTAACATAGTTTCTCCTAACCCAGATTTATCAGGGCAGGAAGTACTTCCAGCTGTTTCTTTGAAATCCCAGTAATAATTTGTAGTTTCTTACAACTTTTCTGTCTTACATGAATTTCTAGATTTCAGATTTTCTACAAAGGTGTCTTTTCCCCTGGCAGACAGAACACACTCATCTCTGTGTGTCTTACCTCTGCAGTAGGTGCACATGTGTTTAGGGAAGGAGTCCCACAGTAGCAGCCTCTCTCCCATAGCCTGGATAGCTCAGCTGCAGCTGCTGAAACCCCAGTCCGAGACAAACCTGCCACCATTTGCCTCCTCTTTGGGAGTCATTCACAAGAGTTTATGTCACTGAGGCTCAAGTCCATATACATAAAGGGGAAAATAGATGCATATCTAAATTTCCCTAATGTTCAGTAGCTGCAGGCTGGCACAAACCTAAGCTTCAGGTATTTTTTAAGTCAGCACTCGGTTTGCCACAGGTTTGGTTCTCATTCAGTCTCTGGGCAGGGAGACTAGGCCAGGGAACAAAAGCTGCTGTTCCCTGGCCCAGCTTCCATCTGCTCTCCAGAACCAGCCACCCGAGTCTGATGCATCCCAAGGTTTCCTCACTGGGAATATTCTCCCAGCTTGTGAGTCAAGCCAACACAGGGCTGATTTTCAGGCAGCTGCCATCATACTACTCTCTTTTAAACTCATAACATCTTATTGTTCTCTTTTTAGTTGAAGTCACCTCTTAATGGTTTTCTGCACAGGTCTGAGGACCTGGGCTGTTTCCTTAAAATCTGAAATTCATTTGTGTTCAGAAGACTCCAGAAGCAGATATGCCTCACACCTAAAGGTCTGCCATAAACTGCGGAGAAGCAGCACCACCACTCCAGATCCCAAACTTTACACAACCTCTGCACTTGGAAAAAAGTAGGAGTGAAACTTGGCCGTGAAACACAGTGGTTACCTCCCCTAGGCTTTAGGTAGCTCCCCGAAGCACAAGGCAAATGCCAAACAGGGGCCCTGTCCTACCCTCCCAGCACACCAGCTAAAGGCAAGGCAAGCTGCACAAATGCTGCAGGAATTGCAAGTTACGCTTTACATCACCGATTTCTTCCTCAGCATCACTCCTTGTTGTGCTCATGCTCATGTTGCCCTCTCGTGGCTGCTCTGATGAAGAAGCAGGCCCTACCTCAACCCACTTACGGCTGGGCTGGGATTATAGATGTGTTTTTTGGAAGTTTGAGAACAGCTTCTTATCCCTAAGAGTGATCCATTATAGCAAGAATTTTTTATTCTGTTAATTCTACCGACATCCTTACATATTTCATAGAACCATAGAAAGTTCTATGGGGTTGAAGGGGCCTTAAAGGTCACCTAGTTCCACCTCCCTGCCATGGCAGGGACACCTTTCACTAGACCAGGTTGCTCAGAGCTCCATCCGACCTGACTTTGGGCACTTCCAAGGATGGGTCATCCACAGCTCCTCTGGGCAATCTGTGCCAGGACCTCACCTCCCTCACAGGGAAGAATTTATTCTGAATATCTCATCTAAATCTTCCCTCTGTCACCTTCAAGCCCCCTGTCCTGTCACTCTATGTCCTTGTCCAAGGCCCCTCTCCCTCTCCCCATCCCAGCCTTCATCTGCTTCCACACACACCCACATGCACAGCACCACCACCCTTGCATCGCACATCAATCACATTTACACAGATTTTGCTGTTCTGCTCCACTGCTTTATCCCAGCATGAAAATTCAAAGGCTTCTCTCACTGACACCAATGAGTTTCCTTAGATGAAGTGCAAGCAAGGGAAGGCCCACAAGTTCTGAACTAAAGTTCCTCTTTGCTGTACGAGCGAAGCCATGGGAAGTGCTGCCAGAGCAGAGACCCTTCAGAAGTAAGAAGAACTGATCTGTAAGGGCACAACAAGCAAACAGCATCCAGGGGCCTCAGGATTTCTTGTCAGGCAGTGACTGCCACTCTCCCTGGTCCCAAAAGCTATTCAAGCTCTCAAAGCCCTATAGCTTCCTCTAATGCCCACTGATTTCACTGGCAATTAGCTGGCTTACCAAATACTCTAGAGATGATCCTTAATCTCCTGGTGGGTCAGTGATTAAGGTAGAAAGTGTGAATAAGCCCCTATAATCAGAAAGTGTTGTGGGAAAGGACACTTAATATACATGAGGCATAGATACTGTATGCAAAATAAACTTTGTTTCAGCCACAAAAAGAGCATCAGGATGTAGTGCTCAGGGGAAAGAAAGAGAAGGAAAGAAAGAAAGAAAGAAAGAAAGAAAGAAAGAAAGAAAGAAAGAAAGAAAGAAAGAAAGAAAGAAAGAAAGAGAAAGAAAGAAAGAAAGAGAGAGAGAAAGAGAGAAAGAGAGAAAGAGAGAAAGAAAGAAAGAAAGAAAAGCAGCTTCATTTCTGAGAGTTTTTAGTTCTTACTAAAAGCTGTTTACCATAATTCAGGAAGATTAATAATTGCTATAAATGACAGATTCCCAGAAGAAGGAGGATCCAAAAAAATATAAATTGTCAGAATTGGACAAAACCCACTATCCATCAATTTTTTGCCCTGAGAATACATCGAAATTACTTTTCCCAAACTGTTTCTAGAGCAGATGCTGTTGTATTTCTCTCTGTAAGCACAAAGAAAGAAAATAAATAAATAAAGTGTGTTTTACAAGCAAGCACAAACATTCTGTGCTGTGTGACAATGACCAAGAAAAAAAAATGCACATAGAAAACAGGTATGAAAGCACATTAATTTATATCCCCATGAAAAACTAGTAAGAAAGAGAACTTTCATGTAGCTGCTAAAGCAATATTAAAGCTTCCACTGCTAAAGCCACTAAGTAGACATCACTTAAAATTTGATTCCACCACTCTTAAAAGACTCAGAAAGTTAACTTGAAAGGTTTCCACTTCAATATTCCCTTTTAAATATTTGTCCCTGTAAGGTTCAACATTTCTTAGAGCTCTCACTTCTGCAAATGCATGGGACAACACAGAGCAGATGCCTGTGGGACAGTAAATGGAATTAAGTCACTTTGGCCTAGAAGGATGGAAGAGGAATTAAAAAATGTCTCAGTTCTTCTCATTTTGTTTCAAAGCAGCTGACAAATTTTTGTGAGGGGAAAATTGATCTTGTTTATTTGCAGGACATATTCAAATGTTCAGAATCACGCCCACGGGTTTATCCAAACTCACTGGGAGATAAAAGAGAACTTGTAACTACTCCCAGAGTTTCCTTTTTGATACTGGGCTGTTACTCTATGAACCAATAGATGTTTTTCTTCGTGGATTACTAATTAAAACTTGAATGAAATCTACACCAAGAGTGACAAGTTGGAGGAGGAGCATATTACAGAACCAAGCAGCAAGAAAGCACCCATGAACATGGAGTGCCATGGTGAGCTCTTGGGTGGGTACAGGGTGATAACTCCACCCTAATAAATCATTCCTAGTAGAGATATGGTCTTTCCACTTTTCTTAAGCATGAGAAGAAAATTGGTGAATTTAGATTGAGCATGTGGTTGCCTTTAATATTTCATAGCATTGTCGTCATCATTACCATAGCATTATTTTCTCCACCCCTGCCAAAACATGAAATTTGATCTCAATCTGGAGCAGTCAGTGGTGGATGAAACACTGGAGTATTCATAAAATACGTAGGCCAGCTCTCAAACAATGCATTTCATTGACAGGCAGTGGAAGTGGGGTTTTGTTTCAGAAGCTAAATCCTCCCCCACAAGAGGAAACATTCCTTTCTTACAGGTCCTGGCAAAACTTACTGTGCAGAACACTGCTGAGAAACTGGGCAGAGACTGTAGATTCATGAGGACTGGGAACCACCTTGAGCTTTTTTGTCCCTCTCTCTGCGTTGTCTGTGGTTGACAGAACCTTGCAGCACTCACTTTGATTTTGATTTAAAGCTGTCCTCAAAAACAATTTAAAATGCGTTATGAACAAACCTCTGCAGCACTTCAGCTGCACTACAGCAGGAACAATTTGTCACAGCAACAGCTGGAACAAGATGTGTCAGCAAGATGAATGTCTTGTTCATGCACACTGCAATGCTGATCGGGACTGGAGGGAAGAAAATCAGTCTGTTTCCAGCATGTTTTAGGCAAGAAGAAATAGTAGCAATTTTATTTCAGTAAAGATGGATAAATGTCTGTACCTTATCAGATTTCTTAAAATAATCCCTGGCTAAGGAGAGCATAAAGCTCCTAAGCCAAGCCAAGTCTATTCATTCATATTCTCAAGACCATTAAATAGTAATCAGGCAGATGTTATCCAAAGATCCAAAAATCTCCATTGGGAGGCTACCTCTTTCTAACATCAGTAAGTAGAGGAATTGGACTTCTCAAAGTGCTCACTCTTAGTTTATTTTTTTAGATTTCATATTTATTGCAGTTATTTAGCACCTTTTTTAATTGCCAAGTACTATCCCTACATAGTCTTAAAAATTGCCAGGGCCTTGATAGCCAAATGAGATTGTTCTCATCATCTCCTTGCCTCACTGTGGAAGGTTTTGGAATTAGAATTTCACACACCATGCTAAAGAAACTATGGTTTTGCAGAAGCAGAGGACAGAGCATATATTTTTCTTTATGGATGTTAAGATACACCTCTGTTTGTCTCCAGGATTAGATAAAACCAGAAACAGACTGGTCTCTGCAGCTTTTGGCTCTGTGCACTCAAAATGCACTCATTGAATTCCAGAAAAAAAAGAAAAATAAGAAAAACCCCCAATATTTTTGGACCCGTACCAAACACCTTGTGGCCAAATGTGAGTGAAAGCAAATTTTGTCCTTTCAAGTTTTGTTTTGAAGCATTTGGTCTGGTTCTGAAATCCTTAAATTTTCTGTTTACTGCCTGCAACTACCACCCTTGCTGGCAACATTCTTACTATTTTTCTCTTCACTAAACTTACTTACTCTTTATTAATTAAACTTAGGTATGTTCACCTCTGTTATCTCACTCCTCCCCTCAGTGCATCTGTGTTCCTGTTCAGCATGAACCTAAGGCTGGCCTGGGGCATTACTTTCAGATGAATTTCAAACCCTGTGAAATTTGAACTTGACAGATATGGGAAGTGGATAAGGGACACTTCTAGTTTGAGAGATAACAGAGAAGGCAGAGATGTCCCACATGACTTTTGCCATGACTGGAAGATGAAACCATTGCAACTTCTTGCCCTTGGCTCTGAGATGCAAGACAAGCAAAGGAACAGAGGAAGACATCTCCTTTTACAGCTGGGTTTGTTATTACTTCTAGATTAATTCGTTCAGTAGTTTTCTTTTCATCTCCTCCATCTTCCTTCTGCTTTTTTCTCCTTTCCTTTGCAACACTCAAATACCCCAAAGATAAAAAAAAGTGAATTAATATAATCTTGAATAAATCACACAAGTTTGCACACTAATTCTTAGACCTAAGAGATACAGATAGATGATATAGATGATATAGATATCTCCATCCCATATAAATATCTGTAAAGAGTAATGTATTGTGAAGCTGTAATTCCATTCTTTCAGTAGCATACAAAATCCATATTAAATGCTTTTCTGTTAGCTTTCCTGACTCACAGGTATCCTTTTCCCTTGCATCTTGATCCTCCATCCCACATGATGGATTTAGAAGATCAGATAACCAGGGCTGCTGCTTTCAAACTTAATGTGCTTCAGTGTGGTACAATCACCAATACTGGAAAATCAGTGCAAACACAGACAGGTTTGCTCACATTTTGCCTTCTGAAACTCCAGGAGGAAGTTTTGCAAGGTTTCTGCAGAGTACAAATTATCACACATTTAGTCCAACCTCCCTGCTTTATGGCTCCTCCTCTAGTCAGCTTTGCCACTTGCATCCATGCAGTAAGGATCCTGATTCCCTCGGACTCACCACCCCCTGTCCCCTAAGCTGGAGAGGACAGGGTGGGAGTGTGTCACCTCAGATTGCCTCAGTGGTAAAGATTTGTGGGAAGTAATCGGGATCAAAAGGCATTTGCTTAAATTAGCCTTGATATTATTATATAAAGCCCAAGAAATCTTCACAAGAGAGAAAGTTTTCCTTGAAACTTTGACCTTTAGGGGTATTCAGGCCCTGAAAATTTCCAAAATTCTCCTCATAATTGGTGTAATCGTGCATATGTTGTTAAAAATCATCCCCTTTGTATATGTCCGAAATTTATTAAAAAAAAATAGAAAATTCCAACTTTTTGCCCTTCCTGACAGAAATCATTCCATTTTGACCACCTGATGGGCCCTTGGGGTTAATTAGAAAATCCCCATCAAGAGCTCAGAGGCCAATATCAGCTGTCAAAATCCCACATTCTCCTCTTTCACCTCTTTCAAGTGCAAAACAACCTGTGTCTGAAGATGTGCCAGAGAATAAAAGGGCACACCACAACCACTGTGGGCTCTGACTTAGACCTATTCATGGCCTCACTACTATGAATACAGCAAAATCTCAAATGAAAGTTTTAATCTCCCCACTGCATTCAACCCAAAGAGAAAAGGGCTTCCCTTTTAACAATTTCCCCCCTTACATCTTTTGTGTTGCCGTGCTCCTGAAAAAGCTGAGATTTTGCTCAGCCCCAGCGAGGGCTTTTGCCACAGAAAGCACTGCACCTAACCCCTTTGTGCTGACATAAGAGTAAAGGTCTGCTCAGACCAAAAGTAACTCATGCAAAAGGCCTTCAGAGGGCCTAAATACAAACTGAACAAGATCAGAGTTAAAAGTGCAGGCATCTGACCTCACCCAGCTTGCCTTCCGTGCTCCCTTCCCTCGTTCCCAAAGGTGCTTGGTAAATGCAAAGATGAGTGGGGGAAAACAAACACTGGGAGAAGATAAAATCGGATGTGCTAATGCTGGAAGGTGAAGACAGAGAAGCCCTGTTACTCCACATGCTCTGCATCTCCGCCTCTCTCTCCGGATCAGAGGAGATCTCTCTCATGTGTACAGGTGAATACACCACGCCAGAAAAGTGCAGACTCATCATCCCAGTGATCTCCAGCTGCTTTCCTGCCCCTGTAACCAGACCCCACATACAGAAAAGTCAGCAATATCTTAATTTTGCACTCAATTTTGTGAACGAAGGAAAACAGCAAAGGCTATGATTTAATTGACTGCTGAGCCGTGTGCAGGCACATTACTGGTGTGAAAGGAAAACCAGAAGAAGCAGTAAGGATCTTCAGATGTGCCACTCCAGTTTTCTGGGTTTGGGGAGATTTTTTTGCCATTTCGCCACAAAACACACTTTTTTGCCATTTCTCTCAGAGCAGAACCTTCCTTCCCCCGTGCCCCCAGCCTCGGAGAGCAGCACCCAGCCTCACTCTTTGTGCCCAAATCTCACCGACACGGAGGCGATGTGGTTTTCTATCCTGCGGAGGGACCGTGCTTCTCACCGCCCCCCCCGCCCTGCCCAGGATGCCTTCTCTCCCCTTCAAGTGATTACTGTTTTGTTTTCTCTCCTCGTGAGCAGCAACACCTACATTGTATGGGGAGAGACAGCGAGCATTCATACCCCTCAGAAAGGCTTTCACTGCAGGGCAGCTGGAGAGGCTCAGCGCTCGGCTTGCCCTCTTCACTCTTGGATGAGTTTTGTGCAAAGCTAGGGCTTGCAGTCCTTTCCCTCCCAGAGCCAAGCAATTAATGAGAGGTGGAAAAACGAGAGAAAATGTCACAGGGTTTTGTCTTCCTCCACAATTTGTTCTTTTTATGTTTGTTTGTAGCTAAATTGTGTTATCTGGTCGCCCTAGAAGGATATAAAAGCCTTTTGGGGGAGGAAAAAGGAAATTATGTTTAATTAATTAATATGTCCTTGGGGTTTTTCATACTAAAGGTTTGGAAATAGCACCTCCTATTCACGGAGCAGTGAGTGGAACTCCTGCTAGAAGAGAGACCACTGGCCAGGCAAGATTAGGGGTGTTTTAATTTAGTACTGCCCTACTTCGGATAGTGGCTCACCTCTTTGCAGAGAATGTTTTTGCAGATCAGAGTTCTAAAGGTCCTAACAGGCTGTCAACAACTTTTGTCCCCTGAGATTTCTGCTGTAATGACCAGGATCACGTTCTAAAGCAGCACTATGGCCCTTTACACAACAAAGCCTACGAAAAAAGTGGGAAAAAGAGTTTAAAAAATAACCCCCCTCACAGCTTCACCCATCTTCCCTTTCCACTTTATTTCCACTTTATGTCAAGCCATTGGATTTCAATTGCATGTTATCATCATGCTTTATTTTTATTAGAGATGCACCGAATATCTCCCACCCCCCTCAGAATTACATGGTCACCCTTCACTAGAAAGTTTAAATTTTGGTGTTCTCTTTAGAGAACAAAATCCTATAATAATGGAATAAATGATGTGGTTTCTTTCTGGTGAGCCAAGCACTAAGATCAATGAATTGGTTTTGTTGTTTTGTTAGTGATATAATATACAATATGCCATCTGTTTTTAGGAAAATACAAGGGTAATGTAAAAATTTCCATCACTGGTGCAAAATGAAAATAAACACCAGGGACAAATTTCATTGTTTGGTTTACCTTCAGAGAAGCTGACTGTGTTAAGCCACTAAAATAGCACAGTGTAATCATACTGTGATGAATTCTATAATTTTACCAGAAAATTGATCAGCAGCAAATGCTGTTGTGTTCTATATGACAGCAAAGTCCTTTATGTCTTCCTTTTGCCTTTACCCATACTAAAATAATAACAAAATATAATGAAATAATTATATCATTAAGACTAACAATACATAATATGAGAACTGATTACTACAGAAAATAATTTTGTCGTGTTATTTTCCATAGTACCACAGTATTTTGCTATTTAAACCTAAAATTAAAAGTAAGTAAAGGCAGAGGTTTCTGGATGATTTAGAAGGCTGTGCAGCCTTGGCCTGGTTGGCAGCAGATGGGGATCAGAAATTCCCTGTCAATCCAGAGTAAGTGCCAAAGAGTCAGTAAAACCCAGAACTCAAAGGAGTTAAACACTCCCTTCATTCACATTGCACAGACAATGGGGAAAAAGAGGGAAAGAGGAGTCTGGAAGCCTCACTTAGGTGATGGTTCCCTGTCTCAAGTGCTGTATAAGTATGTAGGCAATGGGAGCCTTTCTTCATAGCTCTCAGTTCAGTTTGAAGGTATGGCTTCAGCTCTTTCCATCCTCTCTCTTTCCCAGATCATGAATTGATCAGACACCATTAAAAATCAGCAATTACATTTAATAGCTGGTATAAGCAGGTCCTAAGCAGGGTAGATACAAGTAAGCTGGTAAGTTGTATTTTGTGGTCCTGTTAATGACATAATTAGAGACCTGCTCATATGGGACAGCAAATGGAAACAGAAGATTCATCAACCTGACTATCCAGAAATATCTCCAGGGCAGTGTTTATTCTCAAGGTGTATTTTAGGGATTGGTTGGACAATGAAGCTGCCAATTAATGATTTGGGAGATTTGATGGAAAGATGGTTGTGATAGGTCTCTGGTCACTACAGCAAAGTCAAAGTCTAGACCTCCATTCTGCTCTTGAGATCCCTGGGAGGAAAGGTATAGTATCAGCAGAGTGGGGTTTGTTGAGATACACCAAAGCAAAGAAACCACTGTGGCCAAAATTACAACTTGTTTGGTCCTATGGCAGGATTTTAGCAGATCTCTTATGTTAAAAACAACCCTTTCATCCTGTTCAAGGAAAAAACTCTCAGGATATCTCTACTTTTACCTGATTTCAATAAATGATTGAGAACTCAGTGAAAGACACACACAGAAAATTTTATTGCAGATTTTATCCAATTACTGTCGGCCCCCAGAAAACTTGAATTACTCTCCTAGTATGATACAAAGATTAGATTTGGCAGTAAGATTCTAAATATTGCTCCTGTAAGTCCCTTTTCTTAAGGTTTTAGAGAATCTGTCTGCTCAGAAAAAAAAACAAAAGTGGATCTTCTCTCAGAATAGAGTTTGTTGATCTCTGACTGCTGTACTGAAGGGAGGCAGAGAACCAAGAGTACTTTTGACTTGGATCCTCTTTACTGGATCTGTGAAAAGTCAATAATTATGCCACGAGTTTAGATTCTCGTTTCACCATTTGAACATCACTGCCAAAACTTCCTCTCTGGATGTGATCAGAACAACCCTTCCACCCTTCCCCAGTTTCTACATCCTTGAAGTGGGGAATGGCACTTTCCTATTTTGTGCATGCAAGTGTTTTCGGTAAGATTGTGCCACAGGTATGGCTGGAGAGATTCTCTGTCAAATAAAGACAATTCATTGAAAACTCAAAAGCTCTCTGTGTCAGCCACTGTGATGGGCACAGTATAAGAGCAGCAGATAAAGGCAAACTGAACAATGTGACAGAGAAGTACCAGGGGATCTGCCCATTTGCAAAATGTCTCCTGTTTGCCTGTGAACACTGCTGAGCAAGCCAAAGCCCCCGCTTAGGAATGATTTAATTTACATGCCCTCAGAATGAGGTCATATCCATATCATGCATGATCTCTATTAGCTTTACAGATGCCTTAACCTGAGAAGATTCAAGCTTTTCAAGAGCCATTCATACTTGGCAGATTGATATAGTAACTGACAATTCACTGCCATCCAAGTGCATCTGGGAGCACAAAGCTCACATAAATATTGTTGAGCATATCCCATTGTCAGTTATTCACTTCTGCCCTTCGGCTTCCTGCAGCCGTGAGAGGAAGATCATTTCTCTCGATGTCATCTGTCTGACTTACCCAACAGACACAAAACTCTTTCCTTTTGACCAGGAATGGACTGTGCTCAAAGTGTCTGACACAGGTTTGTTCAACCCCAATCAACAAACAGTGTGAAAGGTAAGGGATCAGGTGGACAGAGACTGGTGAGAAAGCCTGAAAAAGCTTGTAAAGAGAAGTGAGAAGAAGAAGAAAAGCCAACACCCTATATTCTCCATGTTGTCTCTATATAATATGTATAGCAACACCTAAACCTACAGCTACACTCTCTGTGATACACTAAACAAATCCTTTCTCACTTCTTGGGTGTCTGCAGCTCATCCAGAATTGAGGGGAGTTTTTCCCATGGGCTTAGATCAACAACCAAGATATTTTGGGGTGCTCTGGGGATAAATGAAACCCCCAGGAGAGCAGGAGAGGTTTCCCTGCCTCCCCTGACTCCAACAGTGCATCTACATTGAAAAAAACTCCAGGAGGAAGCAGGAAGACCTGTTGATATTTTTGCTTCTGCAGTTTTTTGGCTGACCTGCCTGCTTACCCAACCTAAGCCCTCACCAAAGACAACTGTGAGCAAACAATGGGGTTTTCATGCTGTACTCATGGCCTTTCAGCCCAGAAATGCCCACTTGGCCCTTTGCTCTGGATTTATTACCCTCACCTCGGGCCCCCTCCCTCTGTGACAGCTCTCAGATAGGAGGGAATGAAAAGAATAATGAAGAATGAGAAAAACTGAAGAAATAATTGTGCAGAACTCATGGCTGTCAAACTTACTCTGGACCAAATATTTCTGACTGGCAAGTCTGGTTGAAGAAGGTCAGATGTATTCCATTCTAAATTTGGAGAGATATTCTTTTAATTGCCTGACACACATCTCTCTCACACACTGATTTAATCTGGAAAGAGTAATCAAATTTAATAGATATATGTTCTTAGCTCCACTAATTCCTTTTATTCAGCCATAACCCCATGGTCCAAAAAAATTCTTTCTTTTTCCCTTGATGATCTTCCTGTTGAGTTAATGAATGAAACTGGTTCACAGAGAAAGCTAATGAGAGGCAGAACTGCCTCAAGTGAAACCATGGACTCATGTAGTCCAAAGAGGAGTGTAACTCTACCTTCCAGCACTGTGAGCTGCTGGCAGAGCTCAGCCTCCTTGTCCAGCAGCACCCTCTAAGCATCACCTTCAGCTTCAGCTGGGCATCCTGGACAGACTGGTTTATTGTGAGCACATGGAACAACCTGGGCACATCAGCAGTGCCCATGCAACAGCTATTTTTTTCATCCTGACTCTTGTCACGTGTGCTGTTATTTGACAATTTTGACATGGCAGACAAAAATTGCCTTTTTTCCTGTCTGCTACTCCCCTTTAATGCAATGGGAGTTACTGGAAGTAAAATCAGCTAATATATAAACTGCAAAAAGTTATATACTGAATACTAAAGGTACTAGGGAGAAACAAGAAATCCAAAACTAAAGCTTTCTTTTAAGTTGTAAGCACAAGTAATTTAATGTCTATTTCTGGTAAAGTATGGAAAAAAGTAGATCCATTACTTAATTGTCAAAGAAACTTCTTGAAATAAGTACTATGAGCACTATAGCCAGACCTGATGGAAGGAACAAGAGAGGCTGAGTGAAATTTATCCATTTACATCATTTTATGTTGCAGATGGGACCATGAGAAGAATCCAGGAACCTCAGTGCCCTGTACTGTCTTCAGTGCATCAGTCACCTCTTCCTTCCACAGCATCAAGGTAAACAGAAGTCCTGGGTTTGCCTGAAGGTCTCCTGGCTGATTCAAAGGGGAACATTTCATTACCCAGGTCAGGCTCTGTTTCATTTGCCTTCAACTTCCCCCAGATTAAACCATCAGACCCACATCAATCACTGGGTTTAAAAGACATGGAGTTGTCGGAGTCCAGGGAAGCCTGGAAGCTTCTCCTGCTCCTCTGGAGGTTTCTTTATATCCCCAGAGCTCCTCAAAAGTGTCCTAGCCAGTGGCCTAGGCTTTTGGCGAAGCTCCCTTCGCTTTTGGGAGAACCTGAATGCACCAGAGAGGTGAAGAGATTTTTGTTTGGTGTACCACAGAGAGTTTAGTTGTAGTTTTAGGATTTTGCTCTATGTACTATAGAGACAAAATGGAGATTTTTGGGTGTCCATCAGACACCCAAACCATCAGACCCACATCAATCACTGGGTGTAAAAGACATGGAGTAATTGGACTAGGAGGGCTTCTGTTCAGAAAACAGATGTCTTGGCTTTCCCTTGGTCTTGTTTGTTCTTCATAAATACCAGAGCAAGACAGCAGAGTCACTGTTATCTCGTAACAACGTTCTGTTAATCAGGCATGTCATTTGCTTGTATGCCCCCACCTTCTGCAGATCCCAGACCTTCCCCTTCCACCAGAAATTAACCACAAAAATACTGCAGTGTAGCTGCTTTATGACCATGGATAGGATCAATTTGTTTTGTGCTTTCAGACACTGATCTTGCAACAGCAAACATACAGACACTATAGCAGGCTTTTTTACATAAATAAGGGGTTTTGACCACCACCTTTCCTTTTTCAATGGCAGCTTGTCAAGATCTTTTCCCTAATTCCCAGCTTAGTAAAGAGACAGCACTGAAGTAAGGAAGAGCACATCCTTCCCAAATGGCTCTGAAAAGCAATCAACAGAGTGAAAGCCAGGTTAAAATAATAATTACACCACCAGCATATTATTGGTGGGCTAAAACCAGGAAAGAAAAGTAAAAACAAAAAAAGGGGCAAAAAAGAGAGAAAGAAAAAAAAGGAGAAACAAAACCAGGAGTTAAAAGAGGTAACCAAAGGATTCAAGAAGTAAATATGAGGTTACAAATTGCAGCCTGAACTCACATCACATGGGGCAGAGAGGACCCATGGGCTTATGCAGAAACCAGAAACAAGAAGGGGATGAGCCAGGAGGAACCAGACTTCCCCATCCAGCAGCATCCAGCTGCCAGACTGGTGGCAGAGCCCTGATGGGATATGAGCTGTAAGCTAGGACAACTCCACTGGCATCAGGGAAGCCTCAGCACAAGGTCTGACCTGGACTGTGCCTGCCCAAAACATCTGCAAATGCTAAAGTTCAGGTGCAGCTGGCAACACTCTTAAAAACCCCATTTTGCAGGTGTGGACACACTCCCAGATGATCTACAAATTAGAGTATTCCTGCCTAGAATGCAAACTGTTTTTACAGTGCCATTTGCTTTAGCTTAATTGTAGTCTGTGACATCTACTTGATTCCCCCCAGGGATCTGGATTCAGAGATTTCATCTGGAACAGCCACTGTGAGCTTCCTCAGCTCTGAGCTGAAGGGGGTAGGTGGCACATCTCCTGTCCCCACTGTCTGTGCTGGAAATCTTTCTGTTTTAGCAGGAACAACTGAACTCAGAGTGAAAACCTTGGTAGTCAGCAGTGGGAGCAGGCTCACTATGAAACCCTGACATCTTTAATCTTAGTGGAAGCTTTAAAACTCAAGTGGATCCAAGTAACAGCCCAACTTTCCTGCAAATACTCAACTAACTCTAGCAAAGATGGACCTGGAGGTTGCCTCCCACTCTTCATACGGACACTGCTCCACTCCAACTGCATCCTGACATCCTGGCTGGAAGTTGTATATTTTGATTAATTAGGGCATGTGTTTTTTCTTCCTGGAAAAATGCCTACAGACTTCAATAAGAGCAGGATTTGGAATATTTTTTGAAGCTTCTCACTACTGTGTCTTGTAAATTTTACACACTTCTGTCCTCAGAGGTCACATGATTCAAAATCAGTCTCAATATCTCTGTGCAGACATAATACCCTTTGGCTAACAGTCAAGCACTACAAATGAGTGCATTGTAAAGCAAACAAAAAAAAAAAAACCTTATATAACGTTTTATACATGCAGTGGAGATGCACAGTATTTAGGAAAATTAAGGAAAAAATGGGATGTGATAGAAAAACCTTTGTGTGACTGCACATATGTGGGTGCACCTCCCCATATATTGTTCTCTATAAAGGTATGCTTCAGGTGCCATCTCCAAAAGTGAAATGGAGAGACTTGGCAGGAGGGGAAGAAAAAAGAAAAGCCTCTGCTTGGTGTCAGCACTGGTGTTAGACCCACTCAGTCTCCTTCCTCACCACACTGTGAAGTGCCTGTGGCCAGCAGAACTGGGATCTCTCATTCCCATGTCTCTCAGGATAACCAGGCTTTCACACTAACACCACTCACATTTCATTTCATTTGTCTCCCCTAGTTCTTTATGTCCCCGCAGAGCTTCGCTGCAGTTCAACATTCACTCCACCTACACACAGAGTGCAATTTTATTTAGGCTTCATTTTTGTTAAATATCAAAAATTATAAAAGATGCCATTGTTATAATTACTGAGAGCAACATCAAATACAAAAATATAAGTGTAGCTAGACATCAGAACACTGTTTTTTTCAGGAGGGTGTCAGACTCCCCAGAGAACAAGTTTAGCCTTCAGTTTTGCACATCAGGGTTGGGGGGGATATGGCTTGAGGAGCCCTATAGAGGTGCTTGTGCTTCCCTGACTTCTCACACAATATTCTTTCAAATGAATTTAAGGCTTTTCTTGTCCAAATCCCCGCAAAAGTAACCACACTGCAGTTTTTCTACTATTATGCAAATAGATTAATCAGCCAACGCTCCAGTGAGAATTAATTTATATTTGAATCAAATGAAGCCTTAGATTCTTTATAACCCAGCCCCCAGGCCAAGGCCTGGGCTAGGTAGCAACCTCATATTATTCATTTGACGAAATGTGAACTGACATAAATACCATGGCTAACTTTCAATCCGATTACCCCGTTACCTCACATCAATGCTCTCCCAGCCATCAGCCTCCAGCGTCCCTCCTTTCACCAGCACAGCCAACAACTGACAACTCCTCCCTGATAAACAAGCACCCACGCTGCCACCTCAGACCCCCACTCTTAACCCATCATTCCTGCTCAATGGCCCTTATTCAACAAGGTACTTTATTTTGTTTGTAGGAATCAGGGCACTAAACAACACAAAAATACTGTTTTGCTGGGGCTGTGATTCAAAGCTGCCCTTTCAGAGCTGTTGAGCACTTGAGGCACGAACAATAAACATCCAAAAAAAATATGGGAGCATCGTATCCAGCCCTACGTAGATATTTATAACCTGCATGCACACATTTAATTTAATACAGTCACTGACATCTGTTATCTTTCATACTGTCCTTAACCCTTAAAAAAAACTTAAAACAATGTTTGGGGCTACTATGTCCAAAGGTCAGTGTAAAGTGAACCTACATTTTACACAGCACCCTTATACTAAACTCATGTTGACAACCACTAAATTCTTTCTATTGCCTTGCACAGGAACTTGTTTTTTTAAAAGGCTTACCCTCCTCTCCCTTTAAAACTGTAAGCATTTTAAAAGCTTGGCTAAACAATCCACCAGGTGTGAGAAAAGCCTTTTCTGTGCAAGCAGCTCTGTGTCAGAAAACCTACACTTTGTAATTAGATTAGCAAGCAAGGACTGAATAGCTCTGATCAAAACATCCCCCCTCTGCATATTGTTTATAGTGCATAACTGATAACTAAGCTTCCCTAGTCATGGTTAGAATCTACTTAAAAACAGGAGTCCTGTGCACTCTGGAATTTAAATGAAGAGGAAAAGAAAACAAAGTGCAAATTCTTAAAAAGCTATATGTAATTACTTGTCTTTCTTGCTTAATCATGGCTTGATTTCAAAATATGTCATAAAACAAACCCTATGATTTAATAGCAGCTCCTCATGAACCTATCACTTAAGACACAGCTAAGAAAGTTAGAGATGTAGGTTTTTACCTTAAATGCATTCTTCATTATGAACTCAGGAAGAGAAGGAAGACAAACCTCTTGGCCACATTGCCCCAGCACTGAGGGACATCCCAGATCCCTGTCAGGAGAGCCAAAACTCCTCATTCCAGGAGGATGACTTGACTTGTCTGTCTTTGTGGATTTTTTCCATGTGGCCAGACAATCTACTTGCATACTGGAGTCAGTTTCCCAACATAAAGACCAAGTTTGAAATGTGCTGACTTCCTGGACACACTAAGAGGGGTGAAAAAGAGTTGCAGTACATTAGAGAGCACATCATCCCTACCTGTTCCTTCAGAGGAGAGGCCTACACTCAACTGGATATGATGCTAAATGGAAAATTCCCTAAGAGTTCTCCCTAAGCCTTTCATACAAAGCTTATATATTTTTCTTGGAAATAGTGAGACTATTTCCCAGCCCTGTTTCATCTGCCTAGAGTGCAAATATCCCAGTGTTGAATTTTGAACTCAGCCAGTCCAGCCTGACGTCAGTCCTCTTTTACACTGTGCGGCCTGGGACCAGATGCAAATCCTTGTATCCACCTTCCCAAAGAGACATCTCTGATTACTCCTGCCTCCTGCTAAGGTCAGCTACACCTCATAAGTCCCATCATTATTTCACCCTTCTTAAAAGAGTCCTTTAAATATTAGGGCTGGGCAACCAGAACTGAGACAAAAAAGCTGCCTTCTCTTTAGCTAGAGGAGTCTGTGGAAATAGGAGAAGATAACAAGAAAACCTTCTCCTTCTCCTTTCTTCCTCTCACAAATATGGGGACAGTTACCATGTACACAACATGGATGGAAACTTTTCCATGCTGCCTGGCCTGCTGCTCCTTCTGCTGTAAGTGCAGGAGCAGGGAAAAGGCCCAGACATGAATTGTCCTGGCACAGAAGTCCAGCCTCATTTCTTGAACTGTCCCGAGAGAGAGTCAGCAGAGATCAGAGTCAGCAGTGTCATCATCCTGTCTCTGAACATTCCCCCTGCTGATTTATTTGTCTGTGGGAGCAGGAAACATTCACCAAAAAAGGAAGATAAAAATTTTTTTGCATAATACCATTAGGGAAAGTTGGATAAAGGTTGATAGGTGAGGGACTAAACTTCCATTTAAGACCTAAGACAGAAGAATTTAAAAGACAGTAGAGAAATACACCTTATCCTAGTACATTCATGAATCAGGAGGCTGCAAACATAGCTTAAAGCTATATTAAATTCCTCTCTCCTGAGCTTTCTGGATCTGACGAGTCACAGCCAGAGTATGGGCCCTCAAAAAGAGCCCTGTCCTGTGCCAGGACAACATGACCTTACCAGATTTCATCAAATCAAACTTTAAATCTGCTGAATCCCATCCCATGCCCCTAAAGACCTTTCTAGAGACATAGAATTTTATGCTCTCCATTCTCTTCCATTTTTAATGGGAAAGAAAAACTGAGAGGAAAAAAAAAGACAAAAATCAAGACATGATGACAGCCAAAAATGTGAATGCAACAACTAAAACCTGTTTTTTATAAAGTAGTTCTCATTGCTACAGGTGTGACAAGAAACCTGAGAAAAGCTGTTTCATCTTATGAAGATCCTCTTCAAACATCCTGGCTGTCTCATTCTAAACTTCAGTTGTCTTTGATATTTCCCCCTGCAACACCAAAATACTCCTGACAAGGTCCTGAAAGGAGACAAGGACATTCAAATTCTTCTAGGGCTTAACCCCACCGCATTGAAATTACCGTGAGTTTTGCCCCTGACTTCAGCCCTGACAGAACAAGCAACATTCCCAAGCCAAAGGAATGGGGAAAAGCTTTTCTCCAACTCTCTTTACATGCTCACGCTCTCCTTAGTGCCAGGGATTTCCATTTGCTTCCAGAAAGCTGAAGGCATAAATGGGCAGCACACTTCACCGTGTATCTGTCCAATCTCATGGCTGCTGGAAAACAAGCAGGGCATTCTTCTTCTGTTTGTCAGAAAGAAGCACGGTTCTCTGAGAAGGGATGTACTTTCTGCAGGCTGGGGAAGCTCCCAGGAGAAAGACCTTGGCTATTTCAAGAAAGATTCTCGAGGTCAAGGACTTCACCAGCCTTTCCTGATGATGAAATGGAAGAGCGCTTCATCTCTGGACATCAGGAAGCTGCACTGCTTGTGAAGCAAAGCCCAGAAGAAGGGTGCTCCTGTTCTAGTCTGCAGGATGAGCCAAGTGTTTTCTGAAGAGAACAACTCTTTCTCACAAGTGGAGATCCAGTGGAAGCACCACTGGCTCTGCAGGACTCCTGTCATCCTGGATTTGGATGTTAGCCCTTGAGAATCCTGAAGAGATGTCCATGGACACCTAAGACTATGAAGCTGTTAATTCCTTGGGCATTATTGCTCCTTGGTTTTCTGTACCAGAAGGACCTCACTTGGTAAAAGCCTCCCCAAGGGACAACAGAAATATAGCTATTTTCATTCATTTCACTTCCCATTTTTCACACAGTGACTGGGAGCAGAGCACAGGGACCATATGGACCAGTGCCTGCTAACTCATTTCTCAGTGGTTCTATGAAGGTGAACCGTGAGGGGCACTTTGTCATTCCTCTTCTGTCAGAGCTCCAGAGATCAAACACACTCCACATCAACATCTACAAGAATAGCTCAGTATTTCTGGAAAACAAGCATTCTATCTGTATTAAAGAGTTCCACACATTCACTCTCATCCTCTATGGATGCAGCACAGTTTTCCAGCACCTTATGGACAGGGACATAGCTGTGGTCAGGGCATGCTCTGTAACTGAACCAATTCACTGCAAACCCATTGCCTTAATGGACAAAGTCACAAAATCAATACTTACAAGAGGAAAACACTAAATGCCCAGGGAATCTGATCATCAACACACTTGGAATTCAAATTTTATTTTTTTAAGATATTCTCCCACTTCAATTGTGAGACCATTAGAGTATCCCAACAAGGAAATTTTGCACTTGTGTTTGCTAAAGAACTGCTACGCAGTATTTGAGTTTCCTTTCCTTCTTATCACATGGCTTTGGGTCCCACCAAGTGATGCACAGGTTAATCCCTGTCAAAGGACCTTTCAGCACCTTCACACAGGACTCAGAGAGAAAAACTCTCCCACCAACAGCTGTTTTCCCCACTGAACCACAACATCTGAAGGTATTTTCACCTAGAAGGAGAAAAGTGAGCTTCCCAGCCTATCACCATCCTTCTGGCTACCAGCACATAGCCTGGGGAAAACTTTCCAGTGGGAAAAGTATTTCCAGGTACCTGGGCTCTCATCAGCATCCCTCTTCTGAGTCTCCCTCTTAAAACTTCCTGGAGAGACTTAAGCCCAAACTTTAGCTCGTTTAAGAAAAGGTGCACAAACAAGAGAAGGTCCTGATTTTATCATNCTCCTGGAGAGACTTAAGCCCAAAGGAAGTGCAGCATCAGCTGGCTGGCATGGAAGAACTCAAGGGACTGAGGGCTGATGCTCTAGCTTGTTTAAGAAAAGGTGTACAAAGAAGAGAAGGTCCTGATTTTATCATATAGGCTGTTAAATAGTGATTCTGTACTTTTTCTGAGAGACAGGGGTCCTTGTGTGATGTTCCAGCAGGAAGAGGGGTAGGGAGCAGCCTTAAATCCATTCTTGTGGCAGACATCAAGGGAGGGTGTGGGCTCAAGGACCCTCAGTTCAAGGGGACAGGAAACTCTTGGATTTGCTAAGATCCGCCCCAGGACACATTCATTCTCCTGCTTCACTCTCTTGCTGAACAGAGCTGAGGATCCTGTCCTCCAAACAAAATTGTCCTTCCAGCCATAGCCTGGAGAATGAGGAACAGAACTGGGTCTTAGTGAGTGGAAAAGTCAGGGGATCTTCAAGTCCCAGCACTTAAAATTGACCACTGCAGAGAGATTTCAGTGGTTCAGTCAGCAGAGAAATTAGCTATTGTCATAAGCAAAGGATCACAACTTCATTTTGCAGTGAGGAGGTGGGAGTACTCTTAAGAAATTATTTGAAAGAGAAAAGGATTTTTAATTCATCTGACCTACTTGAGCAACATGACAAAAAATACCTTTTTGAGAAAATAAATGGGAAAATTTTATGTTTGTCATCCTTCACATTTCATCTGCACGGTCTCATTTGGAAACCCTTTGGGCAGAGACCACAACTGAAACAAGCAAGACCCTGTCCACCAGCATCTGAAATCCAAACTGCCACAGTTCAATTCCCAGCAAGTTTCCACTGGGCCAAGTAATCATGAAATTGAGGCAGCAAATAAGCCATCATATTGTATTTTGCAAATCCTAGCTCTCCAAAATGTGCCAACCTTAGCTCATGGAAGGAGCTGTTTTTAAGGAGTTTGTGTGGTTGTTCATTAGACAGATCAGTGGAGAAGAAGAGGAATTGTTCAAGCCCAGATTATTTTTTTAAAACAAAGGTGGAGGTCGGGGAAAGGATAAAAGGACGAAATGGACAAAAATCATCAAATTTGGAAGAAAGGATGCAAATTAAACAGCCTTGGAAAGAGTTAGTAAAGCACAAGTGAAACACAGAGACTAAACTAAAGTTAATTACTTTTGACATGATCAGATCATCTGGTTGCATTTCAGGCTGCGTGCACTCTGGGCTGGCCAGCATGAATGGCGAGGGAAAAGAAAGTAACTCTCCCCTCGAGGTCCCTTTGCCAAGTCTGGGCTGTGCGCTCTGTCCGAGATCCCTCTTTCTTTGCGCGGAGAGAGAGAGGGGGAGAGGAGAGAGAAACACAGTTAACCACCTGTCAGGGCTGAGGACACAATAAGGCAGCCCCCAAAAGAGCTTTTCATGCATGCGTAATATATTTGTTCAGCTATTCACTTAATGAAGCTGATAAATGTGATGCAAAACAATAGTCAAGTTAATCTATTTAGTAAAATGTTTTGAGACTCTCAGGCGATGTTAAGGAGGGTAGTGTGCTCGGGGACATTTTCATTTCAATACGCTCATCTCTCCCCTCTTAGGGGGGTTTCAAGCAACCTATGTGAATATAATTTCTTATAAATGTGTCTTTAATGGGTTTAATTCACCCTTGCCAGCTGTTTTTTTAGCTATTTTGTAAGAGCAAAACAAACGTGCCAGGCTTGGAAAGCTAGTTAAAATTAGTTTCGGTCACTGGGGCCAAGCTATATTTCCTGCAAACCATCTGCTTGATTGGCACAATAGAAGGATTTTCAAGAAAAGGGGGGATCTAGAAGAGCTTTGAACGAACCAACAGTTACTGTTCCTTGTGCTTGAATTCTAAAGGTGAAGACTTAGGTGTCTTAATACAGCCTGGCCCCCGCAGCCTCCATTCAAGCTGCCGGCGTGGTCGATGAGCATCGTTAGGAGGCTGGGACACAGCAGGGACGNCTGGAGCGGCTCCCGGCTCGGGGAAGGGGGGACGAGAAGTTCGGCTTCCACCTGGCAGCGGGGAGCGGCCGGGCAGGGGCAGTCCCCGGAGGGTGTCCCGAGTGGGGCCGCGCCGTGGCGGTGATTGAGACGTCCGTCTCCCGGGGCCGGGGATGCGGGAGAGGGACGGGGATCCGAGCGCGGCCCCGAGCCGCCGGGGGGGCTCCGGCCCGGCCCTGCCCAGCCCTTTGGTCTCCGGATTTGAAGTGCTGGCTCTCCCAATTTCATGCGGATTACTAGCCTCGGACCGGGACACACGCAGCTTCAACCTCCACCTCCCCCTCCCCACCCCTCACCCGCCTGCAGTTTTGGGTTTGGGCTTTTTCTCCTTTTATTTTTTTCTCTTTTTTATTTTTTTTTTTTTTTACGTGACAAAGAAAGTGAGTGACTTTTAAGAAATAAATTTGAAGATAACGACATTAAAATGAATGGCAGGAAGCACAAAACTGCCTGGGCATAGGTCAAACGGCATTAGTCACAGGTTTTATCCTGAGACATTAGAATTCCCTTTCTCTTAAATGATCACTGCCTTTGAAAAGAAACTTCCAAAGGAGATCACTTAAAATAAGATCCTTTCGTCTGATTTCTTGGTTTCTTATGGTCTATCTTCCCTTTCAATAGATGTCTAGTCCCTTTTGCCGTGGTGCTTAAGGAATTCTTTATGAGTGTGCTCAGACGCATCACAAGGAACCGGGTCCACGCGTGCCCCAGCATGCGTTTGACCCAACCTTCCAGAAAATGTCAGCCCCTCTTTTTTAAAACCAGAGAAATTAGCAGCAGTTGGTCTATAGTGAGACAAAATGCCCCCAATGTATATGTAAAGAAAGGAGTAAATCATCTCAAAGGAAACGTATAATGACTGTAAAAAACTAAGTGTTCTCGGAATAGCCCGGGCGGAGCTCACTTGGGAAACGCCGGGCTCGGGGGGCGGCTGCGAGAGGGGCAGGGAGCAGGGCACAGAGATGGGACCGGGGGCTGGCGGGGCGCCAGGTAATTATTTTATTGGCAAAGCCCCGTTTGCCCTTTCCATTCGCAGCCCTCCCGCTCGCTTGCTAAATAACACCCTGAGAGCAGCGCTGCGCGGAAAGGGAGCTTGAGGTAACCCGGAGCGCCCGGGGTGGGGGCGAGGGGAGAGCTGAGCCCGCAGCAGGGCGGGGCAGCCCCCGCTCCCCC
>VZTN01021898.1:2646-13176 GCA_013400515.1 Erpornis zantholeuca
TTTTTTTTTTTAAATTTCCTGCTTTAGTTCCTGGGAATTTCTCCTTCAAATCCTGGGAATTTCTCCTTCAAATCCTGGGAATTTCTGTTTCAGTTTCTTGGAGTTTATGCTTTTGTTTCTCAGGAATTTCTCCTTCGCTTCCTGAGAATTCCTGCTTCAGTTTCTGGGAGGTTTCTGTTTCAGTTTTGGTTTCTGGGAATTCCTGCTTCAAATCCTGGGAATTTCCGCTCCGATTTCTTGGAGTCCATGCTTTGGTTTCTCAGGAATTTTTGCTTCAGTTCCTGGGAATTCCCGGTTTGGTTCCTGGAGAATTCCTGCTGCAGTTTCTGAGGGGTTTTGGCTTCGATTTCTGGGAAATTCCTGCTTCGAATTCTGGGAATTTCTGCTTCGGTTTCTGGGAGTTCCTGTTCCACTTTCTGGGAATTTCTGCTTCGGTTTCCGGGGAATTTCTGCTTTTCCAGGTGTTCGCTATTGAGGTTTTCCTTGGAAAAGCCGAGCTGGAGCCTCTGCCTCCCGGAGTGGAGCATTCCTGGGATTTGTGGCTCTGTCTGCTTCCTTGGGAATGAGGTTTTCCGGGATTTAAAGGGCTGGGAAGTCAGGAATATCCGGAATCTCGCAGCCTCTGGATTGAAGCAAAGCTGGAAAATTTTCCGAGTTCGGAGTGGGAATTTCAGGGGCAGGAGACTCCTGAATTTGGGATCTTTTAACGCCTTCCCAAGACAATTCCTAAACTTCCATGAAAACATGGAATTGCAGAATATTTCGGTTGGGAAAGACCTCCGGGATCGCCTGGGATGGATCAGAGAGGGGAAAATGGAAAGAATTCCTTCTTTTTTTCCTCACCCTCGGGATCTGCAGCCGTTTCCCCCCGGATATTTTTCCCGGTTAATTGCAGGAGAATCCGCAGGGAATTCCCAAGTGGATTTTTGGGAGTGGGGAGAGCACGAAAATTCCCTGTTGGAAAAAGGGCGATCCCGTTGTGCTCGGGCGGGAAAACCTCGGAATTTTTCCGAAGCCTCTGCGAAGGATTTCGGTGGGAAAAAAGCTTTTCCTGCCTCCCTCCCATCCCAAACTTCTCCTTTTCCCGGAGAAATTAGGGAATGACGGGCGGGGGAGCAGGATCTCATGGATGAGAGATCTCACCTGGATCCAAGGTTTCTTCGGAAAGGGGAAAAGCGGGAAAAAAACAAAAAAAAAGGTGGAAAAGCGGGATAAAGGAGTTGGACAGGGGCGACAAAAGCGGGATCCGAAGAAATTCGGGAATTTTCTCGCTGCTTCCCACGGGAAGGGCTCTGGGAGGTGGTGATGGAGGCCAGGGATGGATGGGATTTTGGGAATTGGGAATTCCTGGCCGGGAGGGTGGGGAGGGGCTGGGATGGAATTCCCAGAGAAGCTGTGGCTGCCCCTGGATCCCTGGAATTTTCCAAGGCCAGGCTAGATGGGGTTTGGAGCAGCCTGGGATAATGGGAATGTGCTGGGAATACCTCGGGAATGTGCCGGGAATACCCTGGGAATATGCTGCTCCACCTCGGTTCCATCCCTGGGCAGCAGAATTCCACGGGAGCCCCAGCCATTCCCAAAATTCCGCCTGTGGGATGCATCCCGCGGGATCCCCGGCTCCGGGATTGCTCCCGGAATTTCCCCCATCCAATCCTGCTGGAACCTGACCCGGGATTCTCTTTTCCTTCGGGATAACGGGAACAGCCTGGGATCTCCCTTCCCGGCGGGAGCTCCTCTATCCGCTGGATCCCGAGGGATTCCCGCCGGGAATATCCCCAGCAGGCCCCGACACAAATTCCCTTCTTAAAAAGCGGAATTGGGATTTTCGGAATTCCGGCAGCCAAAATTTCCTCCTTTTCCACGAAAGGATTCCCTCCATCCCATCCGGAATCAGGCTGGAATTCCCGCTGGGTTGGGAGTCAGGGAATGCAGCATAAATCCCTTAAAAAACCCAAAACCCAAAGGATTCATCACCTTCCAACTTTCTGGAATTTTTCTTCTCATGAATTTCCTCCATCCAATCCTGGAGGAACCTGACCCGGGATTCGCTTTTCCTTCGGGATAACGGGAACAGCCTGGGAGCTCCCTTCCTCTATCCGCCGGATCCCAAGGGATTCCCGCCGGGAATATCCCGACAGAAATCTTGGAACGGGGTGGGAACGGGGTGGGCTTTGAGGTCCCTTCCTCCCCGAACCGATTGATTAGACATGGATCGATCAATTTAATATCGATATCAGACTCATAATGGATAAAAACTCTCTGGAGTTAGGGAGATTCCAGAATTCCAGATCACTCCAAAGTCTAATTATCCACAAAAGTCTCGGATATCCATAATTACATATTCACGGCACCTCCCATCCCCCGCTCGGCACCGAATATTAATTAATTAACTAACGAGCGCCTTGTTTTGGGTCAGTGGTGTTTTTGTTCGGGGAGTAGGGACAAAAAAAATGAAGTAAAAATGAGTCTTAAAAGTTAAACTTTTCGCCTTTAATGTCAAAGATTCTTGGTGCGACTCCAATTCCTTTCGTCTGAGATCCTGAAATTAATTCCTTGGTGCGCCTAATTCTCGATCGTTGATGATTTCTGTGAGCCCGTTTGTTAATTGTCTTATTCCTAATTGTTAATTGTCATATTCCTAATTGTCAATTGTCTTATTCCTAATTGTTAATTGTCTTATTCCTAATTGTCAATTGTCATATTCCTAATTGTCATATTCCTAATTGTCAATTGTCTCATTCCTAATTGTTAATTGTCTTATTCCTAATTGTCAATTGTCGCATTCCTAATTATCAATTGTCTTATTCCTAATTGTCAATTGTCGTATTCTTAATTGTCAATTGTCCTACTCCTAATTGTCCTATTCTTAATTGTCAATTATCATATTCCTAATTGTCATATTCCTAATTGTCAATTGTCATATTCCTAATTGTCAAATGTCTTATTCCTAATTGTCAATTGTCATATTCCTAATTGTCAATTGTCATATTCCTAATTGTCATATTCCTAATTGTCAATTGTCATATTCCTAATTGTCATATTCCTAATTATCAATTGTCATATTCCTAATTGTCAATTGTCGCATTCCTAATTGCGAGCACAGCTAAGCAAACATAAACGACATAAAAGTAATCAACCTTCCGAACCTGAGATTGCTACCTAAGCCCAGTTTCCCTTAATTAATCATTAATTAACTCTGATTGTCTTCAGCACAGGCTGTGTGTGTGCGAACTTCTGCCCACCCCGATTAATTCTAATTAACCCCTTCCCCCTTAACTAAAAACTTTAATTTTCTGAAGGAAATCCACCCAAACCAGCGTTTCAGAACCATCCCAACCACGATTCCCGGTGCCCACGGAATTCCCACGGCGATTCCTCCATTCCGGAGGCTGGGAACGGCTCCGCGTTTTCCCCGGAGCGCCCGGAAATCCATAATTTCCCTTTTCTCTGGGAATCAATGAATCCATTTGCTGCTCCCCCCGCCGGGAGCGGGAGGCGGATCCATGGATCCAAGGGCACAGCTCGCCTCCATTCCAACCCTCTGGAGCAAACCGGATGAGGATTCGTTTCCCGTGGAATTCCGGGAAGCGGCCAGGCCGCGTTCCCGCTTTTCCAGCGCCCATCCCGCCGGGAATAACGAGCGGGAGGTTTTTTTATTCTGGCCCCGAATTCCTCGAGGTCTCAAAATAATGGGAATCTCATTCCTCGCCCGCCAGGGGTTTTGGGAATTCCCGGATTGGGGCGGGAGCAGGAGATTCCTTCTTTTCTCCGATTCCTCTGCGGGGAGAATTCCCTCCTTTAATTCCTCCCGTTCCCATTCCAGAGGGAGAAGCTTTTCCCCTCTCAGTTCTCTCTCGGTTCAGGTTTTAAGCCAGGCTCAAATCCCGGCCTTAATTGGTCCCAGCCTTGGAAAATTCCATCCCGGGAAAAGCAGGGATTTGAGTTCTTCCCACGGCGTCCTCAGGATTTCACGGAAAATGGATCTCATGGATCCCAAATTTTGGGATTTGCGGGCTGGGATGCGGAGTTTGTCCTAAAAAAGTGTGGAATTTTCCTCTCGGGAGGGGAATTTGGGACCCATCCCAAACATTCGGCGAAATAAGCCGGGATGAGATTTCGGGGAGGGAGCCTGGGAGGTTTTCCAAGGAATCTGCGGCTGCCTCATCCCTGGGATTGTTGGAATCACCTGGGATCGTGGGAAGTGTCCCTGCCCCAAACCATTCCAGGATTCCCCAAATTCCCCTTCCAAACCTTTTCCTTTATCCCACTTGGCCTTTCCAAGGTTTTTTTTTTTCCCCTGTTTTCCAGCTGGAAATGATCCAAATAAAAAACGGGAACGCGGCATTTTAGGGATTGATCGTTTTTCCACATGGAATTAAGGGCGGCAGGGGGGAAACGTCGGAAGCGGAGTTTTTCCCTGGATTTTAAAATCAGGCTTCGACTTCGCCGTTCTCTTGGAGCTCTTCCCAAGTTTTTCCCTCGGCTCCCAACATTTCTGCTGCCTCAGATTTTCCAGGACCTTATAAACTCCATCCCCCTCCAAAAATAAAACCTCCAATGAAAAGTCTGGAAAACCGGGAATGCGGGAGCCGGGATTTTCACGCCGGAGCCATTCCTGCCTCCCACAATTCCCGGAATCCTGGGATTTAATAACGACATCATCAAAGCCAAGCTTCCCAAACCGGGGAAAAAAACCCAGGAAAAATCCCAGCAATTCGGGAATTGAAGGCAAACCTTTGGGAATTCGGGCTGGGGAGAACAATTGGGATGGAGGGGTTGGAACCGGAAGTTGGAATTCCCATGGGATGATCCAACAATCCCGGTTTGAGGCGAGGCCGGAAGGACAACTTTCCGCGTGGATTTGCCGCACATCCTCACGGAACTTAATCCCGTTTTCCCGTGTTTTTTTTTTTTTTTGGATTTTTTTTTGGGGATTCCCGGCGGAATTTTTGGGATGCTGACATTGGTTTTCCTTCCCCCCCTGGGATCCAGGCGAACCTGAAGAAATTCATGGAATACGTGCAGATGCTGAACTCGGAGAAGGTCTGCAGGCTGCTGGAGAAAGGCTTGGATCCCAACTTCCACGATCCCGATACCGGAGGTGAGTTCCGCCTTTTCCTCCGGATCCGGGAGCGTTCCCTCTTCCTTCCCGGAATTCCTCCAGGATTTCCTCTGGAAGCTCTTTTTTGGGAGTTTTTTTGGGAGTTTTTTACGGCGCCATTCCCACTTTTCGGGGGATTTTGGGAACGCGGAATTCCTCAGGGGACAGCTCTTCCCTTCCCAGTTGGGATGGGATCCCAGGTTTTTCCTGCGGGATGGAGGCTTTGGAATATTTTCCCTTCCTGCTCCCGTGCTGTTCCCAATTCCGGCCTTTTCCAGCTGGTGGTGGATGAAGGAATTGGAATCTCCCGGTAGTTCCTGGATTGGGAGCTTCGGCAGGTTTTTGGGAATGTCGTTTTGCTTCCTGTGGATTTCCTGGGAAGCCCGGGCTGGATGCTGGAAGAGCAGGGTGGGAATGTGGTGGGAATGAGCCAGGAATGAGCTGGGAATGAGCTGGGAATGTGCAGAGAATGAGCTGGGAATGAGCCGGGAATGAGCCAGGAATGTGCTGGGAATACCCTGGGAATGTTCCGGGAATACCCCGGGAATGTTCCAGGAATACCCTGGGAATGTGCTGCTCCTCCCTGGCAGCTCTGGCTCCATCCCTGGGCAGCAGAATTCCACGGGAGCCCCAACCATTCCCAAAATTCCGCCTGTGGGATGCATCCCGCGGGATCCCCGGCTCTGGGATTGCTCCCGGAATTTCCCCCATCCAATCCTGCTGGAACCTGACCCGGGATTCNGTGGGAAAGAGTTGGGAATGTGGTGGGAATGAGCCAGGAATGAGCCAGGAATGAGCTGGGAATGAGCTGGGAATGTGGTGGGAATGTGCTGGGAATGAGCTGGGAATGTAGTGGGAAAGAGTTGGGAATGTGGTGGGAATGTGCTGGGAAGGAGCTGGGAATTCCCTGGGAATGTGCCAGGAATGGGCAGAGAATGAGCTGGGAAGGAGCTGGGAATGTGCCGGGAATGAGCCAGGAATGTGCTGGGAATACCCTGGGAATGTTCCGGGAATACCCTGGGAATGTTCTTGGAATACCCTGGGAATGTTCCGGGAATACCCCGGGAATGTTCCAGGAATACCCTGGGAATGTGCTGCTCCTCCCTGGCAGCTCTGGCTGCATCCCTGGGCAGCAGAATTCCATGGAGCCCCAACCATTCCCAAAATTCCGCCTGTGGGATGCATCCCGTGGGATCCCCGGCTCTGGGATTGCTCCCGGAATTTCCCCCATCCAATCCTGCTGGAACCTGACCCGGGATTCTCTTTTCCTTCGGGATAACTGGAACAGCCTGGGATCTCCCTTCCAGGCGGGAGCTCCTCTATCCGCTGGATCCCGAGGGATTCCCACCGGGAATATCCCCAGCAGGCCCCGACACAAATTCCCTTCTTTAAAAGCAGAATTGGGACTCAAAACCTTGGGATTTTTGGAATTCCGGCAGCCTTTTCCACGGAAGAGTTCCCTCCATCCCATCCGGAATCAGGCTGGAATTCCCGCTGGGTTGGGAGTCAGGGAATGCAGCATAAATCCCTAAAAAAGAAACAAAAAAGGGATTCATCCCCTTCCAGCTTTCTGGAATTTTTCTTCTCATGACCTGAATGGGAGGAAATGATCCCTGCGGGAATTTTTTGGGAGCGTTATCCAGGATTCTGGCGGAAATTTGGGATCTCATCCACACCCTGTGGCTTTTTCCAGAGGGCAGAGGCCTCCCTGGCTCTGAACTGGCTCTGGAACCATTCCCGAGGTTTAATTCCAGCGGATCCCAGGTGGATCCAGCCTGGCCTTGGACGCTTCCAGGGATCCAGGGGCAGCCACAGCTTCTCTGGGAATTCCATCCCAGCTCCTCCCCACCCTCCCAGCCAGGAATTCCTTCCCAAATCCCATCCATCCCTGCCCTCCGGCAGGCAGCGGGAAATCCTGGGAAAAGCTCATTCCCAGCCCTGAATGGGAATTCCCAAGCCTGGGGGAATGCTGGGAGCACACCTGGAGCACGGAACTGCCTCAAATCCCTTCTGCAGCCTGGGAAAAACCCCAAAACTCGGGAAGAGGAGCAGGATTCCCTCAACAGACTGGGATGGGCCTTGGGAAAGGGAATCACGGAATGGTTTGGGTGGGAATGGAACCGAAATCCCAACGAATTCCATGAGCAGGGACAATTCCCACGATCCCAGGATGTTCCTTGGACGCTTCCAGGGATCCAGGGGCAGCCACAGCTGCTCTGGGAATTCCAGCCCAGCCCCAGCAATTCCCAGTTCCCAACATCCCATCCAGCCCTGCCCTCTGGCACTGGGAAGCCATTCCCTGGCTCCTGTCCCTCCAGGCCTTGTCCCCAGTCCCTCTCCAGCTCTCCTGGAGCCCCTGGAATGTGCTGGAAGCTCTCCCTGCCTCCTTCCCTTCTCCAGGGAAACATTCCCACCACTCCCAGCCCGGCTCCAGAATCCTGGAATGATTTCAGTGGGAAGAATCCCACCCATTCCAAGGGCAGGGACACCTCTCACCATCCCAGGGTGTTCCGAGCCCCATCCAAGGTCATTCCCGGGATCCAGGGGCAGCCACGGCTTCTCTGGGATCCTTCAGTCCTTTTATCCCAACCCTTTCCATGATCCCAGTGTGGTCCACGTGTCCTTGGACACTTCCAGGGGATCCGGGGGCAGCCACAGCTGCTCTGGGAATTCCAGCCCAGCCCCAGCAATTCCCAATTCCCAACATCCCATCCAGCCCTGCCCTCTGGCACTGGGAAGCCATTCCCTGCCTCCTGTCCCTCCAGGCCTTGTCCCCAGTCCCTCTCCAGCTCTCCTGGAGCCCCTGGAATGTGCTGGAAGCTCTCCCTGCATCCTTCCCTTCTCCAGGGGAACATTCCCACCTCTCCCATCCCAGCTCCCCGTCCCTTTCCCTCCCCCATTCCCGATTCCCGCTGCAGTTTTTTTTCCCCCTCCGCGTTATTTTCGGGATTTTTTTTGCCTCCCGGCCGAGAATCCTCCTTTTGTCATTCCAATGTTTTCCCAGGCTCCTCTCCCTCTCCCGCTGCTCCTCGTTAAATATCCAAGGATTTTTTTTCTTTTTTCCCCCCCCCTTCTCTTTTCTCCGGCAAAATCCCTCCCTGGGGTTTGCCTTTAATTCCGGAATAACGGAAAATTCTCTCGGATCCGAGGGTTTGTTTTTTTTTTGGGAGCTCTTTTTTTTTCCCCACTTTTTTTTTCAACGTCCCCACAGGAAGCAACGGCGAAATTTTTTTTCGGGGCTTTTTCATCCCTTTCAAAGCCAGGGAATCTTTTCCTGGAATATCTGCCCTGGAATATCTGAAATGGGAACGGCAGCCAATGCTTTTGCTTCCCGAAATGGATTTTTCCTGCTTTTCCATCCAAGCCCAGCCTGGATAAATGGGAATAAAACCCTCGGGAGAGGTTAAAAAAACCTTAAAAACCTCTGCCGAAATCCGCTTAAATGAAGATTCCCGGAGTTTGGAATGGGATCGGCTCAGGGTGTCCCACAAAGCTCCGGGGATTTTATGGCTCATCCCAGTTATTCCCAGTCCAAGAATGGGATGGAATTCCCAGTCCAGGAATGGCAGGAATACGTTTTTCCAAGCAGGGAAGCCCAGTTTTCCATGGGCAGCGTGAGACGGCGCTTCCCAGCCCTCGGGAAGTTCAGGGTGTTCCCTGGAATTCAACATGGAAATCCTGGATAATTCCAGAGGTTGGAAAAGCCCTCCCAGGGCAGATCCCACAGGGAATTGTTCCATAAAACGTTCCCCAAAGAAAAAAATCAGAGGAGACTCAGCAAGAATTCCTCGGATTTTGTCAAACTTCCCACATATTCCAGCTTGGATGAGGAGGGAAAACTCGGCCTGGGAATGGGATCCGTGAGGCGGCGAATCCCAAATAATTCCAAATTCCTGGATTTCCCAGGAGCAGCAAGGGGGTGGTGAGGAGGAAAAGGAAGGAATGGTGGAGGAAAATCCATGGGAAAGGGGAGAGGAATGAGCCCAGCCCAGCTCCAGCCCAGCTCCCTGGAAGCAGCCACCCCGGAATTCATCCCTGGGAGATTAATTCTCTGGGAGAAGCTCCAGTGGCCGGGAATGCCCGCGGTGCTCTCGGAGAATCCCAGAATTCCGGGATCCCCGAGGCTGGGAAAGAATTCCAAGGTCGCCGAGTCCAAGCCGGGCCCAATCCCAGAGCCCTGAGCGGAATTCCAGGAATTCCTTGGACACCTCCAGCGATGGCGACTCCAAACCTCCCTGGGCAGCTCCTGCCAAGCCCTGACCTCCCTTCCCATGGAAAAATGATCCCAAATATCCACCCCGAGCCTCCCCCGGCCCGGCCCGAGGCCGTTCCCTCTTTTCCCGTGGCTCATTCCCGGCAGCAGATCCCGATCCCCGCTGGCTCCCGGCAGGAGCCGTGCGGAGCCACAAGGACATTCCCGATCCCTGCCCAGATCCCGGCAAAGCTGCCCCGGCCCCGATCCCGGCCCCGATCCTGCTTTTCCCGGCCTCTCCCTGCACGGATCCCTTCCCAAGGCACTGCCAGCATTCCGTGGGCAAGGATTCCGCAATTCCAGAATCCTGGCATGGTTTGGGTTTGGGAGGACCTCAAAGTCCATCCCGAAGGTGCCCCCGGAGCCTCCTTTGCTCCAGGCTGAGCTCCTTCCCAACTCCCTCTGGAATTTTCCAGCTCTTTCCCAGTTCCCTCCAGAGTTTTCCAGCTCCCCCAGGACTTTTCCAGGCCCTTCCCAGCTCCGCTCCCTTCCCTGGCCTTGCTCCAGCCCCTCCTTATCCCGAGGATCCAGAACCTCCCCATGGAATGTGCTTTCTCCCGCTGCTTCTTTCCTCTTCCAGATCCTAAAAATTCCTTCATCCCCTCCTTAATTCCCAGCCCCTTTTCCATGATTTCCCACCGGGACAACCTGGCCACGGCCATGGAATTCCAGCCTCTTCTTCTCCCATTTGTTTCTGCGGGATGTCCACGCCCGATCCCACGGAATTCCTCACGTTTTGGGCTCTTCCCTTCCCATTCCCCTCCGGGAATCCCATCGGCATCCCAAGGGAATTGGGGGGGGCAGCCCTCTGGACCTGGAATTCCACCCAGCAGGATTCGTGGGATTCGGAGCAGCGACCCCAAGGAAAGTTGGGAGCATCCATGATCTGAGCATTCCCCGATTGGAATCCCCCACCCCCCCAATCCCGGGATGAAGCTTTTTCCAACGCGGGAATTCCCAAAGGGCCGAGAAGGATCCGTGATTCCGCAGATCCCATTCCCAAGATATCTCGGCTGCTCTGCCGCCCAGTCCCGGAATTTCCCATCCCATTCCCATTCCCGCCGCTCAGGAGATCCTTGGGAATCTCAGGAGATCCCTGGGAGGGAGCAGCTCCCGGATTCGCCTTCCGTGGCGCTTCCCTTCCAACGGAGCCGATCCCAAACCCCCCCCCCCCGCG
>VZTN01021899.1:950-18934 GCA_013400515.1 Erpornis zantholeuca
GACTATATCACTGCATGTATATGTTTGTGTATACATATATATATACATATCAAACCACCTATATGTACTGCAGCTTTTAAGTAAAAGAGGAATTTAATCAGTCTTCTGCTTCCTGCTTGCTTTTGAGGAGTATTTTTTTTCTAAACTTCTTTCCTGTTTTACTGCTTTTTCTCTCTGATTTTTCAGCTGCATACCACAAAGGAATCCATTTTGTTCATTCGGTGTTGCGTGATTAGAAAAGGTTTGGAGGTGTAATGAATTTTTTTCCCTATCAGCTTCTCCTGTGCAGGATTTTTATATCCCTGGACATACATATGATGGCTGTGTTGGATTTGACCTGGGCCCTGCCTTGGTGTGAAAAATGAAAGATTTGTGGAGTTGAAGGGCCCTTGAGCAGGACATAGTAAGCAGAGTTCAGTGAAGAGGGCGCTTGCTTGGAAGTGGAGAGGTGCAGCTGCCCCTGTGCCTACTTCCAGAGCTGTGGGCACATTCTGCATTACTCAGTAGTTAACAGACTATAAGCAGTGGTAAAATTAGGGGCTGGATATTAAGATTCCTCCCTCCTTTCCTAGGGAAACAACCACTTCATTGAACTATGAACTTCAATGAAGTGTTGCATTCCTTTCTGGTTAACCCTTCTCTAGCAATATGACTCTTGTTGTCCTTGCTGTACTGTAGAAAACTTTGGTCAAGAGTTCACTAATCTACCCTTATTTGGCCCACCTTAGTTTTGGAGGTGCTCTGCTGAGTGGAGCAAGGTCACTTATCTTTGTAGAACACTACTGCAGATGGATATTTCCATTCTCTGTGTACCACTGAAGCTCCAGCAAAATGATGATAGGAATGTTTTATTACAGCTTTTGTCCAGGTATGCTTTTCAAAGATGTAAAGTTGGATTCAGAAGCCTCCAGCTGGGGCAAATTAGCTTGAAATACAGGAGTATATGCACTTGCTCATTCACTAAATGATGCATTTCTTACTGAACATATACTTCAAAATAGAAGAATTTCCAGTACCTCTTAATAAAAATGGAACGTGATCATCTTCAACCAAGGCTCGGTGTAAAGTACTCCGGAAATACTGACTTTCAACAGGGTGATTCTTCAGCAGATTCATGTTGTGTAGCTCTTTCTCTGTAATGCACAATGAAAGTGATTATTACAATTTTTGGACAACAAGGCATGTTAGCACATCTGAATTATTTTTCCTCTCACATGGAAGCTTTTTCCATCAAAGAAGAAAAAGGCAGTGGTGACTAGACAGTCATTGTTGCATTTCTTTAATATTTGGAAGACCTCAAGACTGGTGCTATTACCATCATTCTACTGAAGTGAGAACTAAAACAGAAGTGAAGCAGTTGCCAAGAGTCACAGAGTGACAATCAGTAATAGAATCTGTTCTGTTGCTTCCAAATGTCTCAGTCTTCCTCTGTTGTTTTATTAATTAAATACCAAAATTTTCATATAGGTTTAAGATGAACCAAATTTCACATTTACATTATCAAATATTATTACTGTAAATCAGAAAGTTAATGTAAAAATCTGATTTACAGGACTTAATATGTTCAGAAACTACTCACTAGATTTTGAAATTCATTCAAAGTCCATATCCTTCTGCTTACCAATTGCCTGAAGCCTCTGAAACCATCGAATAGTGTTTGGAAAATAATTGGGGAAGACTGGGTTTGGTGCACCGATTAAATCCAGTAGTACAAACAGGTCCTACAGAGGAAAGAATCTTTAGTGCAGAACACTTTCCTACGCCACCACCACCAGCAATGAAACCTCTTGGTTTCCTGTGTAGGTCATGAGCAGGTCTTTGCTAGCTCTGGCCAAAGATCTGGCTGTTCTACCGTGGTAGAATGAAGAGAAGAATTGACCAGTAGAACCCGATTCCAATCTGATACATTTTGCTGTCTTTCCAAGGAGGGAAAATATAGACTATTTCCCTGTTCCTCAAGCTGAAGCAGGCTGCAGAGCTCAGTGTGCAATTCGTGTGTTATATCTCTTTAAAAGAAAAACTACAGTAGGTGGGGAGAAAGAAGAGGAAATTGCTTCTTCCCCTGAGAACAACGAAGTCTGTCAAGGGAAAGACATTTTATGAGTCACAAGAAGCAGTGACAGAAGAGAAGTGCCTCAGCAGTAAACAGGGAAAGGAGAAGGGAACAAACCAGAATGTTAGTAGGAATCAAAGGAAAACAGAGGTTGCTGTAGCTTAGTACTGAGCTAGGGGAGATTTCTTTATAGGCCAATACTGTTTGTGCTCCTTCCTTATCACTTTGAATTATCTTTTCCTGAAGAAGGTGGGTATCCTAGTTTATATTCTAGCAAATCTGTGTTATTTGATTTTTCTATGACTCCTCATACTTGCATGCAGCAGGTCTAATCACCTGAAAAGCTCTTGCCAACTCTCTATCATATTTCATAACATTTCCAGAAACCTGCCTCTTCCTTTAACTTTAGTGGAGTCGTGGTTTCTTGGGAATCTGGCAATGAACCTACTAAGTAAATATTTTTTAAAATGCCATTTACTATTGTTCATTAAGGAGGTGAAAGCCACTTACTATGCCCTGCAGCTGGTTTGTGGTTGTTGAACCAGGTGGGTGTGGAGTAGATACCATTTTCTGAGCTAAGTGTTGAGATCCATAGAGGGAATCGGAAGGGGACCACCGGACAAAGGCTTCTTCACCATCAAAAAAAATGAGCTGAAGTGAAAGGTCTGGTCTTGCTGCTGAGCTGGCCTGTTGGAGAAAGTTAAAAGTAAAAGAACTGATTCCAGCCAGAACATTAAATAAAGGGCAAATACTGTAGTCATATAAGTAACATGAATAAGGGTGCATTTTCAAGGTTCCCTATGCAAACCTTCCTTTGGCTGTTGTTATGGTGTAATAGTGGTAGTGATCAGTCAAGGTAATTGTTATTGATCTAACACAGTGACACATTCTCCAATCTTGTATCATTTTGGTTCTGGATAAAAGTTTCATTTCTGACTTTGGAAGACGTGAGCGGTGTTGAAACAGATCTACAAAACTAGGTAGCAGAAACATTATCTCAGATAATGAGGAGACATGTCAGTAACACCTGATGGGAGTGCTAATGTTATTATTTGATTGCACCAAAAGGATTAATGTAATTGCTACAGCTGTGTATCAGTGGAGGTGAATTATGTATTTGTCAAGCTGGTGGTTCTTCAAGACCTTTCTTTTCATTCAGGGAACTTGCAATCACTGAGGCAACTTTACCCTAAACCAAAGCAAAGAGAGTGGGTAGATATGTCTTTCCCTTTCAATGACCAAAAATATCACAGCACTAAAACCTGAGAATATATCACAAAAAAGACATTTCTCTGAAATTTCTTCCCAGTGTAGAAAGAGCTTACTATCTGAAGCCTTGTTTGAACTGTCAGCATTCCTAATAATCTATAGCATGGCAAATCCCAGTCTGGTTCCACTGTATGAACAGTTTTGGGAATTGTGGTCGTGACAGTTGCTATAAATATATTAACCCCTCTATGAATTAACACTACATAAAGTAAAATTGCATGATGTGGTTAAAAAGGTGGGGTCACTGGCAGCAGTCATGTCCTGTATGGGCTACAACTCCCAAGTAGCTGGAGCTGATCCAATATAAACAGTAGTGGAAAGCTTCTATGAAATGTCTCTCACGCAGGCAAGATGGTATTGATTGTGCTCACAGTGGTGCATCGATTGCTCTAATGGCCATGGCTTGCTGCTCTTTGTCCTTTGCCCATGACAGAGCTCTGTGCACAGCAGTCATTTTGCAATACATTCTGCAGGAACTGTAGCAATGCCATCTGAGTTTTCGAAAGTAGTATTTGTGTTATTGTTACTATTACTGCTTAACACCTTTTAATAATGTAGAGAGATGTCTTTGGCCATTAATTTTAAACTCACTCTATACAACTGGAGAAACATCAAGATAAAAATCACAGCTTCAAGTCAAAGTATAAATGGATTTGGCTGAAAACATAACAAAGTCCTTTGTGCTACATAAGCAAAGCAAAAACATCATAGCTAATATATTAAGCAGATGGATCTCAAAGAATATTTTGTTAACAGACTGTACAAATGGTGGGCTGTGCAAAGTAATTAATTGCCTTTTTGTCAAATACTGTCATCTTAAATGATAAAACAATTTTCATTGTAAAATGATGTATTAGTAGTGAAAAGTGTCAGTCTTTAAAGTCAATGTGCAGGTTGTTCCATAAATAATCACCAGGCAAATTTATCATAAATGAAGCTACTGAATGAAAGCATATGTATTACAGGAATGTTTTGTTTTGTGATTAAAAATATTGGCATATTCCTAATCTTCTCATTCTTAAATATTCACATGTCAGAAGGCGCCAAATCAGCTTCTGGAAACTACTGCTGACAAGTAATCTTAACACTTGAGCTGAGCGTGCTCCTTTGTAGAGTGTCTCCCACCTTTGAGAGACCTTTTCCTGCGGAAGCTCTCTAAATGTATAAGAATACGGAACCAGTAGATGGCGGTCGTGAATCCTTAATCCTACAAATTTGTAATCCTACCCTTTAAGCGTTTGTAGGCTGAACAGATTTTTGTGCCTAGCAATTGCAGCCCTTTGAAGCAGATTTTCGTAGCATTGGTAACACATGCTGATAGCTTTATACTTCTTTCATAAATAAACTAGTCAAATTGGTAAAAAAAGATAAGAAACAGAATTTGAAATCCTTATGGGATGGGGAGGCCTGACTGTGATTCTTCTGCACACCAGTTAGTTCATCTGCGTCCCAAAGTAGAATACAACTGAGAGATTTCTGCAGGATTCAGAATGCCACAAAAATCTCTGCAGGATTCAGAATGCAACAAAACTTTGTCAATGACCCTAGATGTTACTGGGTGTGATAGGAACTTCTGAGTAGGGTTTGGTGCCTTTTAGATTAAAAGTAGCATTATATCTTTCCAAATCTATGAAACATCTATTATTCATGTATGATTTATTTTTGTATAGTCTATGTTAATATAGATAACTTTTAGATATCCACCCTTTTAATAAGAAATTTTAATGTGATAATGTACTTTATAGAGTAGTAGATACTGATCTGTTTGTACTTGGAGTCAGTGGGAGATTTATTACAGGCACAGCAATCGGAGAACCCAGCATGCAGGCTATGACAAAGAATGTGGAAATGCCCTGAGGCCTGTTGCTGTTGGAAAAGCAAACGAAAATGGAACAAAAAAACTACCTTGATTAACTGAAGCTTGTTATCCAGGGCACGTGCCAGCTCCAATATCATAGCACAAGGCACGGCTGAATCAGTTGCTCCTACAAACGCTCTGTCCTGCCATTGCTGTCCAAAGAATTTTGAGTCGTAGTGGCAAGCAAGTACTAGATGGCGTTTTGCAGAGGGGTTGAGAGTGCTGATAATATTTGAAAATGTTTTGTATCCATATGGTGTGTATCTCTGAAATGTATCTTCTTCAATGTCCCAACCAGCTTTTAATATTTGAAGACGGTGCTTGATATGCTGCAATTATAAAAAAAAATCACATTAATATTTCTTGCTTCAGAAGGATGTTGCAGACAAATCTTAATTAGCTAATTAATAGTGGCTCTTATTTCTGTAAGTTCATTGTATTTTAAAGGATAAACTTCATAGCAAAAAAAATGCAGTTTCACTATATAACTTTGCTACCTGAGCCTTTGACTGACTCATTTGCTTTTTATTTCTTCCTTTTGACCCTTCTCTTTGGAGTGTGAAGGTATTTTGAATGATTGCCAATTATTATGATGCATTAAGATCTTGATCTCTGAAGTTTTCAGGCCAGTGTCTTTTTCAGAGCAGATTTAATGTTATCTTCAAATTTTAACTCAGATGTGCCCTTAAATGTAAGGTCAGAATTTGCTACAGAGACCTTGTTGTGGCTGTTTAGACAATTACCATGCAGAGATGCCACAGCAGTATGAGGAAAAAACCAAAAACTGTTTGGTTTGGTTGGTTGGTGTGAGGTGGTTGGGCTTTTTAGCTTCTGTGAGAAATCTGCCTTTCAAGTGACATAAATTGTTTACAAGGCCACAAGAGATAGGTAGATTCTTTTAAATTAAAGAAAATTAAATTTAATTTCATTAAATTGAAAGAATTTCAGAACAGTGTTTTAAAAATGAAATTCTGTAAGTATACCTCACTTAAAGTAAAGATAAGAATTAAGACAATCTATAAAAGAAATAATTAATTTTAGTTATCTTCCTACCTAAAGACAATACCTGTAACAACCCCAGCTATACTTCAACCAGAGCTCTGGATAACTCATATTAGAGGGACATCTCTGTTTCCCTGTTGAGCAACTTATTTTTATGGGTCCCTAGAGTGCTTCTTCAAGGCACATTCCTCTCTCTTTAAGTAAACATTAGGAAAAGGCTCTGAGGGGAAAATAGACTTTGAAGACTTGTTTTGCTTTTAGTGAAGTCAATAGGAATATTGCCATAGATTTAATGCTAGAACAAACTTCCATTTTGTTTGTGGTCATCCTCTGAAAGCTTTTTACAGCATTGTGAGGTCTATCAGCTATCAGCAGGCAGAGTAAAGGATGTCTGTTAAGGATTAAGAGGACTATATAGGAGTTCCCAGTAGCCTTTTCCCTTAAAGGAGTCTGGTGGTTTTTGTGTCTCAAAAAAGAGGTGTCATCAATTTCAAACTCTGTTACTGTGTTTTGACAATAGGGAACTCTTCTTTTTTTCCTTTGGTGGGGGGTCTGATTTAATACATGCTGTTACCTTGTAATAGGATGATCCTATTTTGAACATGAGCTATGGTCTTCTAGCCTAGGCTCAGCTGCCTTTTTGTTTTTCTTCCTTTACCCCTTGCATTTGGCTGCCTTCCAGGGCATCACTAAAGAAACCACAAAACTACATCTATAGAGACATGTGCACCCACACACACAAAGCATTAAAAGGCTGCATTTTTCCAGTCTACAAATTGCAGAGTGGCAAATAAATTTATTGTAGCTAGGGCTGTCTTAGAGCTGTTGAGTCACTGCCTGAAGGGTAGATGAAGGCTAGTGAGATGATGTGAATGTCTGCTAGTAAACTCAGCTGTACCATTGTACATACATCCTGAGCTGTCTCCTGCTCAGCTAATGTAATCCAGAGCCAGCATGGACACTGTCCTGAAGATGCCCACGCTGTGAGTGCAGAGCAGAGGTAGCACAGTTATATGGTAACTCTTGTGGCTCAAAGACAATGTGCTGGAGCCTTTACTGCCTTGGGGCCAGCTGCAGTCTGGGTTTGTTAGCCCAGCATTAGGACACTGCTGTGCTTAGGCCAGCAGAGCTGGCATGGTTAATGGACCAGGGCTGCACTTTGTCGTGCTGACCATTTCATCTGCCTGCCCCTTTGGGCCTCTCTGATCTCCTTTTGTGTTGGTACACCCATCTGAAGCAACACTCCAGGGCACTGTAACAGCACAGGACAGGGCCTCTCCAGAAAAAGTGGCGGGGGTAGCATTTATTTCATCCCATGCATGGTCTCGGGTTTGAACCAGTGGGCAAAACCCTGCTCTAGTGAGGGAAAGGGCAACCATTGTGTTGTACTTTGGGTACCAAAACTGGGGCAAGGTTTTTAATGTAAAACACAATTTTTAAAGAAAATATTTCTTTTTAATCATGCTATGCAGCCCTGGAAAATAATGTCAGCTAATGTGCAAGCCGTGTCAGGTAGGCACTGTGCAGTCTAGACCTGAACAATGATAGAGTTCATCCTACTGAATTGAGTGTGACTGTCACTTTTGTGGCACTGTCTCTTTAGTGGGGGTCACCAGAGGTGTTACCAGAATATTAATAATAATAATAATATATAATAAAGGTGTTCCGAGAGGTTTTCAGGATGTGTTGTCTTACCTGTCGCACAATGTAATTTCCTGGTGATCCTGGGTATCTTTCTATCAGGATAGGGCGCAAATCATTCTCCCACATTTCAGAAACATCTGTGTTGGCCACAACTTTTTGAATAGCATCAGAACCTAAAATTCTTGGTTGGTGAGAATACTGTTGAAGGTAGAGAGAAGAAAGAACGCTATAACTATTACTAGACCTTTTTAACCATAGTTTGCTTCAGAATTACAATAAAATGGGTATATTGTGCTACTTTGATTTACTCCCAACAAAAAGTAATTTAAAAACCCCTTTTCATTCAGAAATTATTGCCTTCTCTATCTTTCATTTCCATGCAAAATATGCCAGTATTAAAAGTATGGGAGAAAGTTTTACCTACCAGCTAGCTGTAAAACCTCAACCTATGAATGGGTTATCTGTTTCCTAATATCTTAATTCTACATGTCATGTCTACAACCATGCCATGTTCAACTGAGGTTTCTATTGAGAAAAACACCAGAAGCTTTGTTACTAGTAGTAATAATATTTAGCTTTATGCTGTGTCTATGTATTAAGATGCAGTACTGCAAAGAAATGCCTAAAGTAACTCACTCCCAGAGGGAGTGAACTGTGTCATTGTGGCCTCTGCCCACAGTGGCAGTATGAGCGTGCACAGAATGCTGTGGCTTGTTTGGGGCTAGCTGGGGCACGTGGGTTAGCCTCAGAACCGACAGCCTGTCTCCTGTGACAACCACTGGTACGTGAGCTACCTCCTGGGTGACTTCCTTTCTGTTGCCCAAGCCCAGGCCTTTGGGGCTGTATCAGAGGACCCAGAGTGCTTGAGACATCCTTATGTAGGTGACAAATGCACATCTTTGATGTGCAAGAGCCCTGTAGCGCTCTGGAGTGGTAGCTGAATGCCAGTTGATTCCCAAGGAGATCTCCAATGCCCTTTTATACACCAGGTTTGAAGCTATCCAATCTCTAGCAATTGTCTTCTCAGAAACTTTCTGAGCCACTACTGCTTTTATATATTCTTGTTTCAGGCACTATCATATCCATTCCTCATTTATATCACAGGGTCTTCCCTCTGCTCCTATCTTTCTCTTAATGAAAAATACTGCTCTATTTGTTCTTTGATTGGAACTGCATTACATGACTGATCAGACTTGCTGGCCTTCAGTATACCTTGTCTATGTCATCCTTTCTGAGATGTGCAGAAGGAGAGAAACTGGAAATGAGCACACCATACTTTATAGTGTAGGAAATGGTATATTTTATTTCATTTCATTTCATTATTTTTCTTCTTCAAACTGTTTAATAGCTAACTTGCTTTTGGGCTGCTCCTGCACCAAACTGACATTTTCATAAATATCTGTAATCTAACCCTATCTCTGTATGTGCTAACAAAAAATAATTCACTCTCCTTTTCTACTCATGTGTGTCATTTCACATGTGTCTGAAATAACACCTAAAACCCATTGCCTGGCCAGAATGTGAACTGACCTTGGGAGTCAGGTATCTTATTACCCTAGGTGATGAATGTTGTTAAAAAATGGGGGTTACCTCACTATTTGACTTATTTTCTACTTTGTTTGTGTTTGTACAAGCAAGTATGAGCACAAGTATTTTCTAGACTACACTGCAAACATTTACTTCCAGCCTTCTCTTCTTTCCTAGCTGTTTATCTCCATGTGAACCTTTCCTCTAATTCTCTTTAAGTTTACTAGTGAAATTAAGCAGAGGGGTCACACAAAGACACTGAATCTTATTGTGTCAATTTTAATACAGTGTTTAGAGCTGGATTTTAAGACTGTAAGGACACCAGAATTTAGGATGGGCAGTTAACATTTTTAATGTTAGCAAATTTAGACATAAAGAAAAATTGCATTTCATCTGATATAAAGATAAACTTATGAAAGTTTGGAAATTGTATTGTGGAAGTTGCAAAATAGTCTTGTAAAATACTGGAAGATTAATATGGTGGAACTTAGACCAGTGTAAAAGAGACATAGACAAGAGAAAATGTTGTCAGGGAGCCATTCGGTTTAGGAGGAGCAGGCTGTAGGGGGAAAGAGAAAAGCTAAAGCTATGTACTTCAGAAGAGTGTAGGAGGACAATTTAATTAAGGAAGTTCAGAAAATATGTCTGCAGTTGAACAAGTGAAGAACATGCCTGGTAACTGGGATCATTGGGTCACTTTGCAAAGAAATATTATTAAAGTAAAAATGCATGAAAATATTTCAATAGAGAGGAATCAATTTCCACTTCTAATAATGGAGGTATCTTCAAATTTGGGAAGTGAGAGGAATTACAAAAGTGGTTATGAAATAAAAGAGAAGCAAAATAAGATTTGTGAGTGACTCATTCTTTGCTGTGTTGGTCAATCCCTATTTTGCCACAACAGGGAGGCACAACAATGTATTCATGACAGGGTTGTCACTAAGCCTGTTATAAGCTGTATAAAACTCAAGACTACAAGTTCTACAGGAAGCTCAGGCTTACCTGTAGGACTTTGAATTTCCGGCTCACACATCCCTCCAGGGAGAAAGAACAAAAGTTGTTGAAGGACAAGAATTTTATGAGAAAGAGGAAGTTGTTCTTGCTTAGTGCGTGCGCAGGCATAGGGGCTGGGACGCGATGGTTCTGAGGTTGGTGACGCTGCTGGCAGCCCTGGCCAGGAGGTTGACTGGTTAGAAAGGAACGGACTAAGAAGTGATGTGCTGGGGCTCAAGGGAGCCAAAAGAAGGAGCAGTGGGGCTCCTTCTGAATGGTTGTTAATGACCAGTGTGACTAAAGATTTAGCCCCACATGTATATACTGTATATGTATGTATACACGTATTGTGTGTAATATAGATGTATTATGTTACAGATGTATAGTCTATACATGAGCTATACACATATATATATGTATGGTAAGATAATAATTAATAGAACTGAGTAACAGAGTGACCCCTTAACAAACGAACAAACAACCCAACATTTCCTTGAATGGTGGGCAAATAAAGTCAAGGAGAAAGGGAATGACTAAGAGAAAGTGTGTGGAAAGGTGTGAGGGAAGCTTTGTTTTACCAGTTTGTCCCGGACTGTTATCTGTTGGTGAAGAGAATGGTGCACTGGATTAGTGGAATTCAGTTGCTTCTTGCTGAACTTTGAGTTCAGCTGTTCTACAAACACTTGGGTAAGGGCCCTAGAAGTATATTTTCCATTGGGAAATTCCTGAAATGTTTAGTTGAATGTGATTTGCAGTTTTATGCTCTCCTATGTTTCACGTGGTTTAGTTCTTTATGAAGAAAACTATGTTAATGTTTCATAATGAACCACTAAGAGCTGCTAAACAGAGAAATCTGTGGTTTAGGGCTTACCACTCTTAAATTAAATCTTATCTTGAGACTCCTCAGTAGTTCACACACCACTTTAAATTAGACACAATGTAGTATGGGTCTACAACATATTCGAACATTATATCCTTTCAAAACAATTCTGTACTTTGTATCAGCACCATACCTACTTGTATTTCCTAGATACATGTGCATGCTGCTGGAAGAGCTATTCGTCTTCTCAAACTAAGTCACTGTCCTCTGACTCACTGTAATCATAATGGAAGTTGGAGTATAGTAGAATGTTATAAGGAATATAATTTCAGATTTTGATCTGTCTTGTCATGTTTGGGTTTCCCCTTAAGTTCACTAACTGCCCCTGACAAAGCTTATCGCTCTTGCTGCCCGGTCCCAGGCGGTGCGAGACGACAAAGACAAACGAGTGAAGATGTGCTCTCTGCAGCCACCAAGCTCGGGCTAAGAGGGAAGCCATGCCACCCACCCTCACCTGCGGGACCGCGCCAAGGGTGACCCCAGCCCGAATTCACGCTGGGGGCCAGAACAGGAGGGATGAGGTTGTCCCCCCGCTGCCCCCTGCCCGCCGGGAAGGCGCTGCCCCCCGCACCAAGGGAGAGAGACAAGAAGCGCCTGGGAAAGCCAAACGCGACCCACCTTTTCCAGCGTCCACTGCGCTCCGGCGTCCCTCCCGAGCGCCGGGGGCAGGCAGGCGGCGAGGCACAGCGCCCCGAGCAGCCGGGCAGCGACCTCCGCCATCCCCTCCCTCCGCCTCGCCGAGTGCCGGGGATTCAAGGAGAGAGCCGGGGATGTGCCGGCGGAGGTGGAGGCGGAGGAGGGACGGAGGGAGTCACGGAGGGAGAGAGGCAGGAGGGAGGAGGCTGCCTCAGGAGGGGCGCTGGCTGCTGGAGCCGCAGCCCTGCCCGTCTCTCTGGCAGCCCGCGTTCCCTGCGAGCCGAGCTGGCCCCGGCAGCACGTCAGCAGTGCCAAGGGCTGCCTGCCGGCCCCCGACCCCTCCCCCGGCCGCCGGGCCGCGACGGCGGCGCAGGCACTCGTGATTCCCACCGTGGGAAAAGCCGGAGCCTGCGGCTTTCCCCTGAAAGCGGGTTTTGTGTTCCGAGGGGCAGCTCCGGGATGGGCTGCGGCTCGGGGCCCCGCGTGATCTGCCCGCGTTCGGGCACCGCGTTCGGTGGGAGCTCCGGGCGCTGGAATCAGGGAGGGCTCTGCGGCGCGGCCCGGGCTCCCTGCTGGGAACCGGCCGGGAGCAGCGCTCGTGGCTGATGGAAGCTCGAACGGGTATTCCTGAGGGCAAAGCCCCACAGAATTGCAAAGGGATCTAGTTTATTATTTTATAAGTTCTTCTTGTGATCTTTTTTAGGCCTAAAACAACAATAGTACTTGCTAAAATGAAAATGCACTCTTCAGGCGTTTTAAATTCTGTAATTGTACTATCAATTAACAATGAAGCAAAAGCTGTGGTGAGGTGGTATTTTGCAGTACACCAATTTAAATTATTAAACCAAAGATACAAGTTTCTGAGCTCCTGATCTCTTCTTTAGGTCATTTGACATCACCATTCTTGCTCTTGGATGTTGTAGAAAACATCTGACTTTACTGCATCACAGATACTCCATTTAAAGTCTCCAATTTTTACATATTTCTCAAAGTTCAGGCTTAATGTCAAAACGAAAGAAAGAAGAAGAACGGAAGAAGGGAAGCAGCAGTAGTAATAATTTTGCTGCTCATCAGCCTTGTACTGGAAAGCCACATCCTAGTAACTATAGCTTTGCAAGTATTCCATTTGTCCGCAAGGGTGATGATGGAGAGAAATGGAGCAATATGTGATTTTCAGATTGTTGACCCAGATTTTACAGATTTCCTAGAAAAGCTGGTGGATCTGCCACCCAGCATACAGATGGCATCTCTGGTGGTGATAGCTTTACTACAAATGCAGCATCTTTCTAGCTGATACGGAGAATGTGGCTGTATCCAATTTTTTAATATATGGAAAACAAAGAGTTAATTTAAATTGTTGAATTTTTTTTTCAGTCATGAAAGTCCACACATTGCTTTGTTGGGAAATTGTTCCAAATTGACAGCCAAGTCATTGGTTAACAGGGAGAAATAGGCAATCTTTTGATTACCAAGAAAAATCAGCATGGTTGACAGATTTTTAGACAAAAGCCCCAGCATGTCAGAGATCAAGTCACAGGAAATCAGTCTAAATCCAACTGCTAAGATGATAGTGATCCCAACAGAACTACACAACAGAACAAAAATCTGTTGCCCCTCCATAAGATTTCCTGTGGTTGACTATACAATCCAGATGCTGGACAGAATTTCTGGGTGATGTGCCAGGGTTCTCATACAATTTAGCAGAAAAGAAAATAAATACAATAGCTATGGGAGAAATCTGACAAGAATATAAGCTTGAGTCAGGACTAGTTAACACTGCTTTTCCCTAAGGGATTGTGGTTTCTCTGAGGGTTACAGTTATTTGATAGATTGCAAATTTGGCAAGTGTAAAGTCAGATTAAGGCAGTGTTAATATCACCTACATGGGAAAAACACATAAAAATGGAAGTGCTGGACCAGAGAGATTAAATAGGATTTTTTAAGGGCATTACTTGCAAAATCTGGAGTGGAGATATCTCCTCCCATATCTACCCCAGAAAGTTCAATACCTATATAGAAGATTGAGGGGAAAAAAAAATTCCATGTAACAGAAATCAGAACATTTCACAGCTGAAAATAGAATTATGTAACTATTAAAAAAAATAATATGCACACTTAAAAAAAAATTAATCAAAGGTGATTTTATTTTTCCAGGAATTTATAAAGGAAAAATGTTTTGTTTAGTCCTGCTCCATACCACCTAATAGAAAATGTGTAAGCAAATTGCTCAGCGGTCGGCTGTTCAATTATATAGATTTCAAATGGTTGGATCATTACTCTGAAGAATCAAATGTAATCAGATGTCATCCAGAGGGGAAAAGGGTAGTTTGTTTGAAGAAAAGCATAGGCAATCTGTGGCAGTGTGATCAGTACATCGTCCCTCCCTGTGCCCAGGAAGTGACAGTTGGTGTGACAGTGCCATCTACTGAAGTCCCCGTGATCAGTCGATGGAGGCACCGCTGCCAAAACCTTTTCCTTCTGCTGACCCTCCAACATGTCAGCATTTCAGCCAAACCGCCCCTGGGAAGCTGAGGCCACATGCTCCGTCATTACCTTGGCTGTTAACTCTGGAGAAATGCACTGCCCAGCGGTGTGGGTTTAATGCATGCCAGTTTTCTCCAGAAGGGAAACTCCTGCACCTTCCCCTGCTAAAAAGACAGTTTTAATGCTCGGCTCTTCTGACTGGCAGGCCCGTGGCAGGGAGAGCAGAGGAAGTGTGGTTTGCTGTGGTTTGAATTCACATAATAAAAAGTAATTTCCAATGCAGAAGGTTGGATGGGGCTCGGAGCAACCCGGGCTAGTAGAAGGTGTCCCTGCCCACAGCAGGGGTTTGGAACTTGATGGTCTCTAAAGTCCCTTCCAACCCAAGCCACTCTATGATTCTATAACTTTGAGCCTGAGCTATGGCTGATTTGCCAACAGTAGTAAGGAAACAGCTGCACCCTGAGATTGCCAGAGTTCGGCAGCCTGGGCTGCTTCAGACTCAGAAATCCCTAAGCAGCTCCCACAGCCCAGAGGGAAAGGGTGGTGGGGCTGATGGCCAGAGAAGCACAGGGGCCTGCAGGTGCCCGGTGCTCACGTGCATCTTGTGCGCTTGAGCTGCTGCTGTTCATCCTGGTTAACTCATCCACTGCCCATCTCTGGAGGCTCGGAACAGCCTTTATCAGGACGTGGAAGCACCCCACTTGGTGATTCAGGTTAAAGAGACTCTGTTGCCATAGGCTGATGCTTTCACAGACAAAGCTTTAATAAGTGAAAAGTGTGAAATGTGCTAGGTTTACCCTAAACACTTATTTAGGAAAATAACTTTATTTTGGAGCCAATACAGTAGAATCATATATATTATATGAATGAGGCTACCCATCTAGCAGATGCAAGGATCTGTGAGGTCATTCCTTAAACTAGTGGGAGGTAAGTGAATTCCAAAACTCAATTACCTATAGTTTATAATAATAAAAAAAATTGTTTAATTAAAAAAACTGTTACAAATATGTATTTATACTGAGGTAAATTTTGATTCCATGTTTTTTAAGTCTATACTGAACTTTTCACTGTTTTTTTGGAGGTAGATTTTGGGACAAAGTTCAGCTAAGGGCTCAAACCAAGACGATGAAGTAATTCAGAGACATATCCACATTTCAGGATTTTATCCAAACCAAACCTGAAACCCTAACATTTTTTCAGTTCCCTTATGGGAGAGGTTGAGTTGAGAGAGTGAGAGAGAAAAGAGACAATGAACTGAAAAAAATAAAAAAAGAAAAGCATTTGTATATTTTGTCTATAGAGACATTGCTTCCTCTTTTTGCAGGCATTTGTTGCAAATCCTAAATTAGGGCCTTTGCTATGCAACATCAATGTCAAAAGCAGTGAAAAATAATCATGGCAGTATGTGCTTATGGAATTTCTCAGGCAAATGCACCAGCAAAGTCTCCCACGACATTGCCTTGAATATGAAAATATTCAAAACATTAGATTGGTGAATAGAAATGAATATATTATGTATCCATTTTCAGACATGACATTTCCAAATTCTAGAGATATTATTTTCAAACTGGAAAAACTCGATGCATTCTTAGAGTTACAGAACAGTTCCAAATGCAGTTTGTTTCTATAGACCTTGTGATCCAAACAGAAAACCAGTTTTTTGTTTATACAAGCAAATAAATACAATGAAAGTTACCCGTTTCCTGGTATCTTGTAGGTGTAGGAGAGAGTGATTTGTAAAGCACAGCTGGGTTCAGCAGGGAAAGCTGAGCTGTGAAAACAAGCTAACCATCTGGGGGAATGATGTGGGCTCAGAAAAAAAATGAAGAACATTGATGAAGTCCACATGAAATCACTAATTACAGTAGTCATAAAAATAACAAACCAGAATGCTTGCCCTGTCAATTACTGCAGCCAGGGCCAATGATGTCACGCAGAGTCAGCTGTGCATATGCACAGATATATGTGCTGCTCTATACATGGATACTGAACACAGAGCTGCTTTCAGACGTGTTCTACACATCTTTACAACAGAGATCTTTACAAAAAGAACACGGTTTGGATGCTTCAGTGATATTTAATACAAAGTAACACCAAACAAGTACTTACAGCAGTTTGGTTTATTTTGGCTGATGCTGTCCAGTGTTCTGTAATAAACTGATTTTAACTAATCCATCTTCTGATTTATGAAAAAGCAGCTATTACAGCTTAGGGCAGCAAATTAAATGGCACCAACCCTATTGGATGGTATAAAGCTGAGCTTCTTTACAAAGAAATATAATCGTTGCCCAGTGATTGTGGTAATACCTAATATCCATCTGGCATCGTCCATGAACAGCTATTTTTATGGCTGCTACTCAAAATGTGAGAAGCTTGCTGCACTTTAAATACAGTAGAATATGACTCCTTGCTGTGCTAAGCATCAGAAATCATGTTTATGGAGGCAAGCTCTGTGTTTACAATGGTGGCGTGTGGGAGTCCCACTTTAGAGGAAAAAGGAAACGAAGATTGCTCAGTTATCTGGTGCAGAGCTTTGGCAAGAACATCCTCTATTCATGGAATAGCCTTCATTAAAAAGTCCCAGGGTGGTTTTTGGCATTCAAAACCAGTTAAAAGCAGAATCAACCATTAACTGCTACATTTTTAGTTTAAAGTACTTCCAGATTTTGACAAGAAGCTGTGGACTAATTATTTATCAAATAAAACGGCTCCAGTCAGTGCAAAGAGCTTGTTACACTCTCTATCAGCTGCACTGTGTGAAGGTTTGATGCAAAATAGGGTGAAGAAAGCGGAAAGGCTCCCCTCAGCTTCGGCGGGTTTTGGGCCAGGCCTCAGGAGCGCAAGATGAAGGAAATGAGAAACGTACGTTACAAACAGAGCTATAAATGACAAGGCACTAATCTGCTTTTCCATCTGTGTCTCGCTCAGCTGAGGATTAGAAGCCTTTGCATCTGACAGTTTGCCTTTTCAAGGTGTTTTCGGTCTGGTATGTAACTTAAACTTCGACAGCTTCCTATGATAGTAGATATTATTTTAAGACACGTACACAGAAATTGAATCCAAACTCAAGAAGGAAGATTACAGGTTGTCTTTCAACAGGGAGCTTTTGGGCTGGAGGGAGGTTACAGAGGCAGTTCTGCCTTGCACCAGTTTTATTTGGTACTCACTGTTTTTTGCTAAATATCTTGCGTGCAGAGGTCTGCTGCTGATGCCAAGAGTGGCATCATTAGCGTAGGGCAGAAGATGAGATTTGGGTGAATCAGAGCGTTAGAAGGGGGAGCTGAAACGCAGCAGGCGACGGACAGAGCCATGGTCAGAAGGGCCTGGAGAACTTCAGAGTTCTTGATGAGCCGCACGCACATCCGTGGGGGCTAGCGGGAGGCGCGCGGGGACGCTGAAAGCCATTTCCAGCTCCCAGGTCAGCGCGGCCACGGAAAAGACCAGCGCGATGCTGTGACACACTAGGTCAAGTATTTCCTGTGCAGTGATGGAGGGCCTGCCCGGCCCAGGGGACATCCCCGCGGGGCTGCGCCACCCCCGTCCCGGCAAGGTGAACCGGGAGCGGCGGGGATGGAGAGCGGGGCTGCGGCTGCCCCGGCCGGCCGGAGCTGGGGGAAAGGCGCGGGGCGCGCCCCGAG
>VZTN01021899.1:19420-68161 GCA_013400515.1 Erpornis zantholeuca
AGGGAAGGCGCCGCGGCGGCAGCTCCGCCCTGGGTGCCCCGGGGTGGGGGTGACGGGCCGAGGCCACATCATCTCCGGAGATGGTGCCGGCGGGGGCGGGTCGCGCAGCGGGGATTTAAACCTGGGAGGGACGGGCGCGACGGGACGGGCGGCTGCCAGCGCCAGCCCGGACGGGGCTGCGTGACCCGAGACAAGCAGGACGCGTCCCGCCGGTCCCGCCCGGGATCCATGGCAGGGAGCTGCCCTCTCTCCCGGCGGGAACGGCCCCGGCGGGGGTAAGAACTGCGAGTGGAGCCGCTTGGAGCGGGGCTCGACGTCCGCGTCTCGCCTCGCAGCGGGATGGAAGGGCAGGTTAAGGGCCAGGTGTTGGGGAAGCTGCCCGAGAGCCGCTTGGTTTGGCGGCAGCAGGAATGGGAGGGTCAGTGCATCTGGGCGAGCGCGGGCTGCGAGCTGGGCAGCAGGAGAAGGGGGAAAAGGTGCTCCCTTCATAGCCCCTGTCCTTCTCTCCATTTGGAGGTGTAGGGTTTTCTTTGCATAAATAAAAATGCAGAGTTGTGGACTGCATGTAGATTTCAACATACACTTATTTTATTTGATGTTTAGAAGAACTCTATCCTCACTACAAAACGAGCAATTTCTACGGCTTTCCTTTCATAGAAAGATCCATTCTTTTCTACAGAGTAGCAAAAATAAGCTTCTTCAAAGGCATTTATGCAAATACACATGGTATCAAAAGGCTTTGTCAATGCAAAAGCATCGTGCTTTTGGTAAATATAATTAATGTTCTAATTAGGCAGTTGTAGGTGAGCTTTCACTGGGTGTTTTCACTGTCTAAATTAAACTTGCTCAGTAGACTCTTTAATTCTTTCACATCATAAGGCTTTTCTGTTCTTTATTATGTTGGTTAGGCATTGTTTTTTGTAATTTAAATCCACCCCTAAGGCTTCGTATTTGCTGTCTCTGGTATGAGTGAGAGGTGAGGGAGAGGAAAGCAATATGTAGAAAACAAGAACAAGTCATCTTCAAGCAAACTTGAAGGCGCTGTGAAGCTGCGTATTGAGAAAGCTGTTAAAATGTTACTGTTGCCATCCTTATTCTTCCTATTTATTACTTTCATCTGTATCGTGTTTAGCGTGTTCTTTAAGGCAGAAGTTTCTTTTCAGGTGTCATTGCTAAATGCCCAGGAAGTCTTGTGTATTTGAGGACAAGAGTTTCTAGATACCTGTGCTGAAAATCCAGAAGGTATCAGTTCGTTGTCTCTTCCAGAGCTCCTGCTAGGAATATTTATTGTAGTACCAAGAGCTTATTTTCCTTCCAGTACTGCAATTTGTGTACCTCTCTTTCCTTATCTACCTTTCAGAATGCAATGACAGTGGGGTTTTGAGCTATTATACTGGTAAATGCCAGGAGTGCATAGTGTATTAAATGGACTGTTTTAGCAATTCTTAACCTTATTTCTGGGAAGGACAGCTTCTACTGTGTGCAATAAGATGTGGCACTTCTCTTCTGAAATTTCATTGCAAGAGTAATACTCTTAGATTTTTATTTATTTATTGTTTTTACGTAAGGGAAGGAAGAGTACGTGAGCTTACTGATTTTGGTATCCTATATGGATCAATGCTTCATAAAACCTGTTAGCAATATGTAGTATCTATGTATTTGGACCACTTTTGCGTTCATGGAAAACTTTTCCTGTGGCAGAAATTGCATGGGGAGTTTAGGAATTAATATTTTCAAACATATCAGCTGCTTATGAAATGCTTGGAATATTGTATCAGGTAGCATAGCATCTTGTAAGAAGTATCTTGAGCACATGCTCATGAAACTATTTATAATTTTCAAAGGTTGTAGTAGACTTGCTTTTTTAATTAGACATGTGAATATTAAATGGTTTAATTTTTTTTCCAAAGGAACCGATGCTCAGTGGTGTGCTCTGCATATCTTTCTATTGTTAGAGTTTGTGCAAGTCATTCTTTGGTTTTCTTGAATAACAGTATGAAAATGATATCCTGAGTACATGCTGCTGCATAGAGTTTGAGTTTTTATCTTGTAATTTTTTTGACATTTCTATGCATTTAGTGAATTTCCTTCCTTACCCACCAGCTTCTCAATATAGATGTACAGAGCAGAGCTGTGTTCTACTGCTCCCTCCCCCTGCCTTTTTTGGTTGTTTCCTCTTAAGTGCTAAGTGCTTTGCTCTGCTAAACCATCGTTAATTAGAAGCTGTGGTAACGTATTGGTCAGTACTAGATCTGATTTCTCTCGTGTAGTATACAGTGGGAAAGCAGTTAAGTTTAACTTACAAGAACAAAATGCTTCTAATGTAAGATATTTGAGTAAGAGGAGTTGGTATCCCGCTGCGTAAAAGTAGAGTGGTTATGACATGGGTATGCGACTTTATGCATTTCATGTGAAATAACAACTTTATCTTTTTCCCTACAGGCAGAGTACAACGTTTCAAAATGCTGGAGATTATCTGGGTGATGCTAGAGATTACATTTAATGTGATTGTGTCTTCAGACATTCTGTTCCTCCATTTCATGAGCTAAAATATTTTATTAAAATGAAGTCAGATATCTTCATTGATCTTCAAGTTCCCTTAGTCCTGTGAATTCAGAGAAGACGTTCTGAAGGAGGAATAGATTCATGACATACGTGGACTTCTGTTGTTGCTCAAGGCTACACTTTTTTTTTTCATTGTAAAAGGCTATCTGCATGAAGATGATTCTTCATTTAAGATATGATCGGTGTAATTAGGTGAATGAGGATACTTTTGATGAATTATCAACATCTACGTCCATCTGTTTCTCCAGCTTTTGTTTTTTAATAAAAATGAAGGACAAGTATAAAACAGCAGAGCTGATGTGTTTTTGTGAGGCCTTTATGTAAGCCTCTGTGTCTGGATGTGGTGCTAAAGGACAGCAATCTGCTTTTGATCAGCTGATTGTAACTGCAGAAAGAGAACCTTTAATTTAAAGTAACTTGCAGCTGTAATTATTTTACTCTTTGGCTTGCACCGAATGAAAGGGAAATTTATGTTTTACTGGTCAGGAGCATTTTACTGAACTAAGAAAGGGAAACTTATATTATCCTTGTTTTCATTTCAAACCAAGAACTGATAACGTATTTTTCTTAGAATTTGACTATTAGGGAGATCTCGGCAGAGTAAAGCAAGTCAGATGTCAGCAAACGACTCTTCTCCCCCATCCTTACAGAAGTTTTCCCCACCTACGTCTCATGCTGCTGCACCACAGACCCCAACTTTGTCTTCAAGTCCCCAGTCGGGGCTCTCCAGTCGACTCTCCAATGGCAGTTTCAGTACCCAGAGCCTCACCAACTCCCGAGGCTCCATGCATGGGATCTCCTTCCTTCTGCAGATTGGTCTCACTCGAGAGACTGTCACCATTGAAGCTCAGGACCTGTCCCTCTCTGCTGTTAAAGACCTTGTGTGCTCAATAGTTTACCAGAAGGTATGGTATGATGCTCCATGTTCTGCTGATGGTCACAGTTGTTTGGTAACAGGCTGTTTAGTAATACCAGCTGAGCTATGCCAAGAGTTTGGTAGAGTGACAAAGATCTATGTTAAGTATTTGCAGTTAGGCACAAAGAAATTTTGGTAACTCTTAAGGGAGAGACTTCTAATTCAAAAGGACTAAACCCTCTTAGTTTCTCGCTTGTGAAATCTAGTAAAAGAAGCTGTAGTTACAAATTTTCTGCAAGAATGACTTTTCACAATATGGACAGTTTTTTCCTTTCAGTGATTGTCACTGATTTCACTGATTCCTTAGGTTTTTACTAGCTTATGCTTACTACGGTTGAGGAATATTCTTGGATCTATACAGCCAGCCATAGTGAAAGGACCAGTTTTGGCTACAGACATGCATTGCAGGGTTGCAGACTCGATACTAGCTTTTCTTTTTGTTTCTAGTTAATAATTAAAAATCCCACCAGACAGCTAATAATGTCCTAGTATTGGTTTTCTCTATACTGAATCTATGTGTTGCTCTTATATATCAATATAATTTATGTTAAGAGAGGGTTGACCAAGAAATAAAAGAACCTTAATGTATTTTTCCATTGTGTCTTGGCTACCCTGTTACAAATTCTGTCTCTCTAGGGGGGAAATAACACTGACCTTGCTGGTTTTGGATCTAAATTTTATCTTTATTTAGGTTAGGATGGTTAGATCTAGTAAGCAGCTTGAAAAGAAGTTAACAGTATTTCATAAAATAAAAAATAATTGCTCTTTTCCATCAAAGTCAGGTGTGGGTGAGAGGGAGGGAATTAAAGGCAGATTGTTTTTTAGGGAATTATCTCTGTGTCTTTCATTCTCATGATTGGTATTTATTGTTTGTTAGTTTTATTATATGATTGTTTTTCACCTGATAGCCTGAAAAAACTTATATGTTACTTGCATATGCTTGTGTATCTTTTTTTTCCCACCTCATAACTTACTGCATCTTTGATATTTTTACAGATTAGTTGTCAAGCAAGCCAATTTCATAACTTCCAAAATGTAGTTCAGCATGTTAGTTCTCTTCTGAAGAGATGAGTTATTCGGGTCAATTTCTTTTTTCATGTACCATGCATGTTAGGTGTACCTTTACGCAGCCATTTTAGGAGCTGCTTTTTCTTTCTATATCAGCTCCTTCTCTTTACATCTGCATATTTCCTGTCTTCTGTCTTAAAGAAAGATAAAAACAAGTGCATTCGCACTTATTTTTCTTTTCTCCTTTCTCTTTTTTTGGCAGGCTCAGCTAAAAGTTTTGCTTGAGTTCTTGTTAAAGCTCAAACATTTTACATGCTGAGCCTAATCTACTGCAAAACTGATGAGGATTTCATGATCAGTTTTCCTTCTTGTCTGGCTTTGCTGTAGCTCTCCTGCAGCTGACACTACCAGTAGGTGTCTGCTCAGTGAAAACATGTTTGCAGGCAGCAAACCGATCAGGAAACAACCTCAAGTGTGGTGGATTCATCTTGCATAAGTAGTTTTGCAGCTAGTGCGTGAGTGGCAATATTCTCCCTGTGCTCTCTATTTGACAGCAATATGTCCTGCCTTGACTTTTTTTCCCCTTAGATCTGGTAACTGGTGCAAGACTGTTAAATATTCTAGTATTAGTATATACCTAGTGTAAAAATCGTGAACTTTGTTCTTGTCTGTAGTCACGCAAATGGTGGCCTGTTTTTTCCAGTTGAAAGCTTTGAAGCTTACTTGGGAGCTCGAACCACCTGCCTAACTGTATTTGAGGCTACAATTACAGTATCAAAAATGTTGGTTAGGACTCTGCTTTTCTATGTTTTCTGCTTCAGTGTAGCTCGTTCAGGTTTTGCAGAAGGGTAATTAGAAGCAGCATCAGCAGAACTGAAACTAAAGAGGCATGTGTCTGCAAGGAGAGCGAGATGAGTAATGCAAATATTTGGTGTGTCTCTTAGCTCTATTACAGATGTTCTAAACATCAGGAGATGTTTTTTCTTTTTAAGTATTTTTCTTCAGTTTTTTTTTTAAATTTAAAGTTAAGTTTGGGGGGCACTGTGTTAGGGTTATTGTGTATTGGAATGCTTAATAGCCACCCTCAGAAAACCCAAACTTTAGATTGTACAGGGATGCTTCAAAGGAAATTCTTGCTTATAGTCTCCAGTACATTCATAGTCTTTTCTATTCATTCCTTATCTAGATTGCTGTGTATTAAAGTATCAGACATACAGTTCTCAGGGGCAATGTGAAGAGGAACCTAAGCATGGACACATGGCTGCTGGAACAGAGGGACAGTGTTCAGAAGCAGAAAAAATTGTAGCAGGTAGACAGTGTGTGTCTTTGCACAATGATCAGATATTGCAGAGGCAAGTTCTTAATCCTGTTCTGTGTTGGAATACTGTTACTTCATTTCTCACATGAGAGGACATGAAGTAGAACAAAGGGATTACTAATTTAAAACTAGAAACTCGCATGTGGTGATGTTCCACTGCCTGCAAACTGAGCATTATGTAGGACAGCATGCTGTAACTGCTGTATTCTATTTACTTAATTTTATTCTGGTTAATACCTATAAATGAAAAACATTTGATTACTGCAGTATTGCTTATGCTATTACTTGTGTAGAATCAGTACCTGCAAGATTTCTTGTAACTTTTTCAGTAAACTTAAGAATCTTTACTTTCATGTTTCTGCAACTTCTCTATCTTTTTTGGTCCACAGACCTGTCCTTTGTTTTCACTTTCAGTCATACTCAGCGTTCTCCTTCTTTATATATATTTCCTCTGGTGGCTTTGTTACATTTTGTTCCCCTACCTTAGAATATTTGCCTGAAATTCTCATGATCCTTTAACCGTTGCATTCTTTTTGATTGAGAACTGATACAGTATTTACCCACACCATCTGTTTCTTACTCTTCCTGCCTAGTTTTTCTGCTTGACTGAACCCACCCAAAGTCACCATTTAGCAAAATCAAAGGCGTATTTCTTATGACTTGCTAGCTGGATTCCTGTTCTGTATCTTCATTGCATTACAAGGATCATATTGCAATCCATCCATATTACAAATGAATCTCTACAACTGTTGCAGTAACAACTGCAGCCAATGTTATAGGTTTTTTTCTCCAGGTTAAGCTTCATGGTGTTTATTTTTGAAAGACTCTAAAATTAATGCAAATAATATCTTCTGTTCAGAAATGCTCAAATCTGTTTTCTTCCTGGTCTGCTTTCTTGTCTTGTCAACTGTTTTCTTCATATGGGCTAAATAATTCATAGATTTAGCAAGAGTTGAGGCATGAGAAGCAAATGTGCTTGTGAGAAGGTGGGAGTTGGGGAGTTACTGGGGGTGCAGAGGTGTTTTATGTGGAGCAGATTAGCATTTCCAGCATGGTAATAGGTTTGTATGCTGGAAAACCTAGCCAAGCAGTAGTCCAAGTATGTCTGTACTGAGGCATCTGGTGGGGGAAAGATCTGCAACATGTTTGAAGCTAATTGTCTGTGTGATAATGTTATTTGGCACATGAGTCTAAAGAGTGGGAGTGAATAGCTGGGTAGGGATGCAGGATAACAGAATGGATGACTTCAGTGAAAGAAGAGAGTTTCCAATGGTGTTTTGGACTATTAGACTTTGGAATTAACTTTCAGTGGTTTGAAGCATTTGTTTTGAGTTATGATGGGTCATGAGATATTGGACCTTGAAACAATATCCGCCTACACTTTTCCCTAGTGTGAATTTTTGGCGACTAGTCCAGAATTTTGTAAAGTAACTCCTGGAACTTGAAGTGAAGGGATTTTTCAGTTACTGCCAAGATAGAAAGAAGCCTCAGTTGTGTTTTGCTCAGCAATACTAACTGCTGTATGTTGGTTGAGTTCCCCTGGATCAAAAAGACGATGTAATGCACTCTCCATTAAAGCTAGATATGCTGTAATACTTACAGTATGAGGATGGTAGATAACACCAATGATTTTTCTTCAGTGTAACTGCAATAATGCACTATTTGTGTTACTTGTGCTAGTACCACCGAAGTATTAAGAATTGCATATATTCTTGATGTAAGTTGATGATATTGGTATACCAGAGATTAATTTTGGCACAGTCTAGTGCATACGTAGACTTCCCACAAGTGATTTCCTGTTGCTAGATGCTCTTTTGGAACTGTTAAGACTGGGAACAGTCATCTCTTTGCTTTTAGGAAACAGTAATACTGGGATTAGCAGTTTATGTGTTCTGAGTAACTGTGCAGATTCTTTAGGCTTTTATGCAGGAAAGTAATAGCTGTATAATCCTGTAAGATAAAACAGGCTTAAAAAAATTCTGCTTTGAGTTTTGTTTTCAAGTTTACATTATGAGCTCTTAACACTTCAAAGGAACTGGATGATGTCCTTCCTTAACAGCTTCATGTAACTGAGCATAAGGAAAGCTCTAAAAGCCGTACTTTGCTGCAGTACAAGAGAGAAGAATTTGGTAGTGTACAACTTGAACATAGTTCAGCTATTGAACATAGTTTAAGCTTTGCATAAAAATTCTGTTAAAAGATACCACTTGAAATAAAACCCCTGTTAATTGATGAGGTTATTCTTGGCCAGCAGTGTGCACATAGCCTTCTGGCCAAGGTGCTAGCAAGGAATGCTGTATTCCCGAATGGACTGGGGAGCGGAAGAGAGAGCAGGGCGCTGCACGCCTGTAAGGAGCCAAGCTGCTTGGTTGGAGCTGATTGCTCCCTGCATCGAGGCCGGGCCAAGTGCCTTAGATTGGGCTCTGCCTGGCCACCTGCAGCTCATCAGAGCCGGCCGTGCGGAGGGCAGCCAGCCAGCGCTTCCATGCCTTGGGTGCACAGGGCTGGAGTGGGGGCAGAGGAGAGGAATCTGATCCAGAGTGTGTGGAAGGGTGTTGGAAGGCAGGCATCTTCCTGGTAGGGTCTGTTCTTTTGGAACTGGGAGCTTTTCTTTGGCGGGAGATAGGGGGAAGTGTGGAAGGAAAGAGCAAGAGTTGTTCATCTAACTTGAGAAGTTTTGTTAGGGATGATTGAATCTGGAGGCTACTGCAGCTCTGTCCCTATGTGCATCCACGAACAGCAAGACTGACCATGTATTCCTGATAGGCACTAGCATTTGGATACAGGTCTGCAACGTATACATGTATATACATGTACACAGATCCAAACAGAGTGCAACGTATACATGTATACACACAGATCCAAACAGATGAACAGCACCAGTGGTGCTGTACCCTTCTCTGGTGGTTCAGGGTGGAGGTCTGGTAGTGGGGAAAATACAGACACATACCCCCTCACCCACCAATAAAAAAATAGCAACAACAAAAAAAAGTGGATATCTCCAGCAGCTGGCTTCAAGCACTCTCTGCCCAGTAGCAGCTGTTGGAGCTTGGTCTTTCCAGTTGCTGACACCTCAATATTCAAGATCTTGATTTCACTTTGGCCTCTCCAGTCACTGACATTAAAGGGTCCTCTTGCCCTGATTGCTGGCACTCAGACTCCCCCATACACTGACATGGGCTCAGAATGAGAGAAAATAATTCAGGAAAATAGCTAGAAATTGAACTTAATGAAAATAGAGGACAGGTGGTGCTGATGAGGCACAGGGCATGATCAGACAATTGTTCTGACCAACCCTTCTTTATGGGTGACCAGGCCTCTTTTATCTTCTTATCCCTTGATTTTTTCCCACGTTTATTCCTCCCTGAATCACCTCTTTCCTTGCCTTTGTTTCCTTCCATAAACATTCCATAGGTGTTGTACAATACTAATTTCCCAGCATCTTATAATCTGTAACAAACTACTGGACTGCAAACCCTCTCAGCCCAAAAGGTGTTCTAGTGTTGACTTACCTTATCAGTGTATGTGTTGAAACTGGGCCTAAGGATGTCCTGGGAGAGAGAACTCTGGAAAGGTCTGGGCAGGGTATCCTTTCCTTGGAGTTCTTAATTTGGGTTTCCACCTGCCCTTCTTTCTCTGTGCTCCCCTGGCTTGTGGAGATGGGCCTTTGGTGGCCTGATGGCTCCTGTGGAGGGCCTGGGTGTGGGCTTCCCCCAGCTTCATTTGTCCTCTGTGCTGCTTTGTGGATGTGCAGACAAACACTTCACAGGCAGGACAGGTAAAGGAGCTGCTTCAAGGTTCCTCAGCTATTGCCTGTCTGTCTATGGATTCGGAAAAGCCTCCTAGCAACTGAAGCTATCTCTACCAATGGACAGATTCTCTCTGTTCTTATGCTTTTAGCTTTTGGAATTATTATTTCAGAAATGGAGCTCAGGCATGCACAATGCCTAGAAGAAGATGTCCTGGTGAAGTCTTGTCACATACTATAGAAACTGTATACAGAGTCTGTGTTTAGTGAGAGAATTCTTGTACTCCATACTGGTATAGATTATTCTCTTGTTAGTCCTGGGCTTGTGATTCTGCATCTTAGTCTAGAAGCTACTGATAAAGCTCAAGCTTGTAAATAGAAGAATTGCCTTTTAAGGAGGTTAAATGTTACAGTTACAAAACCAGACAATCTTTCACAGTCACTTCTTCTCTGTGTATATACATTTGTTTTGGAAGAACAGTGCAGTAAATCATGTCATGGCAACATGAGAGGCATTCATGATACACAGCTTAAAAGGTCAATTTAATTAATGTAGAACCAAATGAAGGTGTTGATGACAACAGTTCTAGCAATCTCTAATAGATGATTTTGCTTTACTGTATTTCTACTCTGTAGAAATTAATTTTGCCTTTGTCTGGAATTTGTTTGAAAACCAAGATTTTAATTATAGGTATTATAATGTTATTTACAAACTTTGGAATTAATGTTGATGCTGCTTTCTAAGGAATGTAATGTCTCATATTTTTAATGATTACATTTGCTGTCACAAAGAGGACTTGAGTGTTCATCTGTAACTTTGGTTTATTGTGTTAGCTAATGATTTTAGTAATGAAAATAAAAGTAGTATGTTTAAAACATTTAAATAAATCCAAGATTTGCACATGAGAATGGGTAAATGGTGCATAGGCAGAATATATTTTGTTATAGCAATTAAGATAAGTGCTGCTTGGCAGGTGATTATGTGACCTCTGGTTGCTGAGGTGGGGGATTATGTTTGGGGGTGTTCTGGCAACTGCATGGAAGGTTGTGGTTTTAAAGAGTGAAAAAAAATAAAAGCGAAACAAAGACATATCTTTTTTAAAAGAAGGAGACTCAAACCTGTGAAATAGGTTAGAGGCTTCCTTAAAATCTGCGGTTCATAGGTGGTTCTGTGAACTTAATGCAAAGAGACAATAGTTCACGTGATTCCCTGAGTCATGAGTTGTCCCTCGTAGCAGCTGAAATGAATATTGGTGTTAATAAGAAGTGTTGTGTATCTGCAGGCAGATATATACTGTTTTAATGTTGATTTTATATGCCTTTTGTTAGAACGAAGTTCTTCAGCAGCATAGTGCAATTGATAGAAGTTATCTTAACAGCGTATCAAGGAATAAAACCTCACAGCACTTACTTTAATAATGTAAATATATCTTACTTTCTTGTCAATCAAGTCACAGTGGGATTTTGGGTTAGAGCTTGAAGTAGGTTTATGACATGTTTCAGTTATGAAGAAATGTCAGTTCCCTTGGAATAATTACTAGTGTGCTGTATTTTTGCATGTTCTGGATATGAAGTCAAGCCCTGTGCATATTTGCAGAGATACTGTGACACATATTTGGGCAGCACAGCTAATTGTCAAGCTTTGTATTTTCTTTCCTATTACAAATGATCTTTGGGCAACTGGAAAAATGTAATTTTCAGAATATTAATGGATATTTGCTATTTAGGAAGATGAATCAGCAGATGAGTATACTGAAATATAGCATGATAAGACAGGAATTCTTGCAGCGAATTCCAGATGATTAAGGGATCTTAAGCAATACCATTTTATTGTATAAAGGTTTAAGAAGTATCTGGTATAGGGGAATATAATGCTACTGTAATCTCTGTACCATCATGGCTATTGTACAGAGTACAAGAGAGTTTCAGATTTAGGTAGGAAACCTGGGACTGAGTTGAGAGAGACAGGAAGCAGCCCGCTGCTTTGGCATCAGCCCAGTAAATCAGTTTCTTGGTGCTGTGGACTAAATATCCATGCGTCAGTATAAATTTGTCAGTGCTGTCTTTTGCTTTTGCAAGGGTTAAATTGCACAAATTCTGCCTCTCCTTGTGACTGTCCAAAGTAGATAGCATGCTTTATGGAGCATTCTTCAGTATTATGTGTCATGTAATTGTGTAGAGTGTACACACCAAAACTGAGAAGGCCAACTTGATGTTTGAGATAAAATTGTTGCTGAAAAGAGGACACAATTTTTTTTACTGAATGGGAAGAGAATGTGAAAACAATGGGTGTGATGGATGCCTTCATTATGTTTTGGATTTGATAGAACAAATCTTTGATTATTCTAGTTAAGAACAATTAATATACCACAAGCTTCATGCAGTTTAGATACTTACTGACTGCGTAACAGTAAATTACTAAGGTGTTACCTCTTTAATTAAAAGTTTCTTTTGAACTTTTCCATATTTTTTCCCACATTCTTCCTGTTTTCTTCTGCGTGTATGTTCCCACCTCAAGTTTGAGTTCTGGTTTAAACCAAAAGGTCATAGGAGCTGCTTGAGTGCTACTTATTCCTCTCCAGGGTCTGTTCTTGCTCTTTTGACCCATGGACTGTTTACTTTTAAGCTTTTCATTTTAAGAAGTTTTACTCATGCTTGATGGTATTTTGAAGAGTAGGGAGAATACAGAATGAGAAAGCTTTTTTCAGTGTAGTGTCGTGGAAAAGTGGCATGTTATGTAGTGTATCTATTTCCTGTATGGATTTTCAGTATTATTTTCTGTCCTTGTGGGGATTTGAGCTTTCCTTTACACAGAATCAGAGAAAATGGGTAAGGTTGGAAGGGATCACTGGAGGTCATAGAGTCCAACTTGCCTGCTGAAGCAGCATCCTCTGGAGCATGTTACTCAGGATTTCTTATATCTGTAGATCTAAACTGTTGGAGAACAATGACATGGTGCCTCTTAATTGGCTTGCTTCTCAAGAAAAACGTGGCAGGTGCTGCTGGAGTGTCTCGAGCTAAATACCTGCCTGAACAGAACACCCATGAAATAAGGGTTATAGGTGATGCTATCCAAGTTAAAGGTCTGCATTGGCTTTCAGTTGCTAGACTGATTATACAGGTCTGAGAGATTAAAAACCCAAAGAAACAAAAACTTTAATACTTTTTTTCTCTCAGCTTAAAAAAACCCAGGTATTTTCAGAAAATGCTTTGTTTCCTCAAAAATAGGCAGATTAATTTTGTTACCATGAAACATTTACAACACTTGAGTTCTGTAGCTGTTATTAAAAACATTGATGTATAGGATTATCAAAGAGCATGCATTAATTTAGAGTTTGGTTTCTGTTGCAGTTCCCAGAGTGTGGTTTCTTTGGCATGTATGACAAAATTCTCCTGTTCCGTCATGACCTGAACTCAGATAATATTTTGCAACGAATTACATCAGCGGAAGAGATACATGAGGGAGATCTTGTTGAGGTTGTACTCTCTGGTAGGTATTATTGTAACAGTGGAACAATTCTTTATTCAGTAGATTAAAAGAAAATAGGACTTAATGGAGCATTTACATGACTGTTGAGCTTTTTCACTTAAGTCTCCTATACTTTGGGGTAGAGGATTCCAAGGAAATCTGTGTGTCACTGATGCTTCAGTACTCAGTTTTGTTTTTTGTTTTTTGGGGTTTTTTTTGTTTGTTTGTTTTTCATTATTCCAACTGAATCTTCTTCAGGTTTAGTATAATAAATAAATATGAATTATAAAAATGGGAATTTATAAGTATAATAATATCAGCTTTTATTTTTTGTAATTTTTTAAGGTGAAATGCAGGTAGGATGCAAGATTTGTTCTTCCAACTGTTGTGGGTTTTCATTTGCTTACTTCTGTCTTTTTGTTCTGTAGCTTTTGCTGTTGATGACTTATGCTGTCATAAGACTTCATACAAATGTAGTTGCTGAATCATACCTATAAAAACAGACTCTTAAGTGTTACTGTAGTTTTTAAAGCAATTTCTTTAGACAATGTAGTCCTTAGAGTAGTGGTTATTAACCAATAACAAGGACAAAATAACCCCAGCCCTGATTGTCATTGTATGTGTTTAATCAAGATGTTGTCAAATTCAATCAAAAGTCAGCTGTAGTTAAACTACAAATAAAAGTAGACTAGTGGACTAGTACTGAGCAGGTTTTTAAGTCTTTGAGGATAAAGTGACAAACTGAGGCTATGTTTTAGGAAGAGAGACGTCTTGACTGTGAGAAACTTAGATTTGTAAACTTGATCAATAAAGTATGAATTTCATAACTGTAAGGCTAAGTCCTTCTTTGGCTGCATTTCAGGGCATGTCTAGGATATTCAGTAACTAATGATGTTAGTTTGAGCTTTTCATTGCTTCTGTTGAGTAGCATATCTGGAAAACTTGTTGTGTGTCTCTTGGCAATCTCTGACAGTTTCCTTACAGACAGACAGACCACCAGAAACTGAAGACATGTAAATCTCTTTCAGTAGGTTTTTAAAAATAAGGATCTGAATAGGAGGTGTTAGTACATATTTCATGAAAAAATATAGTAGCTATCAGGGCAAGGTAACATTAACATGAAAATACCTTTTTTTTTTCTTCGAAGAAACAGGATAAAAATAATTTAAATAATGATGCTCGTTTAAGGAAAAGAATATTTCAGTCTTCTGTGGAAACTTTATGCACAGTTCTGTTTTGATACACCAAGAGTTTAATCTCATAAACGTATACTGCAGAAGTCCTTCAGAAGATAAAAATCTTAACTTGTAGAGCTTTTCTTTTTTAATTTTGTAGGTTACAAAACAGCTTGAAAATTAAGTTGCTCTTTCAAACCTTTATTGTTGCTTTTAGCAAGGCTTCACCTGCCTTCAACTTAGAGAGCTTTTCAACAGTGTGATTCATACTGTTGATTAGCTGTGGCCATGAGCCTACAGAGTCCAATGCATATTTTTCCTCAATAAAAATGTTTACTGAAAACTATGTAGTCTTCTAAATGAGCATTTAAATGGTATACAGTAAAATGCTGTTTTCTGAACAGCTTGTTAGCATTCTTTGAATTAGCCATTTTTAAAACATATTCTTTTCATAAGAACCGTAACTTACTGCAATTTTTTAAAAGCTTTGGCTACAGTTGAAGATTTCCAGATTCGTCCTCATGCACTTTATGTGCATTCCTACAAGGCTCCTACTTTTTGTGACTACTGTGGAGAGATGCTGTGGGGTTTGGTACGACAAGGATTAAAATGTGAAGGTAAGTCTATGATATTTAATGTATTTGTGTGTGTGTATATCTATGTAAGATGAGGAAGAAGAAATTTTGAAGAATACACGTTTGGTATGTTAGCAGGTGATAAATGTAGTATTTCATAGTTGGAAGGGTTTATGCATTGGAAAACCCAAGTTCTGATCTTGGCATTAATGCAAATTCTGTGTGACCTTGGGCTGATGACTTAAGAAGTGTTGTTGTTTTCCACTTTGAAAAAAATAGCTAGCTTACAACCTTGTGTTCTTTGCACAAGGAACACATAGTTTGGAGAGACTCCCAAAGGGGAATCCCTTTCCTTATGGCTTTTATCCAGCTGGCTGTGGAGCACTCTGCAGCCTGCTGTCAGGTACTGACGTTGCCTTCTCACTGAATTCTTCTTGGTTCTCGTGCTCCAAAGTGAGGGAGTGATGAAAGCCTCCTGGTGGTGGGAGATCTGCTGCTTCCAAGTCTCAGCCCTTGATACTAGAAGTGGGCTTATTGGAGAAAAAGTTTTTTCTGTAGATCGCATCAAGAACAGTAAAATAAGAGAATCTGACACAACAGTTTCAAATTTTCTGCCTTTACCATTTTCCTGGATCATCTTTTGAAAACTACTTTATCAAAATATTAGTACTGTGTTTGTTACTTTGAAAGTTGGGAGTTTTTTTGAATAAACAAACTACTCTTCCAGGTTGTGGCTTAAACTACCACAAGCGATGTGCCTTCAAGATTCCAAATAACTGCAGTGGAGTGAGAAAGAGGCGCCTGTCTAATGTGTCTTTACCAGGAGCAGGGCTTTCAGTTCCAAGACCAGCACAAGCTGAACACACATCCTCTGCCTCAGAAGAAGTATGTAATGTGAAAGGAGAAACGATTTCTGTGTTTAAATTCTTTTGACTTCTGGGGAGCTATATAGTGTTTTAAGTGGCTCATTATGAGTATATGGGAGTCGAGCTTAACCATTATGATTGGTTTTAGTGAATTTTAAAATCGGGTGATTTTTAGACTATGACTTACTGCTTATTATTACTGTGAGAGATGAAACAGGAAACAAATGATAAGTTTATATATAATTTTGTTATTAGCCTTTCACTCATGGTTATATGAACTCTTGAGAACTTTGGCTTCAGAATGATAAAACATATTGCCCTCTTAGATTCATTCTGTAATTGTATTAGTATAGAATAGTTACTTGGCCAAAGCAGTACAGATTGTAAGCTTTTATGCTGGGGAAGAGTGTTCCTGATCTGCTGTTAAGCTTTTCACAGAGTTAATCCAAAAAAACCCCAAACCCTATCAGGGAGGGTGTAGGGGATGAAGGGCTTACAGTAAAAACAGACATCCATAGTAATTCCTTGTTATGATGATTGCTGAGAGGTTATCAGTTATATAACAATTATCAAGTATATCCCAACTATATTGGAATCACAAGATAGGACAGGCAGTGATTAGATCCATTTGTTTGTGCCTTAGTCTTTTCTAATTATCTGTTAATTCACACTATAACTATTCTTACCACAGTTTAAAATAGAAATCATATAGTCTAGTTCAAGGAAGTAATTTTTTTAGCTAGAAGCTATAAAAGCCTGGTCTTGGGTCATGAAAATTATTTATTTTGATGTTTAGGACTACTGGTAAGATTTATTGAGTAAACATAGAATTGTAACCATTTATCACAGAATTTAACTTTATGATTTCTATGTGCATGTGTAGTATCTTTTTGATACCTCTTCGTTATACTCAATGTCTTTTCTGTTTTAATTGCTAAATATTTTCTTTTAACTTAATTTCAAAGAATTTTTTTAGGGATGTTAATTTTCAAAGTAATTTTTGAATTTTCTTTTTCCCTAATTAGTAAGCTATCCAAACATGCCATATCTTGCTTTTAAAAACTGATAATTTGAAGTAGTAATTGGAATTTGGTTTGCCTACCTCCAGTGTCTTCCATTTTACTGTCTATATGGAGGTCTGTATGTGCTGCCTGAACCTTGTCAAATTACTTAAAAAATAAATGTCATGAGTGAATTTTTAGCATTTTATCTTCTGTGGAAATAAAGGTCCATACATAACTTCCATCTCTCTGTAAGGCTTTTCCATCTGGTGTTTTCATGGTTTTGTTTTACTATACCAGAATGTCCTCTTAAAGCTTCTTGGCCAGGTTGCTCTCTTGTCTGGTCACTTTCTGAGCCAACAGCTGCCTTACAGCCCCCACTGACTTTTTTTTCATCCACCAGGAGCCCCAGGTCCTTCCCAGCAGGGCTGATCTTGATCCCCAGGCTGTGTTGATAGTGGGGGGTGCCTGAACCCAGGTGCAGCACCCGCCCTTGGCCTTGTTTTGAGCCACTTAAGTTTTGCATGGAGCTACTTCTCAAGCTTATCCAGGTCCCTCTGGATGGTATCATGTCCCTCCAGTGTGTTGGCTGCACACAAACTGTCAGCTGGGTGACATCCACAAACTGGCTGAGGGTGCACTCGCTCCCAATGTCTGTCGTTGGTGAAGACGTTTGATAGCACCAGTCCCAGTATCAGCCCTGAGGGACACCACTTGTCACTGATGTCTATCAGGACACTGAACCATTGACCACTACTCTCTGGATGTGACCATCCAACCAGTTCCTTATCCTCCTAAAAGTCCACCCATTGAATCCATCTCTCCACTTTAGAGTGAAGGGTGTTATGGGGGACCATGTAAAAGGCTTTACAGAATTCCAGATAAATGACATCTGTAGCCATTTTCTTGTCCCTGATGGAGTCAGGCCAGTGGCTGTCCTGAATGACCTCCCTGTCCTTCATGTGCTTTAGTACAGCTTTTAGTAGGATCTCTGTGATCTTCCCAGGCATAGAGGGGAGGCTGGCAGATCAGTAGTTCCCAGGGTTGTCTATTCTATCCTTTTTAAAAATGGGTGCAGTGTTTGCTTTTTTTCAGGTATTTCACCTGACTGCTGTGACTTTTCAAAGCAGTCATGGCAGTAAAACTGTTCTGGTGCAAATTATTCTGGTGCAAATTTCCTTCTTTATTCCAGCGTTGCTGCCCAGAACCTAGTAAGAGGATTCCCTCTTGGAGTGGCCGCCCCATCTGGATGGATAAGATGGTGCTTTGCAGAGTGAAGGTCCCACACACCTTTGCTGTTCACTCTTACACTCGTCCCACCATCTGTCAGTATTGCAAACGTCTGCTTAAAGGCCTTTTTCGCCAAGGAATGCAGTGTAAAGGTAAGCATTTAATTTTCTGTTGTAGCAGTAAATTTCGGTCAAGGTCTTGTATTTAAAACTGATTGCAACTTAGGTGGCTATATACTGCAGAATAGGGCGGTATATATATATACTGCGTTTTTGAAAAATTGCATAATTTTCAGAAGATCACAGCAGCCCTCATTTTCATTGTATTAGACTGTGCATTGTACATTTTTCTGAAAAATAAGATTTAATTGTGTAGATTGAGGACACTGTAATTCTAGAAGGATAACTATGTATTAATAAAAATGAGAAATGGTTCAGTGTGTTCAATATCTATGTTCTAGACTGACCGCTAAAGAATCTGTGAGTTTTCATTGTATTATTCTAGTACAGGATATTGGTTATTACCTTTTGGAGATATTTTATACAGCTAGGTGCCTGTGCTGAACTTGCATGGTTTTTATGTAGCATGTGTTAACATGCATGGCTTCAGTTGTCAGACTCTTTCTTGTGGTTCCTAGGGCATAATGAATGTGATCTCCTTCCGGCTTTTTAATGCTGGTTAGTGCAGATCTGTCAGCTTTATTGCAGGAAACAAAAATGTAGTGATGAACTATGAACATTAATATGGAAAGGAGTTTCTCTCTTGTGAGTTTGTGAAACAGGAGTATCAAAGGTCAGCTTTTTGAGAGAGTTTGCTTAATACATTTCCAATTTGCTTTATTAGAGGAGAGAAAAAATTGTAAGCTTACAGCTGTGTTAATTTTTTTTTGACTAATAATGCTACTGTCTCATGTAAGTAAGGAAGTAATTTTATCTTTAATGTCTGTTGTTATTTGCAATCTTTGTAGTCTCTCTGAAGCCTGCATCCTGAGCTGGTTTTGATATTTTTTCCAGTCAGTGTGTCTCTTGGACACACATGATACAAAAATAATGAAGCCTGAAAAAGATGCTGTGCAGTTCTAACACAGAGATGCTGCTGACCATATACAATTGCTGTGACTATATCCAGCTGAACAAATGGGGCTACCACATCAGTTTCAGGGAATTGAATCACGCTAGATAAAAATATTATTGTATGCATATTGTAAGCATTTATGTATGGAAAACAAGCCTAGAGAAATGCTATGTATATGTGCAGGACAGAAATAAGTGTCTTAATAGACCTCAATTTATGCAATATGATCTTATTTTTAATATATCAGGAATTGATATTGAGCAGTTCAAATATTTTCATACTGCCTTCTCCTACAGATTCTTAAGGTTTCCCACTGACTTCCTCGTGCACATTCCCAAAGCTTGGGGTCTCTTAGTAGTTTTGTGTTTCTGAGTACACATAAGAGCCCTGGATTTTGTGATTTAATTCAGGTTGCTATTTGGGCTCTGAGGATGCATCTCTTTGAGATGCTAAGACTGTATTTGTGGCAATAAATTAAATGTGCCCAGAAACATTCCTGGCCACTGAGGTCAGCTGGGACAGAATGACCTTTGTTCATGGACAAGTTTTCTTAACATCCCAGCCTGGGTGGCTCTGTGCAGACTGCCTGTTTGGAGCAATTTCATAGGATGCTCTGGTTTATGAGCTAGATCTTGGAACTTTTTGGGATTGTGCTAATGCTGTGGGCCAAAAGCATGCTAGGGGATGTTTGTAGCTATTTACTAGACTAGAGAATTGCATTGCAGTATCCAAGAATGTTTCTGAATGTAGTTTAATTTATTAGGATAGACTCAATCTTCCAGTTTCCTGACAGGATTTGAAATGTGTCTGTTTCTTCCAGCCTCCTTTAAAGTAGTGAAGTAATTGTATTCCATAATATGGACTGAAGCCACGGCTCTAAAAAAGGCAGTTTGTAGGTCTCCTAGGATGCATCCTTTTAGGCACTCAGAAGCGGAGCAGTATTGTATTCTGCTCCAGAATTTGGCTCCTCTGATACTAAAAATGGAGAGAGAATGATTTTTCTCTTGTCTGGGCTTAAAAGGAAAACATACTGAGCTTGCTTTGGATAGCAAAAAGCGGCTAAATTATCAGTATGAAAACAGGGAGTTTTGAAATTCGTGATGTTGATAGAATTGAAATCACAGGGATGCTACTAATAAAGGAAATTCCTGTTAATATCAGTAATGTTGTGTGCTGGACTTTGCTCAGTAGGCTGCATCTGATACCTCGGGTGCAGAAATGGCACGCATCCAGGTGAGATTCCATCTCCATGTGAGGCCAAATCTGGACATAACATTATTCTCTGCCCTGTGTCAGCAAGAAATGGAGCTGGAGTAGCAGCCAAATCTGCAACCTGAATGAGAGGGGAACTGGGCTTTGGGATTTACTGCAGAACATATTTGCTCTGATGTTGTGTGATCTCATAGACGCTTCTGATGTCTGCAAGTCTTAGTTGGCAGATGGGGAAAAATGTTAGAGATGAGATGTTTAAATGGAAAAAAGGACATGGAACAAATGAAAGAATGGGAAAAATTACATCATGATGGAAAAAATAGCTACAGAAAAAGCTAGAGAAATAGCATTTTGTATTGGAAGAGGAAGTACTGACATAATAAACAGTGGTGGGACAAATCAACATGTGACATCAGGACAAGATTTTAATTTCCTCCTGGAGGTGACCTCATTGGTGCTGTCTTCAGTTAGATGCGAATGTATGAATCTGAACTGAGGTTTGTGTTGGAAGTAGTGAACGATAAATGTTAGTGTCTGGGTGGGAGGGAGGTTCTGATATCACGGGCTTATTTATCTGCTTTTTTAGATTGCAGATTCAACTGTCACAAACGCTGTGCACCTAAAGTACCTCGAGACTGTCTTGGAGAGGTGATTTTCAATGGAGGTAAGATGAGTAACATGCTTTCAAATACCGAGAGGTCTTTTGAGGCTGAACAAGATGCATTGGTATTTAATTAGCTCATCTTTGAATATTTGATATATTTTTATTTATCATGCCAGTTTTTTCACTGAGGTTAGTGAAAATGAAAAAGATTCACTGTAAAACTTACACTCTAGTGGCTTAAATTTTACTTAATCAGTCTTGACATGTTCTCTGTGTTTTGCTTGGGATTGCTCAATGGAAATGAAGCATCAGGAAGCCACCCCAATGGACAAAATTTGGAGATCTGTTGTGATCAGTCTGCTCATTGTTCACCATGAAATATATACTTTAAAACGTTAATATCTGAAGACGCATACCATTTTTTATGACTTTCTCATATCCATAATTTTTACTGGCCAGAGTTAGCCCAGATGGTTGGATAAAAGAGAAAGGAGAAAAACCCCAAGCCAAACAAAAAAGAAAGAACTCCACTCTAATTTCTGGAAACATCAATGAAGTTGGATTGCTTTTTGAATAGACCTTACAGAATTGAAAGAGGAGTGTATGGAGCACCTTGTGGAAGAACATTGAGAATATTTTTATAAGTTTTAGACCAGTGTTAAGCTGATGAAATATGGGATAGATGAGCTGAGTGGATGGGGCTTAAAAACTGAATGGGTGGGCTTAGAGGGTGGTTTTCAATGGCAAGTAACTTGTGTACCACAGGGGCCAATGAAGAGTCCAGTCCTGTTCAACATCTTCATTCATGATCTTGATGGGGCAGAGTGTACCCTCAGCAGGTTTGCAGGTGACTGGGAGTACTGGCTGATATGACAGAGGGCTTGTGCTGCTATCCAGAGGGACTTCAACAGACTGGAGAAATGAACTCTGGGGGTTGTTGGACCAGGTGACATTCAAACATCTCCTCCAACTTCAACCATCCTGTGATTGTGTTGCCTTGATCCTTGTCACACATTGTTTAGTGAAACAAAATTGGTGCCATGCAGATCACATCAAACTGTTCAACTTGATTCAGAGGCTTGGGCAATGGCTGTGTTAGCCAGTGGGTCTGTTGCCATTGCACAGTGTATCCCATCCATTCATGCCTGCCTTCTCCAGCTCCCAGGCTCTGTCCTGGATCTTGATGATGGTGGCTGTGAACAGCAGTGTGCAGCATGGTGTTGCTGCAGCCTGGTTTTACTGCCCTTGTGATGCTAAGGTGCTAAAGGCCACAGAGTTTGGGAACTGTGCTTTCATATAATTCTGAGGACATAGGGAGCAATTTATTCTTTGTTCTTTCTCCCACTCTCAATGAGTTCACCCCAGGTAAAAGCAAACACACAAACAACCCCCCACAAACCAACCAACCAACAAAAAAAACCCATAAAAAGGCTACAGATGAAGATATTTTTATGTCTTAATTCTTAGTTTTCCACAGTGCCAGTTGTACAGCTTTTGAAAACACTAAACTTCTGCCTGTGGAAAATCAGATGTGCATAAGATCTGTTCTGCTTTTCTCTTTTCCTGCAATTCCACAGCCCACTTTTTCTTTCTTACTTTTCTTACTATGGACTACAAGAACAGTGAGAGCAGAGGTGGGTTTCTGTTAATGGAGAATTTAATTTGCACAGGAATAATTCTCTGAGTCATCTCTAGCCATTGAAAGGTTACTTTGTCCTGATTACTCATGTAATGGTATTACTTAATGAGATTTAGGTTTAGGCTTTAAGCTTTTCACTGTTTTTTTCTGTATGGTTTGTGTTTTAGTTGGGTCTCTCTTGCCTTGGCATTTAGCAAAATGAAATTGATAATGGTCATTAGCATACTCTGCATCTTATGGCAAAAATGTGAAGATTTTGTATATTGTGATTGTACTTTTATGATTACTTCCATAAGTGTGAACTGAAAAAAAATGATGGGTTTTGGAGGATTTTAGTGTTTTTTTGGTTTTTTCTTTTTGTTTTTTTTTTAAGTTGTGTGTTTGAAATTATGTCTGACTTGTGTTGTTTCCAGAACCTGCTAGCCCAGGCCAGGACTTGGATATGCCAATGGAAGTTGATAGCAGTGAAATGAACAGTGATGGTAGTCGAGTTCTAGATGATGCTGAAGAGCCCTCTCCGCCAGAGGACAAAATCTTTTTTATGGATCCATCTGACCTTGATGCCGACAAAGATGAGGAAGCTGTCAAAACAATCAGGTAAGTTATAAGGTGGATTTCTTTGCTCAGGATGTACTTTGCTCAATATTGTGAGCAAAATGTTTCCAATTAGCCCAGTTTTACTGCTGAAAGTGTATTTTCCCTTTGTGTGGGGTTTCTTTTTTTGTAGCTTGAAAATACTTTGTAAAGCTCTCCTGCCTCAACAAAATCTGAAACATAAATAGATTAAAGGAATGCAGTCTCTTCTAATTGGAAAAAGTGTTATGGTGTGACTTTTATTGAAGAAATACAACTAGATTATCAAAGCAGGATAAAACTTACGGCTTAACAAGGCTAATGTGTGCTTAAGGTCTCTGTGACTTGAGCCTAATTTAGTTACTGTTATAAATGTGTGGATTTAAAAGGCATTAGTTGAGGTATTGTAATATTGGCATCATGGTCTACATGCATGTTAGGCAACAGTTTGCTTTATTTATCTTGAAAGTGATTTTTCCGAGGTCTTTTATCCAATAGCTGTTAACATAGTTCCTTAAATCAAATTTGATCTTTTTATTTTCTCTATTATTCTGAGTCGTGTCATCCTGTTTTTCTTAGTCATTCTTAATAAGATAAGCACAATTGTGTTTGGTCAAGCTAAACATCACTGTAGCTCAGGGCTTAATGGCAAATTTGTAAGGGAGAGCATATGATGATACCTCCCAACTATCAGTGATTTATACCTCAAGGATCTCCTGAGAGGGAAGTAACATCTAGCTCTAAGTAGGATTTTTCCATGTATTTCTATTGGATTTGAAGCAATTCAGGTTTTTGGCATGACAGCATCCTGCAGCCAATTCTCTAGTGTAACTGCATGGCATGTTAAAGCATCCTTACCTACTTTGTTTTGGAACTACCTCATGATGTTGTGTGTTTACAAATGTGTCTGTTAGTACCACATGTAGAGCTCTGGTGTTAGGCAGGCACCTTGGTGGTTGGCTTCATCTTCAGTGCTATTAAAACCTGTATGTTTAATACAGGCTCTCTCAGAATATTAGGGATTATCAAACACTTGTCTGCAGGACACTTAATATACCTGAGCATTGATAGAATTTTCTAGTTGTGATTTGAATTAACACACCCCTGTTTATATATTCGTAACTTGAAAGTTTTCTTTGATAGGGACCTTCACCAGCAACAATATTAAGAAGGACTATAATCAACTTACAAGAAGAAATGATAGTTATGCTGATGTTAATTATATTTCTATGGTGTCAAATAGCATAAAAGACCCACAGCTAATTCTTTTGAGAGAGGATGATTTCTGTAAGTGTCCTCACTCCAGTGTGTTTCTTCTCTGTTCTGTAGAGTAATTTAAGTACTGCAATACTTGCCCTAGGAGAGCTTGTAGGAGCTCAGGTGCCATAACAATTTCATTCATCAACTAAATCTGTATGGGAAGAAAAGGTGTCTGTTCCTGATAATGGACTAAGTGTGTAAAACAGGTATAATTGCAGTACTATTGAATTTGAACTTATTACCTATTAAATTATTGTATTTCTTTTTAGTCCTTCAACAAGCAATAATATTCCTCTCATGCGAGTTGTACAATCAATCAAACACACAAAGAGGAAGAGCAGTACAATGGTGAAAGAAGGATGGATGGTCCACTATACTAGTAGAGACAACCTGGTCAGTTACTTTAATTTCTTCCTAAATTAAGTTATTTAAGTCTAAATTAATGTATTTTATTTCTGATGTACAGTACCATTTGAAAGAACTTAGCTCTGATGTTCACTATAAAGAAATCTGGTTCAAGGGAGAAACTGTAATTTATTCAAAATACTTCATGTGGTGATTGAACAGTACTTTTCCTTCTCCCCATTAAGAAGAAAAAGCATCTCTACGTTGTCTCACATAAATTGCATGTGTAGTATTTCAGCTTTCCTGAGAAAGTAATTGGAATAATTTGCTTGTGTTTTCTTTCTCTTTAGTACTTGAACTAAATGCTTGTGTCTCTTTTTCTATTCTGCTACATGGAAAGGTGGAAATCATTAAATTTTGAGTACCAAAATGGTTTACAATATTATTCTAATGATATAAATGTTTGTAAATAGTTATGTGTAGATATGCTCTAGTATTAATTACTAGAGCAATTAATATCTTAATTGCTCTAGTAATTCACTCTAAGAGTTGTGGCTTGACTGTTTGTCCTTGGGCAAAAAGACTGTCTTGTTTGATGCCAGTGCTACCAATAATGAGCTCTTAATTGAGTAGGCAAGCTACTTGATTTTGTGTATTGAGGAGGAAGACAAAGCAAAATAACAGGATTCCTTAGTATTGTCTGATAGGAGGAAGTGAATGCTCTCATTTTTTGGTAGATGAATGAAAAGGATGAAGTTAAGAAGTTCCCAGATCTCATGGAGAACATTATGGCACATTGAGACTGTCCGTGAAAGGCAGCAGAAGTACTTTTGCATTCTTTATCTCTCTAACATCTGATCAAAGGAGACTTAGAAAATTTAGAGAAGCAAAGTTATATAAGTTCTGCTGGAATCAAGTTGAGGGGTGATAACAGTCAGCTCAGGTTACTGTAATATTTCACTTTTTGCAATTGTCAGTTAAACTGGCTGGTGTAAATGGGCTTTCCAAAACGATCTTAAAAACCATTATTTAAGGTACAGTTTTCTAATACCTATGCGTGTTTATCATAGTCCAAAATAAGTATCTAGCATATTTTAGGTGTGGTCACAGCCAAAGCTACAAAAAGTCACAATTATCATCAGCTAGCTCCAGAAAAACTAAGGCCAGGTAGCAGACAAATGTGCAGAGTTCTAGCAGAACTGTTCAGGGCAGACCTGGTATTCAGCTCTGATTTAAACTTTCAGTACCACCAGTATGTTTTTCCATGGAGTTTTTTTCTGAACCTCCCCTTAGAACACTGATCTGATGAAACACCTTAGCTTAGTTTGATTTTCTACATCTGTCAGTCTGGCTGCTACCTCGATGACATCAACTGAAAAAGTGCAGTCAAATGGAGTATTCTGACTCAGAGCAAGGTACCTCCAGCCAAACAAGATCTCACAGAGCTTCCTAATGGGAGGAAACTTCCGTATAGGGCATTACAACATCGGCTATTTCCCTTGACTGCTCCGTTCTCAGCAATGTCAGATTGTTTCCTATTCCTGAAACAACTGGGCTTCCTATCAGTTTCAGACAGGTTAATTTTAACAGCAGGATCTGTATGCTTGTGCTCCCTGGATAACAAGCTATTTCACCCTTTATGATGAGAAGTTTCTATGTCATCATCTCTACTCTTTTTCTGACTGTGGTCCTATCCTTTCTCAGAGTAGGGTATGGGGCACATTTTGAATCCCTGAGTAAGTTACCAGCCTGTTCCTTAATTGCTCTTCTCCAAAGTCTTTTCTGATTCATGATTGAATAATAAGCATATATGTCCAAAGGATGGTTTTACCCTTTTGTTTTCACCCATTGTCCCAGTGCTGTCTGGTAATTCTTTTTAGTTAAATCCATTAATAATCCAGCTTTCTTTGTGTAACTCCTATAGGTAGTCTTAGTTTCCCCCTGACTGAACTGATTTAAGCTCTGCCTAAATATGGAGGAAAAAAAAAGGCACTTTGCTTTTAATATGACAACGTTTATAAAATATAAATATAATAGAATAATATTTCAAACTTTTTCGTCCTAACTTAGAGTTAAGGGTCTTGGATTTTTGTCCCAAAGAATGGAAGTGGTTTTCTAACTATATGAGCATGGTGCAAGCAAAGTATCTTAGATTCATAGAGTCATATTAGCTTTCTAAAAGCTTCTTTGTTTTGGGGAATATTCTTTTGCTTAAATTACAAGAGAGTGATATGTAACAGTTAATCCGTGTTACTTTTTGGTGGGGAAGGTTTCTTGTTGGTGGATACTTCCAGCAAATGGCTATTTAGTCTGTCTTGGTTTTTTTTCCCCACAAGGTATTTTTCCATTTGAATCCCATAATGTGTCTGTTTTGTCACTGTGTGCTTTTGACCACCGAGATTCTGTACTGACAAAAGAATTAAGGACTTGTTAGGCTTGCTCAGTGCTTTAACCCTTGCAATGTTGATATGAGGGCCCAGAGGGAGAAAGCATGACTCCCTCAATTGTTACTAAATTTAAATAATTCAGATTTTGTGAGAATGTGCACCTGCAGTAAAACCTGTCTAGTAACTTTTTTTCTTATATGAGATAACTTCTGTTGTCACCACTTTTACGGCAAGGTAGGTGATATTTTTGCTAGTTTGTGGAAATAATTTTTGAGCTTCTTCTTCAGTTAAAACAGTCTTTATTCCCAAAGTTTATTTTTTCATTTCCGTAGTCTAAGATTCAACTGTAGATTAATGTTGAATGATTATCATAGTAATTTAAAGCATTTCTTAATTAAATAATGGGATAGCAGAAGCCATATGAGATGTTTATTCCTTATGTAATTGTACTGTGCATTTTGTAGAGAAAAAGACATTACTGGAGATTGGACAGCAAATGCCTCACACTATTTCAAAATGAATCTGGAACAAAATATTACAAGGTAATTAATGATGAGTAATAATTATGCTGGTTTATTCAGTGCTTTATAGATATGAAATCTACTTGTGAGCTGTTTATGTATTATCTCCATTTTCCCATCTCTTTTTGAATCAAAACTGTGACCAGGTTAATTGTTGCCCAAAGGCTGTAAGTGAGAAGGACCAAGACTAACTCTGAGAAGTTGCTTGCAGCTCCTGCTCTAATTCTCTTGAGTATGTCTCTCCTTACATTTTGCACATACTGTTCTCTGGAATTACCTGGCATATTAAGCTTTCCTCAAAATTACCAGAGAATTTCTTTGACCACCAGTCGAACGAAGGCTTCGATTTTTGTGTTCTATAAGCAGTGACTGAAAGTTTGCATGCTTATGTGTTTTATTTCAAGGTTCCTCAAATTAAATTACTCCCTACTCTACAACTGAAAGTTTCAAGCAAGATTTACAGGAAAATTTTCTGTGCAGGCTGATGTTTATATAAATGAAGCTTAGTGTTTTCTTAATGTAGTATTGTGTTCGGTGGTGGAATTTTCAGAAAATGCATTTGAATTTGTAAACAGGACTTTTCCCTTTCTTGTCTTATACCTTTAGGTGGGGGTCCAAATCTTGCAGCTTCTTCCTTTGTAACATCTCTAAGATCAAGCCTTTTCTCTGTACACCCAGCTAAACTTGCCCAGATCCTTTTCATCCCTATCTTGACCAATGCAGTCTCTTCTCAGACCTCTCTGATACTTGTATTGCCCTGTGCATTCAAAACACAGCTGGTAAAATATGTTCCTTGCTTGTTGCTCCGTTACGTCAGTGCTTTTAGTCCTTTGACTTGCCCCTTTCCATCCTTGTTTTAACTGCTTAGATCTGATTGTTTGTCTTTGCTGTTAGAGTTTTTTGCCTTCACATTTATTTGCTCTTCATCTCAATCAGCTGCTGTCTTATATCCCTCTAATGCCAGCCTGGTGTTCATCTGCTTGTTCACTACTCTTGCAAGTGACATGCACCTGCACACCTTCCCATGGATGTGAACTGTCCTCCTCCAGCTAGTATGAACTTGAAACCATTTCTTCCTTCAGATTTGTTCTGTAACACTCTTGTACCATGGTCTTAAACTGACCAGGTAGAGGATAATATCTGCTAATATCTGTATGAAAGAGAATCTTTACCCAAAATGATTCTGATGCACAAAGCAGTGCTTATTGACTAGCTGGTATAACTGCATCCTCTCCTTAATGTTGCTGTTTCACTTTCCCCTGCTTATGCTCTTCTCTGCCTAAGCTGTATAAACTGCAAGGGGAAAATGGTTGTTTTCTAGTTGTGCATCATTTACACGTGCAGTGGGAGTGTGTCTCATGATGAATATAAATGTAATTTGAGTAGAAAATAGTAGGTGTATGGAGAGAGCTGTGGTGGGCCTGAAAGTCTGTCTAGGCTTGTATATAGGAATTCAGAAAACCGGGTGGGCAATGGTCATGCGCAGTTTGAATTTATTTATGAAGCTTGGTTTTTTGTTTTTGTTTTTTTTAATATATTTGATTTGGTTTCTTTGCAATGCTTGAAGTTATGAGTGTTAGTTTATTAAAATATTATGTGCTTTTCAGTTTTTAATCTTTAATATCTTTCTTCAGGAGATTCCACTTTCAGAAATTCTCCAGGTGACTCAGCCTCGAGATTTTTCAAACGTGGTGCAGGGCAGCAACCCCTACTGTTTTGAGATCATCACTGACACGATGGTGTACTTTGTTGGCGAGAACAATGGCAGCACTCATCACAGTCCAGTTCTTGCTGCCTCCGGAGTTGGACTTGACGTAGCTCAGGGCTGGGAGAAAGCCATTCGCCAGGCCTTGATGCCAGTCACTCCTCAGGCTAGCGTTTGCACTGCTGCAGGACAAGGAAAAGATCACAGTAAGCAAGCAGACAAGGCACTGTTCATATGCTGAAGCTGCTGATGATAATGATTCCCTTTGGGAAAGTGCTTATTTAGAGTGAAGTATTGTCTGTTGATTATCAGCTGAATTGATAATAATTCATAATTTTCCACGAGTCTCTAAAAAGTGAACTTCAGGTTTGTGGAGGGTGGGCAAATCCTTTAATCTGTTGTAGCAGAAAGTAGTAAGGAGTCAGATTTACAGTATGAATGCAGAATGCATTCATACAATATGAATGCAGTTTTATTGTAGGAGCACTAAGAACACACACATGGATGTAAAAAGTGACCATAGATTAGATATTTCTAATATACATAACTAAATAAATATATTCAGATTATATACATACATTTGAAGGAACTTAATTGTATGCTTTTTGATGTTAGTGCCTATGTATATGTATATTGTAAACACTCTGTGAGTTGTCAGTGGCTAAGCAGAAGAAAAGGAGTTAGTGTTGCAATGTCAATACCATCAGTGATGGAAGAAACTTTTTCTAAGCTGCGCATAGTTATAAAAAGTAGCCTATTCTTCTTTTTGTGCACCTGCCCTCCCTTTTTTCCTCTGGCATAGGATCATATTCGTTATCAAGGCTTCACTAAACTTACATATCGTGTTCTTTTTAGACATCTCCTTGTTCCTTGCAACAACATTCATTCTCATTCTGTACTGAAATTTATGCTTTCACTCTTTAGTTTCCTTTCGAATTCCAGCTACTCTTTAATCTCCTTGTAGTAAAACTCTCTTTTGCAGGAGATCAGTTTCTCTGTCTCTGATATCTGGCTACTCTGCATCAGCAGCAGTTGAGAACATGTTGCTGAGCTAAAATGAGAGAGAAAGTAAGCTGTTTATCTGGTGTAGGTTATGTACTGAATTGTGGCATTACTAGTTTCTTTAGAAGTGACTACTTCTCAGGTCTTACTCTTGTGCATTTCAGACACTAGAAAAATGGATTTATTTGGAAGGAATAACACACTCTTTACCTCCAAGTTATTTTGTATTCTGTAGCCATCTGTGGAGAAGGGTTCAGTGTGTTCGGTTAAACACTTCCAAAAACTTGTATTGTCATTTTCTAGTTACCTTGCTGCAGTTTTTGTTGACCTTAGGGATTTTTTGTCTGACTTCTTTGTTTTCCCTTTTTTTCTGTACAGTTACTTCAGTGCAGGCCTGACTATAGTCAATAATCAGTATGCATATACAAGTTCATATTTCAGATGCAGAGTTCAGAGTGTCTTTGAGAATTAGCATTTGTTTCTACCTTGTCTCTGTAAATTCCTCCTTTGAGATAAAGCACAGTTGGCAAAAATGAAATGCAGACATGTTTTTTCTCTGTAAATGTGTTTTTAAAGTGCAAGGCCCTTCTTAGGATGATAAAGGCTCTTTTCAAAGTGCTAGTAAATCTACAGTGTGTTTTATATATACCTTGTAGATACATTAGTTGTTTTTTTCTTTCTTTAAGTTAAAATAATATCACAGAATTGTTAGGGTTGGAAGGGACCTCCGGAGATCATCCAGTCCAACCCCACTGACAAGTCTGTGTCACACAGAGCAGGTTACATAGGAACAAGTCCAGGTGGGCCTAGAATATCTCCAGAGAGAGAGAGACCCCAACATCAAATGTCTCTTAGTCTAAGATGCTTTACTTTGGTCTTGGAAGTCAAAGTAGAAGGGTGTTTTCTACTTTCCTTGGTATATCTCTTCTTGCCTATGCATCAATGTTTTCCTGTAAAGAAAAACTCAGGTCAATATCTGCTGCAGACTGAAGAATTCTAGTTCTTTATCTGATATTTTTACTTGCAAATTATACTTCCTGAATGTGCACTTATATTCCAAGGATTGATATGCTTCTGTAGTTTATCCATGGAACAAAGATTTTTTTAATATTATGGGCTTTGTTGCTTTTTTAATTATTAGTTTTTCTGTTACTTGCTTTCTTTGACTTGTTTGCTGTTCGTCTGCATTAATTCTGTATATCTTGGTGTCACGGAAGATAAGAAGCCACATTCATTTGACTATGAGGGATCTACCTGCTCCTCTTGCCTGTGCTTTTCTTTATTGCTACCAGAAATCATTATTCATTTAATGAACTATGATACAGTTGCTATTGCTTTTGGTTTCCAGCTGTCTATTATGTACACACTTGTATTGTTCTACCATTTATGTAATGAGGGATCGGAGAAAAAAAGACAAGCAATCCCAGCAAAACTCCCAGAGTTATTTATCTAATCAATCTGTAAAATGAATTCCAGGTTATGAAGTTTCTGCAGAACAACAGTGAAAATCATTTCACTAATACTGGGTTAGAAGTTAGTAAAGGGTTTTTGTTGATTTTAATTTTTTCTCATCTTTTTACTGGAAAAAGCCTGCCCTTTCTATTTACTTACTTGGCTCTATCTTCTTTATTGCAGAAGAGTTGTCTCTAAGCATCTCTGTTTCAAATTGCCAGGTCCAGGAGAATGTGGTGAGTCATGAGTGTTGTATTATAGTGATGTTTATTTGTCTGAGTATTACAAAGTAGTTGGTAGTAGCAGTGTCTGGATGAGAAAGCAACACCAGCGCACTGTAGGTAAAGAAGTCCATGTTATATGCAGGAGGTAACCTACTTACCTACCATGGCTGTTAGTTTTTATGAATGTGTTTCCCTGCTTATGGTGCAGCTCAGTGGATCTTCTTCAAGAAAAGCTTGTTATGTGTTCTCACTCCATTCAGTGTAATGATGGTACCTTTTACAGAGTTTGATTAATGCCAAATGTAATTACAGCCTAGCAAGTAATAACTAATTCAGTCCTGAACATTTTAATGACTCCTGATATTTGTGATTTCTTTTTTTCTGCATTAGGATATCAGCTCTGTGTACCAAATATTTGCCGATGAAGTGCTGGGTTCTGGTCAGTTTGGTATTGTATATGGAGGTAAATTGCTTTATTTTCCATTATGCATTTATTAAGGTAGAATGTCTGCTTGATAAAATTACCCATGTCATGTTTACTTAGCTGTATCTAGAATATCTAGGTGAAGTTTATCTTGTTAAAAGTTTTGTTTGGATTACTTTGCTGCATGTCTCTGCAGTTTAATGTACAGTATTTCTTACAATTCTTGCATTTACAGTTTTGCATTGGCATCCTGATCAGTTTAGAATATGCATTGCATTTGACGACTGTTAAATACAAAGCAATCCAATTTGGCCATGTTTAATGATTTTTTTAAAATTGCAAATTCTAACACTGTTGTTTATGTTACACAGTATTAGAAGTCATGTCAGTTATACCTGTTTTGAAGGACACCTGAGAGATGTGGCCAAAAGCAATTAGAAAAACATAGAGTTTGTGGTTTGACAGTATGGATGCAAGCATATTATTGATGTATTTTATGCAAACAAATTTCTGTCAGCAGGGTAAGGTAGAAAGAGGTATTCTTTGTCAAGAGTCTTAGTCTAGGTTTCAAGTCTAGTATTTTAAAACCTTCTCTTGCAGCATATAACTTGCTTTTAGTATGTAATCACAAAAAAAAGAAGAAATACTAGAAATGCATATGAACTTTGTTTCTCTCTCTTTTTTTTTTTTTAATCTCGTGTTATATCTCAAGTGTTGAGAAAACCAGAGGCCATAAATCTGGAAAGAAAGAAAAAGTCATAAGTAATGATTTATAAGTGGTAATCTTTCTGCTTCTGTCATGTTTTCTTTCTAATTAGGAAGTATTGTGGCTATGATTTTTCTGTGTGTCAGTTGTGTAGTTAGATACTTTATTACTTCTAAACTGCTTGGTGGAAGTACAGTTTGGTCTGGTTTTACATCACTCTTGAAAGAGGTCAGGTTTTTTGTTCCCTCTGTGTTTCTTAAAGCATAGTGTGAATCAAAGTGTGCTCCCTCTCTTATGGATAGAAATGAACAAATGCAGACACTTATTTTAATGTTTGAATTTTATTTTTCCTAAATTGCCTTATAAATAAATCTTATCTTGCTATTTTGCATGATTGAATGCTTACAAGTGCTTGTAAGCATAATAAATAATTATAAAAAGCTTTCCTTATTTTTTTTTTACTGAATGAGGGCTTAAAATATATAGGCTATGCATACTTCCTAAGATAAAATCACAAGCTGAAAGAGTATGAAAAGACAATGGAATAGGCAATGGTTTTGCTGGCTCTGCACACTGCTTAATTTATGCTGGTATTTGGGGAGATTAGATCTGGTAACTTATGATACTGGCTTATCCTCACCTGTGTAGTCTTACTGAAATAATGGTAACAATGGTAAAATTAAGTTGCTTTCATTACTGTGGGGTTTTGATTGGTTTTTTCTTTTTTGTTGTATTTTTTGTGTCCCCTATTCTTAAGAAACATTTCCAAATTGAAAATCAAAAGTTATAGGATATAGATATCCAACTCCTGTATCAATGAGAACAGTTTCCCTCTGCTTTTCCAGTTTTGATTAATTTGAAAGATCAGAAAAAGGGAGACAGAAGAAAGCTATTATTGACATTTTCTTACTGATGTAAAACTTGCACTAAAAACTGGCTGGTTATGTTTTGTTTAACAAAAGGAATTTTCAAGCTGCTTTTCTCTTATTCTTCATGGACTAATTTTAGCTGTAGTCTAGCTTCTGTAGTTAGGTGTTTTGTTAGATGGGTTGGTTTGCTTATCATTCTTTAGCAGTCTAGCATTTGCATAGTGTTTTGCCTCTAGTTTGTAATTGATTGTATTTCTGCTACATTTCAATATCATTTCCTTCCTCTGGTGGAGATAAGCCCTTTATTCATGATTATAGTAAAGGCAGGTTCAGTAGTTGCTTGGCAGAGCAGCCTGTGGAGTGGTTCCTGTGCCCTCCCTAAGCCCTGGCCACCAGTGCTGACCACAGAGCAGCAGGGGAGGCTGGCTAGTGGCTACTGAGGTGTACCTGGGCTCCCCACAGCAGTGCTGGCAGAACCTTCTGTGCCACTTGTGCTGTAGTTGTGTGCATCGTCCCTTTTCCTCAAATGGCATCGAAACCCTTTGCTGAGCAGATAATGACACTTTTCTTTAGTGCAGACTTACTGTTCTGTAGTACTTTAGTATTAAATGTCTTAGATTTCCAAGGTCTTGCAGTGTGCGTTCCCATTAACCTCTCTGATATGACTGAAAGAGATCAGTTCAGCAGCTGTGAAGAAGCTGGGGAAGCATTAACATCTCCTCACCTAACCCTGGACGCAGCCTCCCTGCATATTGCAGAGTGCTTCTCATGTAGCTGATGTGGGCTGCAGCAAGGAATAGTACGTGGTGCTGTCAGCATGGTGTTTTTCTTACCACCACCTTTTAGAGGTTTTTGATCACAGCAGACTGCCCTGGGTGTTCAATTTGTTGCTGTTCTTGGGGCATCTAATTATTCTCAAGTTTCCATAGAGTATTAGGTGTGTAATTTCCTGTACATGTGGAGCCCGTGAAACCACTGGAGTGGGTTTTTAGATCTGTCTTCACTTCGGCCTTGAATTGTTGTTATTTATACAGGAGAGGCAATATGCTGTGGAGTAGTTATTACTTGGTTATGTGCAAGCCCTTGCACCCCTTGCCCTTGCACGAGCAAAAACTTCAGCCAATACATCTAATGTCAATTTGTGTACCTGACAGCAGAGTGGTAACTGGTTTAAATTCAAACTGCAGAATTCCTGTGGAGGCTGATCACTTCTTTTACTCATATTTCATTTTCAATTCTAAATATAAATATGGTAATACTGTACACTTGACAGAGTATACATGTTTCCCCAAGAAGAAATTTCTGCTGTAGTGTTTTATAGCTGTGAATTGCTTCTACCTCTTGATGGCTGACACTGACTTTCTGTTTAGGAAAACATAGGAAGACTGGAAGAGATGTGGCTATCAAAGTCATTGACAAGATGAGGTTTCCAACTAAACAGGAAAGTCAGCTTCGTAATGAAGTAGCCATTCTCCAGGTATAAAAGTGGTTTTGGATCATGTTGGAGTTTTGTCTTAAACCATAATGAAATTTTGTATTGTGTATAAGTGCTCTGAATTGATTTTTAAATTTACGTATATGATTTCTGAGTACTTTTGTAAGAGCGAGTCTTATAAGAGCAGGAATTCCTGAGTACTTGGTAGAGTTGATAACTTGGGAAGTGCTATGTTTGGTAGGGGATCTACCAAACATAGGTACTTTGGCTGCATGTTGTCTCCTTCAGTATTGTTTTCTGCTGTTTTCCACTACTGGCTCCTCAGTCTTTGAGTATTATACTTGGTAGCTTGAGTACAGAACATGCATCAACTGTGAAATTAATAATTACAGCTAATTTGTATTAAACCAGTTATGGTTAGTAGTTGGCATATTTCAGGGGTTGATACTTGTTTGAAGCTTGTTTCTTTCCACGGTTTTTTTTTTTTTTCACCTCTAACACGCCACTTAACTGTTTCTTGGTTTGCGGGCAACATTTCCATGAAATTCAGGATGTACCTATGCTACTTTATTTTAGAATTTGCACCACCCTGGGATCGTGAACCTGGAATGTATGTTTGAAACCCCAGAACGGGTCTTTGTTGTGATGGAGAAGCTGCATGGAGATATGCTAGAGATGATACTTTCCAGTGAGAAAAGTCGACTTCCAGAACGAATAACTAAGTTCATGGTCACTCAGGTGGGCATTCAATTCCTCTGCTTTTAGAGGAAAGGCTGGATTTGGGTTTTGTAGTTAGGAGAATTTGGAGGAGGAGGGGTTTTCTGTATTGTTGTTTAAAAGAGACAGCATAGAGAGCTGCTCATCTAATGAAAGTTGAATAAACAAAAAAAGAATTTTGAATGTTTATTATGTTAATTTTTTTGGCCCAAGACATAACATTATGTACATCTAAAGATGAATGTCAAAACTGTAAGCTTTCAAAAAGACAGAGGAGGGGGTGAAAAGGGTGGGGGAGATAAACCCCGTTGTTTTTAAGTCTTGGTAGGCTGGAAAAAACAGTGCTTGCACAGTATATATGGGTTAGTTCTTGAGGACTATGTTGATAAAAATTGCTGTATCGGTTAGTGTGTGTCTTTTGACACACACTTCTGATCTGCTTGAATATGTTCTGAAAGTGTTTTTTCGTTTTGTAGATACTTGTTGCTTTGAGGAATTTACACTTCAAGAATATTGTGCACTGTGATTTAAAACCAGAAAATGTACTACTAGCATCAGCAGAACCATTCCCTCAAGTGAGTGAAGATTAAACAATACTTTTCATTACTATTCATTGTTTTTTTTTAAAAACCGTTTTTTTAAAGCAATATCAACATTGCTGCTTGAAGTGACCTCTTGTGGGATTTTCAGCTGACTTACTCTAGAATTACTTGAACTGCATCTATTGTAGTTGTCCCTTGTTTTCCCTTCTTCCATTAAGTGCCTTTAGTGCATTGCTCTTACACCCTGAGGAGGGCTTATTGACTTGGGGTCACGTGTTGGACTTGATCTGGATCCCTTTATCTCCACAAGTGCCTGCTGTGTTCAAGCTAAGGAACTGTTGCACAACCATGAAGATTTGAGTCTGCATGTGCTAGCTGTTAATGCTTTTAACCAGGATGTTCTGTCAAGAGCTGGCTGGGTCTGAGTTGAAGCTAAAACTCGGTGTTTGATTTCTGTGTAGCTGAAGCCTCCGGTTTTTGGAATATTATTATGAGGGATGTGATTTGGCTGGGATTCATGTGCATTTTTAACTTTGGTTCTGCACCTTGTGAGAGTCATGATTCACCTCTGAAAATGAGCTGGATTTGAAATCAGGATCTTCTATCCTTATTTTCACACTTGTGGCCGTGTAATAAAAAAACTTTCTCAGACCCAAGTCTGTGCAAGGCCAGTTCAGGTCTTGATCTGAAGCATGGCTGATCTGCATGTTGCAAACCCAGCAACCTAAAACCTTAACTGACTGGCTTACCTGGGGTTTTGTGTCTGTTTTTATACATACAATATTTAGGTGATGGCAGAAAGGGGTGAAGTCAAGCAGAGATTTCTCAGTGTAAAAATGTGCTGCTTTTGCAGGTGAAGCTGTGTGATTTTGGCTTTGCACGCATCATTGGTGAGAAGTCTTTCCGGCGCTCTGTGGTGGGGACTCCTGCCTACCTTGCCCCTGAAGTGCTCAGGAGCAAAGGCTACAACCGTTCCCTAGACATGTGGTCAGTAGGAGTTATTGTGTATGTGAGCCTCAGTGGTACATTCCCATTTAATGAAGATGAGGATATCAATGATCAGATTCAAAATGCAGCATTTATGTACCCACCAAATCCTTGGAAGGAAATTTCTAGTGAAGGTAAAGAAATTAATTTTTTCTATTAGGATGTTTGTGTATGTGGATAACACATTCAAATGCTTAAAGCTCAAGGTTCATTTAGGAAAGAGTATGAAAATAATTGATAGTTTGAGTTTAGCAGACTATGCCAAAGTGGATAAATATAAGCTAAATATATTTGTGAAAGATAAATTGTGAAATATAATGCTTTAGATCACTTTCAGGGCAGGGAAGTCAGGAGATTTGGCAAGAAAAATGAATTTCATGCATGAAGAGTGGGATGAGTAATCTGACACTTCCCAGAAGTCCCAAAGGAAGGTTAATTCATGTGTGGGTATTTTCTGAATACTGGCATATTTTATCCAAACTATAATCACAGTAACAGTTCAAAGTTGATTCTGGAAATTTAGTTTGTACCTTAGCAAGTATGGATTTAAATGTCAGGTCTGAGCAACCTAGAAGTTTACAAGGCTGCTCTCTAGGGCTCTCCAGTGCCAGCTTTGGTTGTATCTTGTTATCATGTTTGGTTAATACATGATTAACAAGTGTGTAGATGTGGCAGGATGTATACAATAGTGGAAGTTCCCACATCATTGTGGAACACAGGATTATGCTCAAGCTTTTTAGGCATGACTGAAAATCACTAAAATCAGTAGGGAAAAATATTAATGAATAACACAGTAAAGTATTTAGTGTTTTTATCAGAAGTAGGGGGAACTTAGTCCATATCTGTTTTGTAGCCTCATTTAATGTAAGAAAAGCTAAATATAAAATTCAAGAGCTTGGTTAAATTTAAAGGAGTTCAGTGTAGGATACACTCACACATAAAAAATTAATTTCTACTGCAGCATGTGAATGATATAGAGGTGATTAGTATTTAAACTATAATTTTTGTTCTTCTCTGTCAGCCATTGATTTAATAAACAATTTGCTTCAAGTGAAGATGAGAAAACGTTTCAGTGTTGACAAATCCCTTAGTCACCCATGGTTACAGGTAAACCCATCTGCCTTTTTCACTATGTTTATAGTGGGTGAATAATTTTTTTGGCAGAAATCCTTCAGAGGCTTATGAAAACTGCAACTATCCCATTCTGTTTACAAGCATTCATGAAGGCTTGAGTATTTCTGTTTATACCTTTATTTATTTGATGTGCTCCAAGATTCTGCTCGTTTGTTAATGGCTTCTTTCCTCAAGGGAAATTTGTCTTACTGTCTTTCCCACCTTTTCCTTTCTGTTTGACAGCAACATGGGTTTGCTGTTCTGGTTTCCCCCCTGGCTGTGGGCATGAAGCCCTGTGAAATCAGCAGAGACAAACATTGTTTGTTCAGTGCTGAAGTAGACACACAGCCTGGTGTGTGCCATAACTTGTACTTGGTTTAGAACACGTTCGTTTGGAATGGAGTTTATATGCTGCTTTTACAACCTTAGATACTAGCCTATTTAATTTTGAACTATTCTTTGTGGACAGTGTTGGGACAGTTTGTGGGAGGGTGTTTGTGTTTGACTCTTTTTTTTTTTAACAGATCTTGTTCGTTATATCTTGTGGCTATTTACACTAAAAATTGAGATGAACTGCAAAATTTATCTGTGGTAATGTAGTGCTGCTGTTTCTTAAAACTGCTTCCTTAAAATCTCTTTTACTCCTTAGGATTATCAGACTTGGCTTGACCTCAGAGAATTTGAAACGCGCATTGGAGAGCGTTACATTACCCACGAGAGCGACGATGCACGCTGGAAAGAACACGCTTACGAACACAACCTCGAGTACCCCCAACACTTCATTATGGCACCTAATCCAGATGACATGGAAGAAGACCCTTGATTTGTTCATTATGCTAAATTGCAGCAAAGGAGGATACTCCAGGCGGAAACTGAAGATAAGATTTGGAGCCGCTATTGCTCTTTCCAAATGCTGTACCCATAGTTTGGTGTATAAAGCCCCAGAGGATCCTGCATTGCCATGGGAATAGACTGTCGTCTGACAAGCTTTTCTCCATCCCTGACTTGGAGTAGTTACTGGACAGTGGGACAACACTTCACAAAGCCATTACCAAGGTCTAGCGTGTACAGATTGAATGGTTTGTGTTTTGCAAGGGTTTTTGTTTTTTCATAGGCTATGCAGTAAGAGTTTTGTAATAGTTTTCTAATCCCTATTTACTAGGCTACAGAGGACCGTTTTTGTTACTTAGATACATCACCCATTCCTTAAGCTGTGGATGGTGAAGAGACTCTATAAAGAAATCAGTACAGAATACCTTGGCTAAAGCAAAACAGGGTGGTTTAGTTGAATGCAGCTTCACAGATGAAGGAATAATTTGCTGCTGTTAAGACAGTTAAATATGTGTGTCTTGGCCCTAATTGAACTTTTTCCAGATGCCAACAAAAAAACAAAAAACAAAAAACAAACAAAAAAAAACCCCATAACTTCTTACATTCCTCTTGAAATGCTGGCTGACAATCTAAGGAGATGACAATCAAAGCTGTGCTAGGCCTTTGTCTGTTAAAAAAAGCAATAAGCCACAGCAGTGCACTGCTGTGCAAGGCTGGCACGTCATTGATACACACCAAAGGCATTTTGCCATAAAAATACACATGTAATGCACAGAGAGCACACAAGACTTGATGTAGCATATCCTTTCACTCTGGAAGACCAGCTTCTAGCAGAAGGATGTGGAAAAATAGGGAAAAATACATGCAGCTTTCTTCTGTCATTTTGAGTAATAAGATTTGAAAATTTTTAATATTTTTCTAATTTTTTTAAATGTTCCCTGGACTTAAATCAGGAGTAGTTTAGTAGCCTGCTAGCTTGTATGTTAACTCTGTTTAAAACCTAGAAATAACAGGGGATACCACATCACCTGTTTCTTTTGCCAGGGCAGCTGGATTGTAGGAAAAAGGACTTTACCTTCCCTCCTTAACCTGCAGCCCCTCCCATCGTCTTTACTGTGCTCAGAACTGTTTGATCTGAATGAAGAGTCCAAAACCAACTCCTAACATAGTTTTTTCTGTGCCTCAGTTGAAGAATTCCCAACCACTAATTGGACTTGTGGCACAATAGAGGGGAGTCAGCAGTGTTCTTTGGAAAGAATTCAAATTCATGGTATTTCAAAGAAGTTTGAGGCCATGAATTCTAAATGCAAACGGAAGAGTGTTTTTTGGTCCTATTTTAAAAAACAAAAAGGGTGAAATCCTTTTGTTGTGGGATAACAGTGTTGTGCTGCTGGAGGGTGCTGGATGGTTGTATGCATCCCTGATGTGCCAAGCTGCTTAACTGGAGCTTAGTTGGAAATATTTCTAAAATACTGATACAGGCTTGAACTGCAAAGGCAATGAGAGGCTTTGGGATATTTCCTCTCTGCTACAAAGGTTTTCTTTTTTGTTTGTATGTAGATAAGTATCTTTTTTTACTGTTGTTATTCAGGTAAGGAAACAGGTGAGCAGATCTGTAAGTTAGATATACTTAAAATGTTACATGGTTAGTTCAGGGCTGGCAGCTGCTTGCAGTAGCAGTGACCTGGCAGTGGTCAGTGGCAGTTGCGGAAGGATTTGCCCACAGGTAGGTTTGGGTCTTTAACTCACCTTTTCTTTTCCCATTGCCCTTTATCTATCTGCCACTGCATTTTTTCAGGTGTCTGTGATGGCAAAGGTTGAGCTCTGGCTTCTTAATCCTGTTAAGGGAGGGTTTCAGGACTGATTCTTGAGAGAGGCACTGCTTTTCATCTCTGGAACCGGAGCGATCACCTCTGACATCGGACAAGTACCAAACTACCATTCTTGGCAAGGGATATAGTGCTGTGTTTCAACTTCCACTGCTCAAGTGACCAAATTTCAGTGAAGTCATTGCTATATTCCATCCGAACTGTAATAATGTAGATACAGTTTGGTTTTAAACTTCAGATTTTATACTTGACCTGTCATTTCAGGTTTACCTGTGGGTTTGTTGTTTGTGTTGTTTTAAGGGAGGATATAAAGCAGCCCAGTCACTTGAAAAAGCACAACAGGAATAGAGGAAGGAGGGGACAATAATGAAGTAGAAGGCCTGGCTTTTGTCTCTCCCCATGAAGTCTGCTCTGCTTCAAAATATTATATGAGCTATTTATTCTTCAAGTTGTATTAAAATAAAAGTAATGCTGTTGGCCTTTGGAGGAGATTGCCTGGTGATGTACGCAGACTTATGGGGCCAGACAATAGAAGCTACAAGCAACTAGTAGTCAAGAAACCAAAAAAATCAGACTTACATTATGAGTAAACTTCCTAGAGTAGTAAAAATAGCTGAATTTTTTATTCCCTTTTTTCCTACCTTTACTGCAGACTTTGATGGCAGTAGGTTACAGTGTTTAATACCTTACCCCTAGATAATTAAGTTGCATTCATTCAAGCAATAGTGCTATGGTGATGCTAGAAAAAAAGCTCATGTAAAATTTATAGCCTCAAGATGACACTGTCAAGTACTTTTATATTTTTATACATCCCATTGTTTGTAAATATCCTCTGATAAGCTTGAAAATAAAATTTATTTCCCTATCAGACGCATTCTTTTTATTTACATGAATCTCCTATTAAATATTCTTAGGAGTAAATGGTTCTGTACTTTCTTGTTTGTCTATTTGTCATTAAATGTGTCCTGCTGTGGAAATTCTGCTGGCAGGAACTCCTTTTACATGCATCCTGTCACTATTCTCTTTATAAAAATATCTTCAAAGACATCAAGGCATCTTGATTTTATTCAAGTACCAAAGCTTGAATACATTTAAAGACCCCTTAGTGCAACTGTTTGTTACTGACAAGTTTTGATTCCACTAGTAAATATTGCATTCAGTAAGATCCCCAAATCTTCATTCTCTGCTCTGTGTGTGCTAGTTTCTGTATGTGCAGTGTTTTATTTCCACTCATGCTTTGCTTTGTGTAGGTCAGTCAGGAGGTTTAGTGTGCTGCACCAGACTTACTCTGAAACAGCCATCACACACTTTACAATAGTATTTGAAATTACTTTAGTAACAGTTCATTAAATCCAGCAACAGGGGGTAGGGGAGACTTTGATTCTGCCTTATCTTTCTTGTCAGGATGTACAAGTCTGTGGTGAGGCAGCAGGGCAAAAAAATTGAAACAGTCCCCCATCTTCTCAGGATTCATCAGCATGTCATAGCTGTGAAGTAACTGCTCACGAGTTGCTGTGTCACCCGAATTCTGCAAGAGCATCTGGAAAAAAAAAGAGTGTAGGTTATAGTCCTTCCTGTGTTCCTATAAATTCCTGCAATCCCTTCTTGCATCCTTTTCACTTAATCTAACAGTGCTGTGATGGTTGGTAGAATTGGTGAGATCACTGGTGTGTGGTACACAGCCCATACATTGATGCAAGTTTTGCTTTAAATGCTCCTAAATATAAAATGATCAGTTTACTTTCAGGGATCTGGAGTAACTGACATCTAGCAGAAGCAACTTTCTGATCTCACACCTACATGTTATTTTGAACAACTTCATTTTAAAACCAAAGATTTTTACAAAAGCTCTTGTGCTGAGTGTGGATTGGAAGAACCTGTGCCTGTGAACACTCGTACCTGCAGTCGGAGGTCAATGCCCATGTTCTTTAAAAACTCCCGCTGCTTGATGGGGCCTAACGTAGCTGTTCTTCCCTGGGCCATCTTTCGAAGATAGCTGAAATCAACATCTGCTGTCAGGTCTGCTGTGCCTGGAGCACTCAGCACATCGTGAAGTTTGTGATTCCGGAAACCCTGGAAATGAAATTGGAAGATTACAATCAGCTGTAGTCCAGCCATCACAGCTGGGGCCAGCAAAAACCAAGTTGTGCTTTTGAGGGGTGAGAATAGCAAATTAGACCTGGAAAATTTGAGATAAATGTAGCACCTGACAGAAACCCTTCTAGGTACTGATTAAATAGGAGTTACTCAGTTTTATGCAGTTGTTGCTATTCTGTCCACCTATGAACTTAGTCTCACAAGAACCCAATGATCAAAGAGAAGTCTTTTGGCTTATTGCTACAGGGCAAAGGCCTTACCCGGAAAGTGTCTGTTTTGGTTCCATCGTGGCCATAATCTGCAACCAGAGCAGCCCCACCATCCTTCTCTATCCGACAGGCAAGCCTCTGAACAATGACACCAGCCTCAGGACACACTTCCACATGGTCTCTTGTTTCTTCTGGCTAGTGCAAAGACCAGAACACCTGTATTAGCAGACAAGCACAGGGCAAGTATCCCTCACACTTGATGTCTTGGGGCTGTTGCTTTGCTGGGATATGCAGGTACAGGAGGTGCATTGTAGGCTACCTATACTAGCTTGAGTTAGTTTTTGCTATCACTCATTCTCAATTATGATATTCTGAGTGCTGGATTTCAACTGTCTCTTCAAAAACCTGTAGTCAAATGAAAAGTTTTCTACCAAGAATATCTGTATTAGGTGAAACTTCCTTACTGTGGTTCTGAACTAAGAAAAGTACTGCTTCAGCTGTGCACACCCTTCAGAGAGGCCTTCCTGCGTGAGACTTGTGAACTTCAGGAAGAAACCAATCACAGCCATATCTCATTAAAGGTCAGACTAGCACAGAAGCAGGCAGCTGCGAGCCTGGCTGGGGCAGGGCCACTCTGGAGATTGTGTTGCCACACACACATTGCAGAACTCTGCCTGTCACTTGCTGCCTCAGTTTGCTCTCTTGAGACATTTTGTGTGCGTTCAAGCTCCTGTTTTGCAAAGTTTGATACATGTGGTAATTTCTGTGCTGTAGTTTCACAGCATATAAAGTTAAATGCTTGTGGAAATTTTAAGCTCTATTCATTTATAGATGAGAGCCTTCCTCTTGCTGTCAGAGTAACTGAGAAGTACTAAATGTACTTGAAAGAGTCAATAAGGTGTAAGGATGAGCTCTGGTAGGCATAACCTCACCTGAATAAAGTTCTGTGTCGCAGGGGTCCTGGATGGTGACAGAACAAACCGCAGCTGGTCAGGAACCTCTGGATCAATATCCACCAACACCTCACGCCAGCCTTTCTCTGTTCGCTGTTTAACGAGCCCAAGGTACTTGTTTTACACTCCAACAGGTACTGCAGTATTTTGTTTATTTGATTGAACTAATATGTCAAGCCTTTTCACAAATGTTTTAGGAACACAATACATTATTAACAACTATTACTCATTCCTATTTAATTCCAGTAGCTGCCTTAAAAAAAACTTGTGGTGGAGTCTCATCTGCAGAGCCAACATATATAGATTTAATTATACTTAAAAGGCATGAATGATGCTCTGAAGATGCTGCCTCTTTGACACTGCAACATTTAACTTATTAAAATAATAGATTTCATTCTACTGGTGATTTTCATAAACTAATTAGTTTCTTCTGAATAATAACTAGCTTTTATTTTGCTACTCTCATTCAAATGAAAACCCTTCAGTATTTTGTTAGTAGTGTTACAGAAAATCATCTGGGAATTAAAAGCTGCATTAATGTAGCATAAGAAACAAAACCGAAAACCTTGAGAGTTCTCTCAGCAGAAAGAAATCCTTAGTTTTCTTCAAGTTTTTCCATTCAAGAACAATTGCTAATTTTACAGTTATCAGCTGAATTAAGCCTTATTTGTCCAAATTCAGTTAGAATTACTTCATCACCAGAGACAGGGCATGTGTCTAGTTTGGCACCTTAATTCTGTTCTTCCTCAAAGAGAAAAGGTGTTTAAGCAGGTGGTCACAATTACAATAAAAATCTTGCTATACCTGAAACTTATGTATTGGCAGGGCATCAAAGAACTCATGTGCTAGGTAAAAGCTATAACCTGTGGGAAGGTAAAAAAAGAATGTAAATTGTTAATCCTTCCAGAGCAGCTTCCAGTTCAAAATATTTTTATGATTTTTAATGAACTAAACTAGTTAATGTGGTTGTGAAAAAATTATAATTACTTCCAGCTTGGACACATCAAAGACACCATTCCTACAGATAGCTCTAGCTTTCAGTCCATTAATTTTAGATCACTGTGTCATGAAAGGAGATTCAAGCAAAGGCAGTGAAAGGTTTTTGGATTTTTTTCCCATGAAAAGAAAAAGTAAGAACATAGGAAATTTGGGTAGCTATCCCCAAATGAAGGTAGGCAGAATAGGTAGCAGTGATGAAAATGAACCGAAATCCTGCCTTGTTCTTCATTCAAGTAAGAACAAATATGTATATAACTACTTTTTCTGTCCAGTGGGAAGGCTAGCAGAGATGCCCTCTGGTATCAAAAGCTGTCAGTGAAGGAAGAGCACCATCCCTTTAATGAGGCTTTCAAGCTCCTTACCTGGTGGCACATCTTGAATGTCTCTATACCAACAAATGGGAATTCCAGTCTTGCTAATGCCTTTCATATAAGCAGACTTGTCCTCAAGGTTTGGCTGCACCTTCCCTCCTGTCAGCATCACTGCTTGAATCTCGCTGAGTTTGGGGCTCACTTCTACCAGATGAACAGAGACATCACATTTACTAAGAACAGAGGAGAGCTGCTTGAAGACCTATAAAGGCAGATGAATTCTATTAGGCACAGTCTAATGTACACAGTGCTGTGTACATTAAAGGTTTAAGTATTAACCTCTCTTCTCACTATTTACAGTCAAGATGAAAGATTTAGTTGGCTTTAATAACAAAACAATTTTAGTGAAAGAGACTTCTGCTCCTTTTGCTCCTTTGGTAGGAAGTGGGATTTTCTTCATAAATCTTAATAAAAGCTTCTATGTTTCTAGTAAAGTTGCAAAACCCAGCACACATTTCATGGCTCTAAGGGCAACAATATGAAATGCTGATTTAAAATAGTAGTAGCAGTTCCACTGAGATCTGCAGAAGGTCTAGCACTGGGAGAGAAATGGTTCAGTTTTCCCTGGCACCTTAAACAAGTGTTCGATATCCCACATTTCACTTTTTTTGTTAACATATGTAAATAGAATAAAAGTTCTTATGTGGTGCTAAATCCCATTAGCGATCTGTTTATGAATCAGCACCATTTTAATTAAGACAGCCATGCAAGCATGACTGAACACAAAGGGCTAACTCAAAAGAAATAAACCCTTGAAATCCCCAAAGGAATTAACACAGCTTCATTCCTGTGTTATTGTCCTCCCCCGTGTTGTTCTTTGCACTAAGGTCTCCATCCCAGTTACACACAGCAACACCCTCCTAGATGATTTTCAGTTTGGATAACACTTTCCTACACAGAAATAATTTATAATGGAATATTCCTGCCGTCCTCTTCTACCCAGTGGTGTTTGGAAGGTCACAGGCGTGTCCGTGCAGTGTACACACACCAGCCTGTTCTACTTCCATCTGAGAGCCCTGGTCCCAGAAACTCATCTGTTCTAATGAGAGTCTGAGCTGCCAACCTGACTGATCTGGTTACGAGGGATGGGTAAACCCTGACAGCAAAACATCTTTCCTTCAGATTTCACAGCAGCTACGGAATAAAGCCAGGAACAAAGAATGTGAATAGTTTTCACCTACCCGCAATATGTCGTCGGTAAGGGTGCCCCTCCCCGGGCCCAGCTCCACCAGCTGGAAGCTGTTCGGTTTGCCCATGGCCATCCATTCACTAATGTACCATATTCCTATTAACTGCCAGTGAGAAACAACACAGAGGGTTACAGCAATAACTTCAGCACTTGTGAAAAATCATATCTGCCTTCTGTCTGATAATAATTAAGATAACATGGCAGCATTCTGTCTCCATATTTTAAAGTTAAGAATTATCATGCATCATTTCACATTCTTGTCTTTAAGTATTGGAATTGGTGACTGATTTTTGTCAGTCCAGCAGAAGCAACTCTTAAGGCTCAAATGCAGATCACTGCTGAGGTGCCTCTGGACACCTGTTCTTCCAATGCATTTACCGAAGCGTCATTGAGAACAAGATTTAGCCACTCATCACTACTGGAAATGATATACAAACCAGAATGAGCCAGACCAAACTCTTGAGATTTTTTTTGAGGGGAGTTTTCACACTGGAAAACCACCTCTTTTTATTTATAAGCAAGTTCTGTGTGAAAGTAAAGTGTTAGTAAGCACAGATGGTGTTTCAGACTATACACATGAAAGGGCTTTCAAAAAACCAAAACACCCATTCTTCCCTCAAAATCAATTTTTCTCTTGGGAAATAACTTGAATCTTATCATTGCTACTCAAGTATTTTGACATTGGTAAGTACCTGAAATACTGGCATGCAAATCACAGAATCCTAGAACGGGTAAGGCTGGGAGGGACCACATTGGGCCACCTGGACCAACCTCCCTGCTCAAGCAGACTCATCCCAGAGAACATGGCACAGAATTATGTTCAGATGGCTCTTTAATGTCTCTGGTGAGGGAGACTCCACCACCTTTCTGGGCAATCTGTTCCAGTGCTTGGTCACCAGCCCAATAAAGAAATTCTTCCTTGTGTTCAGGTGGAACTTCCTGTGCATCAGTTTCTGCCCATTGCCTCCTGTCCTATTGGCCTGGCACCACTGAGCAGAGCCTGGCTCCCTCCTCTTGGCACCTCCCTTCAGATGCTCACAGACATTGATCCCCTCTCAGTGCCTCTTCTTGAGGCTGAACAAGCCCAGCTCCCTCAGCCTTTCCTCATAAGAGAGATGCTCCAGTGCCTTAATCATCATTGTTACTCTCCACTGGAGCCACTCCAGGAGCTCCACGTCTCTCTGGTCCTGAGGAGCTCAGAACTGGACACAGCACTCCAGATGTACCTCACCAGGGCTGAGTAGAGGGGCAGGATCACTACCCTTGACCTGCTGGCAATGCTCTGCCTAATGCAGCCCAGGATCCCATTGGCCTTCTTGGCCACAAGGGCACACCGCTGGCTCATGGACAGCTTGGTGTCTACCAGGATCCCAGCCAACCCCACGTGGTTAAGGCAAAAAAAAATTATTTAAGACGCAAGGAACTGCATTACCTCTCCGAACACCTGACTTATTTCAGGCGAGGTGATGAAGTCCCCGCTCTCGCCGACGCCGCCTCGGCGCGTGTAGTAACCCTGCGAGGGGGAAGCGGGCACAGGGGCCGGGGGCGCGGTGAGCGGCGGGGCTGAGGCACGACCCCCCCGGCCCGGCCCGGCCCCGGCG
>VZTN01021899.1:68213-140009 GCA_013400515.1 Erpornis zantholeuca
GGGGGAGCCGCCGGCGCCCCGCCAGGAGCGCGCGGCGCGCCAGCAGCAGCACCATGGCAGCGACTCCCACTGAGGCTCCCGCTTCTCTTGCTCCTCCTCCTCGGTCTTCTTCTTCCTCCTCCTCCTCTCCGCCCGATCCCGGCCGGCTGCGTGAGGCCGGGACATAGGCCGGACGCGCGTCACGCGTGTGCGCGGGAGCCTTTCCGGCGGGCGGCGATGGCGGCGGCGCTCTGGGACTTCGGCGTGAGGGACCGGAGGAAGGCGGGCGGCGACAGCGGCGAGGAGGAGGGCGACGACGACGGTGATGAAGAAGGAGAAGGCGGAGATGCGGGAGGGTTCACGCTGGACGAGGTGCTGCACCTCGGCGGCACCAAGGTAAGGGAGCGGGCAGGAGGGAGCGGGAGCACGTGGCGGCCGGGACACCCCATCCCTTGCGGGGTGCGAGGTGTGCGGGGTCCCACGCAGGTGCTGGGAACAAGTCCTTTGCTTAGGGGGTGGTGAGGCGCTGGGAGAGGTTGCCCAGGGAAGTTGTGGATGCCCCATTCCTGGAGGTGTCCAAGGCCAGGCTGCTTGGGACTCTGAGCAACCTGGTATAGGGGAAGGTGTCCCTACTCATGGCAGGGGGGTGGGAACTAGGTGGTCTTTAATCCAAATTAAATTGGTGGTCTCTCCCAGTCCAAACCGTTCTGGGATTCTGAGGGGAACCCTTGGGAGTCTTGGCAGATCTTGCACCAGGTCTGCCCGTGACAGCTCTGCCTTGCCTCCGCAGCAAGATTACCTCATGCTGTGTGCCGTGGACGAGGAGGGCGAGCTGGTGGACGGCGGCAAGAAGGACACGGTCGATGACCTGAAGGAAGGGGAGCTGGAGGCGTTCGTCAGCTCCCTGGGGCTCAGCAAGTATGCAAAGAGTTGCCTGGTGGTGGAGGAGGGTGAGGATGGTGGCGGCAGCACGGAGAAAGAAAAGCCTCCAAAGAAAGAGAAAAGCAAGAAGGAAGCTACTACTCCTTCACTAGAGGGGAAAAAAGACAAAAAAGGAAAGGAAAAGGCAAGCGTTGTGAAAGACAGCAAAAAGAAGCAAGCTGGCGGTGGGCAGGGCCAACAGTTTTCAGCAAAGAAAGAAAGACTGGAAGAAGATTTTGAATTTCATGCTAGGCAAGCAATACTGATCAAACCAGGGGGCAAGTGGTATGAACTAGAATACACAAATGAATTCTCTCCAGAGCCACAGAATCAGACACTTTTGTCAAAGTATAAGGCCCTGGCCCAAAAGCTATATGAACACGAGACAGACCTGTTTAAGAATAAGACAGACTATCAGAAGGGGGCCTCTTCGGCGTGGATTAAAACTGTTGTGTCCTCAGGTACCTTGGCTGACAGGATGGCAGCGATGACCCTTCTCATCCAGGACAGTGCTGTGCACAGTCTCCAGTTTGTTGAGAACTTGATAAACCTTGTAAAGAAAAAGGGCAGCAGGCAGCAGAGCCTTATGGCTTTAGATACTTTCAAGGAGCTTCTCATTACAGATATCTTACCAGACAATCGAAAATTGTGGTCTTTCTCACAGCGACCGCTTAACAACATTGTGCAGATGTCGAGTGGCAACAAGGATTCAAGAGACAGGCGGTTGATACTTTGGTACTTTGAGCATCACCTGAAGCTGCAGATAGCAGAGTTTGTGCAGGCATTGGAAACACTGAGCCATGATTGTGTGACAGCCACGAAATCCCGAGCGCTGGCAGTTTCCCATGAGCTTCTCTGTAACAAGCCCGAGCAGGAGAAAGCTCTGCTGGTTCTGCTGGTGAATAAACTGGGTGACCCTCAGAACAAGATCGCTACCAAAGCCTCATATCTTTTAGAGACGTTGCTTCATAAGCATCCAAATATGAAGGGAGTAGTGTGCAGTGAGGTGGAGAGGCTTTTGTACCGCTCAAACATCCACGTGAAAACTCAGTATTATGCCATCTGCTTCCTAAATCAAATTGTCCTCAGTCATGAAGAAAGTGCATTGGCTAACAAGCTGATAACTTTGTACCTCTGCTTTTTCCGGAACTGTATTAAGAAAAAAGATGTTGAATCCAAAATGCTCAGTGCTCTTCTTTGCGGGGTAAACAGAGCTTACCCTTATGCTGAGACTGGTGATGAGAAAGTGAAAGAGGAGATGAACACATTGTTCAAAGTTCTGCATCTTGTGAACTTCAGTACCAGTGTCCAGGCCCTGATGTTGCTGTTTCAAGTGATGGACTCTCAGCAGACTGTATCAGATAGGTACTATGCAGCGCTGTACAAGTAAGTGCCAGGTTTGCATTTTAATGCAAATTTTATTTTAAGAGGTGGTCACCATTAATTTAACATCATAGAAACATTTATTTTGCTTTTAAGATCTGGCTAGTTTTGTGTCTCATTGGCTAAAACTTCTGATGTTTTGAGCTGGAAGAAAATGCATGTGATTTCTTTGGTTTAACCTGAGGATAAAATAAAAGTTAGTGACAGGTTCTGAGAATACAGCATGCATTCTGCCCCTTTTTTGGTGGCTTGCTTTCATTCCAGATGTTATTTGAAACTAATTGATAACTATTTCTTCTGAAATCACTTTTACAGGTACTGGCATGTAAAGTAATTAGGCCTGTAAATAGCCTAAAATCTTGTTTCTTTGTTTTTTTGTTTTTTTTTTTTTCTTGTTTGGAGGAGGGGGAATATTGTATTAACCATTTCTTTAGAAGATTGTGATTTCTTTGGATTAATTTGTGTATCTGGAAAGCCTTGTGTTATAAAAATACTGCCTTTTTTTTTTTTTTTTTGTCCCCAGCTGTTTGTTTAGACTCTTTATAGGATCCTTATAGGCTTCTGTTTAATTGAACAAGGGGAAATTACTGATTTTTTTAAGAAGGGAATTCAGGTTCCCTGAGAATGTGCAATGTATTTAAGGGCTTTACCATGCCTGGCAGCCTGGAAAAATTGGAGCATAAAATGAACTTGCCAGTACAAATGTCTGATCTGATTGTGAAGTTTGCTGATTTCTAACCATTTTCTTTCTATTTTTTAAACATATGAACAAATCAGATTAGTTTCTCAACATTGAACATCTTGAGTTTTGAAACTGTTTTCAGTTGAACTCAATTTCTGTGTATTTTCTTACAATATTTTGTTTACTGAGGCAGCTTTTTTTTTTAATCTTCAGTGTCTCACATATTCCAGAAATTTTATACAGCTCTTGACAGTTCAGGATTGATCTTAATGGTTTTGAGCACTGGGGAATAAACTGTCTCTAGTCTTTTACATGGCAATCTGAAAAATGTAGGTACTGGTTGCTAATAGCAGTTGTTCTCCTGTGTGCATTATGACAATCACCAGTATTTTCTCCTGTGTGTCCTACAGGAAGCTTCTAGATCCTGCTTTAGCAACGTGCTCAAAGCCATCCATGTTTCTAAATCTTGTCTACAAGTCTCTGAAGGCAGATGTAGTGTTACGGCGTGTGAAGGCCTTTGTGAAGAGGCTACTTCAAGTCACCTGTGGACTAATGCCACCTTTCATTTGTGGAACCCTGTACCTTCTGTCTGAGCTTCTGAAAGTAAAACCAGAGTTAAGAGTCCAGTTGCAGGATCACGTGGTATAAGATGATTTCTTTATCTCATTGCTTTTTCAATAAGAGCTGTTCTCATAAGCACCTTTCCCTAACTTGTTTATTAGTAACCATTTGCTAAGATGTTTCTTGAGGTGGGGATGGACCATTACATTTGTATGTTCTAAGCACTAAAGTTCAAGTTTAAGTGCTGTATCAAGGACAAAAATCTGTATTTCATAAACATCAACCATCATTTGTTTAGATTTTTGTAAGTAGCTCAAGAACTTTATGCATTTTTCTAAAAAGTCAGAGTAAATCTGGAAAGTAAAAGCTATTTGCTAATGTTTTTTGGTTTTTAGGAGTCAGATGATGAAGAGTGCTTTAAGGATCAAGAAGAGGCTGAAGAGGATGAGGAAAAATTCGTGGATGCAGACAAAGAAGTGAAAGATGAAAAGAGAAGTACAGTGGAAAGTTCTGCTAAAACAAACAATTCAAATTCAGCAGCCTCGTGGGTGCATCATCTGAATATGGGAGGTAAATCAGCAAGAAAATACATAATTTAACAGCTAAGAGTCCATAACAGTGACACATCGATCAAGAGTTTTGTAAGATTAAGTGATTAAAACATTATTTTAGTTTTAAACTGAAGTTTGGCTGAAAGCAACCATTACTTCAGCAGTGATGAAAAGACTCTATGACTAGTGGGTTTAACTTCATGCAGTTTGTAATAAACACATTAGTTGTGCCTTAGCAGTTCACAGGCTTGGAATTCTTTGCTTCCATGTTCAAACACCTTCTGAGCAGTGTAGCCAGGGTTAGGATGTGTAGCTGCTCTCTCCCTTGTGAAGCCTGCTAGAACAGTTTGTCCAGCTTTGACCTCATGTCCAGCTTTGACTCCTTCCTGAAGGCCTTCTGGAACAGGCCAAGGGTTTTCAGGGCCTTCCTTGCAAGCAGGTAGGAACTCAGCCTGTGCACCTGATCATACACTGTGAAGGGCAGCTGAATACAGCCTTTTCCTGCCGCCAGATGAGTGCCTGGCTTGTCCAGCTGGGAGCGATGGACAGGATTACTGTCGTGGGGAAATGAGAATAATACTCTTGTAAAGTTGCCTGAGAAAATTTAAGTTGTTTTGCTCCTGTCCACCCCTCAGGCAGGAAGAGTGGAACTGCCTATGATCCTATGCACCGAAGTCCTTTATACTGTGGTGCTGAAAGTACAAGCCTTTGGGAACTGAAGAAGGTAGGACATTCTTGCATTGCTGTGTTTATTAGCATGGCCCTTGTACGAAGAGCTACTTGAAATAGCTCATAAATAACAACAGGAAGGTTAAAGCTAACACCTTGTTCAACTTTAAGCCTGTATATGTTCCATACAATACTGATGTTCTTGAGTAGGGAATAGGAATTTTTAAAGTGAAGATTTGTATCTTAGCTTTGATCACTAAAGCTTTTTAGTGTTGACTTAAAATTGTAAGTGAAAATGTGTTTAATGCAAACAAAAGATTAGAACTTAAAGTTCTTCAGTTGTTAAAGTGCAGAGCACATCAGCCTTGTGCTATTATGTATATTTGTTGTTTGGTGAGTCATGGAATGACCTTAAATCATACTTTTTAATTAGAAATAAATTACTCATATTTTTCAGCTTTCTGAACATTTTCATCCATCTGTGGCCCTGTTTGCAAAAACAATACTAGAAGTAAGTGCTTTTGCTAGTTTGTTGCTTTGAAGTTTGATATTTTGTGTTCAGTGTCTTTTGCCATTTGAAAAAATACATTATAAAGTCTCCTTGCAATTTGTGGGTAACTAGCAGCTCTGCAGAACTCTGTCATACACTCAAATGCCAAGTTTTTCATGGAATTGCAGTGTTATATGTAAAGGAGACTGCTCTCAAAAGTTTTAACTTAGTAGAAATGTAGGTATTCTGTGATTCTTAAAGCTTTATTAAGAGGTTTTTTGTACCTTTTTTAAATAATTTTTTTAAAATATGGGGAACCCTACTACAGGAATAAATTCTTTCAAAAATACCGTTGTAGTACCATGCCAAAACTGCTCAAACCTATAGAAACATGTATTTAAAATACTTACTTTTCATTTGAATATGTGGTATTGAAATTATGCTGAGTATTAACTGCTGTTAGCACAGTCCATTGCAAGACAGCTTATCACTGAAACAAAGTGGAGGAGGTGTGTTTTAGTTAAGAAAATACTGAAATTACAAAAAGAAGAACGTGGTCAGGGTTGTGTGGTGTAGTATCCCCGAGTCTTTATCTTTTTAAAGTATGTTTTTAATGTTGTTCTTGAACTGATTGAGTCCTCTGTGTTTAGATGATGTCTTTCTAAAACGAAGACCTTAATGGTTTTTGGCCTTTTCCTTCTTCCAGGGAAATCACATTCAGTACTCTGGTGACCCTTTGCAGGATTTCACGTTAATGAGATTCTTGGATCGCTTTGTGTACAGAAATCCCAAACTCAGTAAAGGCAAAGGTAGGCACTTCCCTGTACTATGTGATCTTGGTTGTAGGTGCTGTCCGAATTCTCTTTCTCTCAGATTGGCCTTGTCAAGTACTTGGGGTGCATGTGGTGGAACAGAGGAGTGGGATCAGTCTTCAGGGCTGCAAGAGAGATGTCTGCAACCTGGAACTAGGTGACAGTCACATCTCCTCACACCTGCAGTGCAGAACTGCTGACTTTGCAGGAATAAGCAAGGGATAGGGAGATGTAAAGACTACAGAATGGTTGAGGCTGGAAGGGACCTCTGAAGTCATGGGCTCAAGCAGAGACATCTAGAGCAGGCTGTCCACATGACTTTGGAATGAATGTCTCTGAGAGTGGAGACTCCACTCTGTGCAACCTGTGGCAGCACACAGTTGCTCTCACAGTGAAAAAGTGTTTCCTGATGTTCAGATGGAGTTTTCTTCATCACCCTAGTGACCCATCACTTGATTCTCTCCAGTATGCGTCTGACTGGGGAGCCTAGACCTGGGCACAGGGCGCCACTGTGGTCAGGCAAGTTCCAGGAATTCCATTAGCCTTCTTTGCTGCAGGAGCACAGTGCTGGCTCGCGGTCAGCTCGGTGTCCACCAGCACTACCAGGGTGTTTTTAGCCAAGCTGCTTTCCAGCTGGGCAGCCCCCAGTGTATACTGGTACCTGGGGTTGCTCCTCCATTAGTGCAGGACTTTGCACTTCCCCTGGTTGAACTGCAGGAGGTTTCTGTCAGCCCTTTTCTCCAGCCCCTTGAGATCATTATGGATGGCAGCACAACCCACTGGTCTGTCAGCCACTCCTAACAGTTCTGTATCAATAGTCATAAAAGAAAAATTCCTCTCTGATTTATATTCTCATACAGAAAACACCAGCAGTGTGGTAATGCAGCCAAAGAAGAAGCAGTTTATGAAGGATATGCAGAATCTTGCAGGTAAGTCAGCCCCTTAAGTCAGTTAATATTATGATGACTAAAAAATGTTTGGTTGATTCATGTAGGTGTGTCATCTGCACTGTCTGTGCTGTTTGTCTTAGTGGTGAAAGAAAGTGCTATCCATCACAAGTGCAGTGGTGGTGCCTGATCTTCAGGATCAGACTTCATCTTCTTGTAAGGATGTATGGAATCTCCACAGATGGAACTTTGGATCCATTGAATCATTTTAAGAAGAAATGACAGAGAGAAAGCCAGTTATTCTATAGCCATTTTTATTCTGTTTATTATGATTGAAAAATGGCTTAAAATACCAGAAAGATGGATCTATATAATTATTTAAATCACATTAAGCTCTTTCATTAAATGATATGGATTACTCCATACAATGCCACAGCTGCAGCTGTTGCTAGGAAGAGTGTAAGGTATCTTTAACACTGTTATTTTGCTAAGAGTCTTCCTGCCTCCAGGAATAAGCTGCCTTTTGTTCAGTCCCACTGTTTCCAACAATCAAGAGCAGGGTTTGGTGTAACAACCAGCAGTTAAAAAAACAGGGCAAATGATGAGTTTTGTCAAACATGCTTCTTGAGGACAGAAGAGGTACAATCTTCTGTAGCTGAGTCTGTGTAGTCACATTCCCAGGGATGTGATTTTCCACCAGCTTTGGGTCTGTTGTATTGCAAAGAGGTTTCAGTTATGCAGAGTAGTAAGTACTGATGTACTTTAATGGCTGATTTAATGGCTGGTAAAGCTTAAAATAGTAATTTTAGCCTATATAGCTCGTCACTTTATTTTATTTAAATAGTTTTGCATTTTAGTTTATTCTGAGTTAAAGGAGTGGACTGAGGATTTAGGACAGAATTTGGGGAATTTAAGTGTTTTACAAATGAAACATGATAGAAAAATATGGATATATTAATATGGCTACAAAAGTCTGCAGTTGTTACATGTAGCTGATCTCTGCTGAAGCGTAGGGAGCTGAGATTGCAAATCCTCTGTTACCTTCTACTGTTCATTTGAAGAGCCTTGCTGTGAGTATGCTGATCGGGTTTCAGAAACTTAGACCAATTATCACTTAGAAATTATAATAATCTGTGCCCACTGAGGTAATCTGTAGCCTTTCTTCTTTTGATTTACTTCTGAAGAGGAGGGAAGGGGAATGTCAGAGGGTAAAAAGCTCCTCCTCAGGGAACATGCTTATTATCCTGGTTGATCTGCTGTTGCACTCATATTTTGCCTCAGTTCCTCAGAAATGGAGGCAGGTTGAGGCTTGATCCCTTCCTCAATGTGCTCAGCTGGCACATGGTCCTGCTCTGCAGCTCCTGACACGCGTTTCTACCACCAGGGAATGCTGGGCAGAAGTGATTACAGTGTTTTAGTGCATGACAGCAAGTTCATCTTACTCCCTACTTTTTTTCCCATTACTGTTCTAAATGTATTCCAGCTGTAGGTGATTGCAGCCCCCTGCCTCGCTGATCCATAACTGAGAACCTGGTTAGGGCTGTGCCACTTGAGTGTTTCCATAAGGTCTTTTCCATACTTCACACTGGAGTACAGTATACACTGTTAGTTTGAAGAGGTTTTCAGATAAGCTCCCCATTATTGAATGGATGACACCCTGTGTCTGCTTCTGTCTGTGTGTGCTGCTTAACCTCTGAAAAGAATAACCATCATTTCAACTTGAGGTAAAATCAGTTCTTTTTTTGTTTTTACAGTCAACAGTAAGGAATTCCGGGCCAAAGATGAAAGCAAAATCCCAGTGGATGAAGTGTTCTTCCACAGGTAATGGAATACTTGCAAACGTTCATTTTAGGTGTTGGTTTTTTAATGCAATGCCATTAAAAGCCACTGCATTTTGTAAGTACTCTCTGGTATTTCAAGTATTTGCAAATTTTGATTAATTTGAGTGACTTAAGATGATAGTGCTTTTCTTGGACATAATTTTAACATTTGTCAAAAGCACTTAGGAAAGAATATTACCTATGAACAAAGGCAATTGGGGCTTGTAGTCCAAAATTAAGTAAATTGACATTACAATAAAGAAGCCTTAAGTAATGGGTAATGGTGAATCTTAAGGGTTGTAATTCTTATGCATTAGAGGTATATATAATGAAAGATATAGCTGGTTTATATTATTAGCATCAAAGCTTATTAGAATGGAACAAAGCAAAACCAAGTCAGAGGAGCTATTTTTTCAGAGTATTTAGATTTTTATTACTCATAGTTCTTTCTGTTTCTTTGAATTTCCTTTCAGATTATAATATAAAAATGCAGTTGTAGTACTAAAATTGAAGTGATACGCATTTGGCAAAGATTTGTTTTTATTAGATCAAAATACTGATTACCTGTGTTTCCTTAGGAAATTAGTATTTGAATTAACTTCATTTATTTTAAATTAATTGATACTGTAATATTGAGGAATATAATACTAATAAATTAATAAAATAGTGCTGTTAGTTTTGAGATTAAAGAAAAGCATCTTAAAAACATGCCCCTGTCTGAAAAGTTAATAGTATTGTTACATTGAAGATGGCTGAAACTGAGATTACACATTTAAAGTCTTCTGTGCAAAGTACTCTTCTGTATATGGTCAAAATTGCCTTCTGTGTTTGGTGGTTCTTCTCCATGAAGTTAAGGTGAAAATGGCTGACAGAAGATAAAACTAAGGCCCAGAAGAAGAGGGCTATGGGAGAAAATGTAAAAAAACTTGATGGGTGAATATATTTTAAATTTTGTTCCCAATTATATTCAAGTTGAACTTGATCCTTTCTTCCTTCTCAGTCTAAGGCAGATTTTTACATCTTTCTTGTGCCCTTTTATGAATTCATTATGTTTAAAATAACTTCTGGCACCTTTGGCCAGTGAAATGTTACTGTGTTAAATATTAAAGTAGTGACTGATTCTATGAAAAACAAAGGAAATAAAAATCTCTTGATTTTAGATGTGTTTGAAACCATCATTTGCAGTTTTCAGCTGGCAACATACATGGGAAACAATTTGCAGGGTTTTTTAATTAAAAAGTTGTCATAAAGATCATCACTTGTAATTTTGTGTCTGAGAACAATACATTGTTTCAGATTTTATTCAAAGTTCGATAAGAAGAGAGAGAAACAAAAGCGTCTGGATGATGAAGAAAGTGTGGAAGATGTGGATGATGATGAATTTGAAAGAGCATTGGGTAAGGCTGTGTTCTTCCTTGCAGTGACTATCCCAGTATTCCCTGCTTTTTCAAATTGCTGATTTATCCTTTTTATAGTTCATATTGTTTAAAAGAAGCAGATAGAGGAATATGGGAGTGGGAGAAGAGTGTCTTCCAGTTGCCCTTTATGCTCCTGCAGATAGCAGTTCCTGGGTGGCCATTTGTCAGAGGTCTTGCTCTCACCACTGCAGTCGTCATCCCATTTGAATGGCTGGAAGTTGTCTGAATTTGAACTTACACCCATGAATGGCAGTTTATGCCCTTTTGTTCTTTTCCTAATGTAGTCTGAATAACCTTTTCTAACAGCATGTAACGTTTGCCTCTGTTTTTTCTTTACTGCTTGGCCTTTTTCACTCTTGCTTGCAGTTTCTCTCATTGTTTTTAACATCTCTCATGAGGTTATGAGTTCAGTAAGGTCATTGGCAAACTTCTGCAGTAGTCTTAGCTCTTCTGTAGCACATATTTTGCTTTGGAATTAGTGTATGATTTGTTAGAATGTTAGAATGTAAATTTGTTAGTGTACCAGAAAATTTATATTATTTTATTATTTCAAAGTTTACTGATATGTATTTAAAAAAAAAACCACTTAGCTCTCTATAACGATTTTCTACAGTTTTTGAGATAATTCTAAATTCTTGTATCAGGGTTCTTACTTAGTGACTCAATTAATATGGTCTTAGTTATGACAAGAATCTGTTACTAATTGCATTTGTCTTTTATTCTTAGTATCTCTAATGAGAATTTGCTTCATAAATCCAGAAGCTTAAAATAATGACCCTATATCTAAAAATTAGATATTTTGCAATGCTAGAATCATAGAATGGCTTGGGTTGGAAGGGACCTTAAAGAGTATCTTGTTCCATCCCCCCTGCATGGGCAGGGACACCTTCCACTAGACCAGGTTGCTCAGAGCCCCATCCAACCTGGCACTGAACACTTCCAGGGATGGGGCACCCACAGTTTCCCTGGGCAACCTGTTCTAGTGCCTTACTACCCTCACAGTAAAGAATTTTTTCCTAATACCTAATCTAAACTCTCTTTCAGTTTGAAGCCATTCCCCCTTGTCCTCTCAGTTCATGCCCTTGAAAAAAGTCCCTCTCAGCTCTCTTGTAGCATCCTGTAGGTACTGGAAGGCCAAAATAAGTGGCCCTGAAGCCTTCTCCTCTCCAGGCTGAACAACTTCAATGCTAGGAGAGGTGCTCCACCTCTCTGGTCATCTTTGTGGCCCTCCTCTGGACTTGCTCCAACAGGTCCATGTACTTACTGGATGCAATGACTTCATATGTCTTTGCTTGTTTTGTAGTAGTAACATTTGCCTTTCTCCCTAGATACATTTGAAGCTGCTGATAATGCCACTGTTGGCCAGGATGACCTTGATTTTGCTGGGTGAGACTTAAGATTGGTTCTTACTCTGCTTGTCTTAATATCTGTGTAGAGTTTTACTCTGTGAAACTAGACAGACCTTTTTCAGAAAGGCTCAGAAAGTGCTCATATCACTTTGCAAAAAAGGCAGTATCAGTTCACTGAGTAATGCTGGTTTTCTGCATGTCCCATAATGGACCATCATGACCTTGGGATGCTTATAGTCCTTACATGAGACCTGTAGTGACCCAGTAAGCAGTGTAAAATCTTGTTTTTCATTGTCTCGGGTTTCTATTCAAGAATTACGAAGTACAAAAGGAAGCAGAATGAGGCATAATGGCACTGCTGCCATAAGGAGTGGTTGTAACTGGACCTAACACAGTTAATAAGCTTTGTGAGATCCAGAGTCAGAGAGCTCAGTTCTCCTGAAGTCAACAGTTTCATTAATCATAGAATCATTTAGGTGGGAAAGGACCTTTAAGATCATCAAGTACAATTGTAAATAATTAAGTAATCTCTATTTTACTCAAAGTATCTATAATGCAGCATTTGAATTTGCACAGAGACTTTTTCCCTTGAGGCGACAGGACAGTCAAATGAAACCTGAAACATTTTTGTGATCATGAGTGGTGTTTAACAGAGCAGTTTGTGTGTTTAACAGAAAAGACTTCCTGAAAAGGACCAGAGACACACAGGAGATAAAATACTGAAGCTGACATTTCTGCTAATTTCAGAATAGGATTCTGTCCAGAACTTCTTAAAGTGGTTGACTTCTATAATAATCCCTATCCTAATGTTGAAAACATACTTCAGTGTATAATGTGTATTTTATGTTGCAGCCTACATTTGCAATGTTTGCTATGATGTTGAACTGAACAGCCTAGTTTGCAATGATGTTGAACTTTACTAACATAGTGTTTGCCAGCAGATAGATGTCATTGAGATGCAAACAGTATTTTTCCAGATGAAGTGCTAAGCTTGTTACATCTTCTTCTAGTAATATAAAAAAACATCCCAAAGGCGGCAAGAAAGGCCAAAGTGGTGAGGGATCTAGTGCTGAGGATTCTGATGATGAAGATGACTTCAGCGATCTGGATGATGAGGAAGTCTCCTTAGGAAGTATGGAGGATGACTTCGAAGAGGATATGGATGAAGAGGGAGGTGTATTTATGGATGTGTCTGAAGATGAAAACGACCTAGGTAAAGTGCCATTTATTACTGAAAAACAAGAAAAAGCTTTAAAAATAGATCATCTAATATGTAACTACATATGTAAATTCCAGTTTAATTATCTAGGTGGGAAGCTTGGCTTTTAAGCAAAGAAATGACAAATCCTTCTCTGTACAATGAAGTCTTAAGGGAAGCATTTCATGGTACAGTCTCCTAGGCAAGAGTGGAAATAAGGCATCTGGGTATAAAAACTTCCAAATGAGACATGTTTCTTTCATTCTGAAATGACTGGCATAACAAACATAGCTTTATACACAAATAACTGGCTGCAGTAGGCAGAAATATTTAAAGAGCTTAAGGATAAAAATAAAAAAAATCAGGTAATTGATAATTTTTGTATTTCTTCAGGCATAGTTAATGTCGATTTTTTAGATGAGGTAACTTATTTAAATTGCTGTCTCACTAGTAACAGCTTATCTTGTAATACAGCTAAGGACTCAAGTTTTTATTAGCACTGTAATAATAACTGATTCTTGCATGGTTTTATTTTTTCAACTGAAAGTTGAAAGTTTACACAGAATACACTGCATGAGGCTGGAAAAGCACATATTAATGGAGTATTTCAATGAATAACTAAAGGTTGCAGGAAGATGACTGAGGGTAGAAGAGGTAAACTGTTCATACAGTTGTTAACACAGTCTTTCATGAGATTATTATTTCACCAACCTTACCATGCAGACATTCAAGGTTTACACCTAATGCCTGCTTTTCGCTTTTGCATTTTGTCTTAGTATTATTCCCTTCTGGTGCTGTGGAAAAAAGCATAAAGAACAGCACACCACAGACTAATTTTAATTGTCTAGCTTGAAGAAATACTAGATTTTCTTGTGTGCACTGTCTTTTAAAGACCTGGACCCATATGACATATATGCTTAAAAAGGAATTGTAGTCTCTGCTGCACTTTAAATACACATATGGTGTGAGAATTGGAGACCGATGTATTTGGGGTTTTTTTTTCTATCAGACATGAGCAATGACAAGCAACTGAAATCTGTCAGTAAAAAGGGCAAGAAAAAGAAAGATATGAACTTTGCGGGATCACTGGAAGGTGAGAAAACACTGACATGAAAGCTTAATACAAGTAAGAGTCCAAACCCCTTTGGAATCAGAGGGATTTACCACAGTAGATTATCACATTGTGGATTTAGGTTCGTATTTGAATAAACCATAAATGAAAAGGTTGTCCCCCAACCAGCGTAATTCACAGTAGCAATCTGCTGTTGAAGAGCTGAGAATTGAAGGAGGAATTTGGAAGAGGGATGGAGTTGTACTGGTGGTTTATGCATCTGTTACTCACACCTGATACACAGATTTCTGCTGTTTAATTCTTGGTTGGAAACTTTTTCCTTTTCTTTTAGGGGAGGTGGGGAACAAAGATTTCCAACACAGCTAATTCAGATGATCTCATTAAGAAAAGTTTTTAAAATTTAAAACATGATAAAACTTTGTTTTAGTGTCTTTGGGAACTTGAAGTTCTGTCTCATAAGAATAATACTCTTTGTTTGAAGGATCCAGCCGAGGAAAGAAGAGGAAACTCCAAGATGCTGGTATACTGGCATCTGCAGAAGAGGTGAGTTTGATCAGTGCTTAACAAAAAGTGATCAAGCATTTTACCTGTTGCTTCTTAACAGAATACTAAAATTTCTTTCTTTAAAGTTCGGCTATCTGCTGGATGAAAATGCTGGGTCTAAGTTTGACAATATCGGAATGAACGCCATGGCCAACAGAGATAACGCCAGTAAGTACATGCTGCAGGTAGCAGGTTGTTGTAATGATGTAATTTACTCCTTTCCCTTCAGGTTCTGTACCTGAAAAGATGAACCGCCTTTAACTGGAATACAGGGTCAGAAACCACACAGCAGGGACAGTAGCTCAATGTCAGTAAGATGTGACAGTTTTCTCCAGTGATGAGAGATGCTCAGTACTAAATATCAGCCAGGAGCAGTGGAGTGAGTAAGGCTTCAGAAAAGAGGGAGAGGCTGTTGCTGGCCCTTTCACACCATGAACAGGGACAGGGAGGATGCTCTTTGTCAAGCATTTGTGTGAATTCTGTTCCAGTAAAGTGTCCTTGATTCCTTGGGAAGAGAAGGCATAAGGTATGGCTGTCTTTCCCTACCTATGGGACTGTCTCCTTGCAGTATCAGTGAAGCAGAAAGTAGTTTCCCCATAATAATTCTAATGAATTAAATGTGTATATGCTGGTTGAATAAAGCTTTGTAAGGCTTTTACAAGTCTTGCTGGTGTAACTTGAAAAATGTTAGGAGCACTCCAAGACTTGTAACACAAGCATGTCTAGCATTAGTAAAATACAAAGCCATGTCTAGAACTCAGAGATGGTAGGGTTTGTTTTGTGAAATGAAAAACTCACAGCTTTCTCAAAAAAAAAGGCAGTTTGCACTTTATTAACTTTTATAAATAAAGTTTTAACTTTTACATGGTTCATCTGTATGCCACATCATGATCAGAGGTATCCATTGGCTCCTTATTTCTCACCTTTCCTCCTACAGATGCCAAACAGATCCAGTGGGAAATTGAGCGTGACAAGTGGCTTCACAACAGGGATGTGAAAAGCATCATCAAAAGGAAGAAACAGTTCAGGCACAAAGGGCTGAAAAACAAGTACAAAGGCAAGAAACTGAGAAGATGAACTGGATGTTTTGATGTGAACATTTTAAAAATAATTATTCTTGAACAGTTTATTTAATCACACGTCTTTCTTACTTCAGTTCTTGCTGCTTAACCATGTCAGTTGGTCATCCTCCCTTATGCCGTGAATTCCAGACCACTCATTGGATTTGTAATAAACTGAAAAATAGGAAAATCATTGTCAACTCTAAGTTAGACGTATCTGAAGAGCAGCCACTTTGTGGCTAGTTTTACTCAATGTATAGCCCTCCTGTTTGGAGGTCTCTATCCAACAGTCTGACACTCCATCCATGCCTTAACAATAAAAACTTCTGCAGTGTCTCCTGGGGAAAGTTGCAAGCAATAATAAGATCGGTTTTATACATTAAGATGCAACAGAAGCTTCAGCCATCCTTCTGAGGCCAACAACTACAAACCTACCTTCGAGAATTGATGGAAACCTCTTCTGCATTGTGTATCTGAAATCTGACAAGAAAATAAATCACAGTTACTTTCCCAGTATATATTAAGATGAATAATTAAATGCACTATTTTTCTAACTAGATCAGTTTTACTGAAATTTGTTTGAGCTCTTTAGTTACAGCCACGATTAAGTAATGTGACAGAAATTCATTTTTTAAATCATTTTAGAGACTATTCAGGTTACTCATTTGTAGTGTCTTCTGAGCTTGCTCACAATTGTCATAACCAAGTCCAAGCTACAGATTCACAGGAAGCTGCAGGCCTCTTAAAGACTGACATGCAAATAAAACCTGGGAAAACTGCTTTGTCTCCTTGTGCAGCTTTAGATGTTCACTGAATCGTTCTGTGAGCTGCTCTGACAACCCTGTAGAAAATCACAACAGGTTTATGCTATTTTAATTATTTACAGCAGCTCATGAAAGGATCTTACCCATTCTAGTACTAGCACAAAGAAAGCAGTAAAAGCCTCACTCTGAGTTCACTGAGCTGTTAGATTAGCTCACTGCATCTTACAGAACTGCAGCTGAAGAAAATAAACAAATGCATATAAGAACTAGGACCTAGAACTAAAAAAGGAGAAAAAACCCTAAAGATAAATGGCCAGCACCAAGTTGCAACAATAAGCTGAAAATATCTGTTCTCCATGTTTTTGTTATATGTATTTTCTAACAAAAACGCAAAGATAGCTGAAATTTAACAACCTGACATCACCTGGATCTTGGAAAACAAATGCATGCCGATGTAGAGTAGGTGAAGCTCAGCTTGAATTTGGCACGAAGACCACACCACTGCTGCCAAGAGTGGACTCTTGCCCTCCCAGCCAAAGCAGCAGCTGCCTTTTGGCTCGCCCTGACCCTCCAGGTAGCAGGACAGGCTCTTTTCCTGCAGGGACACAGATCTGCCAAACCAGTGCTGCACCCTGCAGCGCCCTGGACACAAAGTAAGGCTGCTGCTCTGCAGAGCCAACCTCCATGTAGGAATCAAACCAGTGTTTTGCTTATTATTTCTGTGTTATCTGGGCAAGGAATTTTAAGTCTAAGACACCTGAGGGACTAAAGCTAAATAATCCGGAAGATGACCTCCTGCCAGCCAGGTCTCTCCTCGGCCTGGGAAATGTCAAATCGCAGAGGCTGCGAGACCCAGACACAGCCGGGGCATCCCTTCAAGGGCTCAACACCAGACGCCCGAAACAGGACTGAACAATTCCTGCCTCATCTGTGGACGGCCTCTCTCCCTTTTAAATCCTTACCTGGCCCACTGCTGTTACTATAAAAACACGCAGGAGTCGGCTTTGCTCCTGGTGTGGTGGCGTGCTGCCTCCAGAACGATTGCTCACGGGTTTGGGTTTGTAAAACTACAGCAGCAGCTCGTTTTCAAGAGGTATATCCTCGCGGGTGCACCCCACAAGACAGCCCTGCGTACCTGCACTCACCCAAGCCAAACTCCTAACGCCAGCAAGGCAGGATTTCCTTACAAAACCCGGGCGGTGTGCGGTGCTCCGCGGGCACCGCCGGCGGCCCCCGCGCGGAGGNGGGCAGGCCCAGCGGCTGAGGCGGCCCGGCCGCAGGTCTTGCAGGAGGTCTTGCAAAATACGGATTGTGTAAAAGTGTTCTCAAGAAAGGATGGGCTTTGGTCTTTGCATACTTTGCATACTAGTCGACAGAAAAAGAGATTAATCCGTGAGGCAGATAGTGGCTAACAGGCGAGCGCTAAGTGATGCCCAGGTGTTAGAAATACAATTCACTTGTCGGTAAGGTCTTGGGCCCGATATACTTCTGTAATCTCAGAGCTAGGGAGAGGTTAATAATGCCAGGCGAGAAGGATGTGCTCCTGTGGACACAGAGAATGCAGCATTTATGGGCCACAAAGACATCCAGCAGAAATCCCAAGATAAGGAAGAGACTGATAAAACGAACTCAGCTCTGACTGGGTAAAAGGTAATTTATGGCAAGGGCAGATTGTGACCACGGCCATGGACCCAAGAAAACCACCGACCCAAAAGAAGAGAAAGACTGAGCATGTGGACTGATTGGCATAAGAAGCGAGTGAATCATTAACCAGGGGAAGATAGAAGACTAATTTATGAGGCACCCATGTCACTTGCAGCCAATGAACACTAATTTCTTTGTTTGCTAAATTTAATAAATAGTAAAATCTTTTGATAGTTGATGTGCTTGATTTGTGGAATGCCTTGGAGCACCCAGGCTTGTGCAACTCAAGTCTCATCTCTTTGGCATTATCAGTGTTCAAGACTAATTTTGGGGCCATCTTTTTTTGCATCCAAGCAGGTGGCACTGAGGGAAAAGAACTCGGAGAGAGTGGGAGTCTCATGATATCTGGGCTCTCTTAGCACCCCCTATAATTTACAGTAGCCTCAGGGGTGTTGGAGTTGACATAAGCAGGGACATATGTAGAGCTGTTGCAGTGCTCTGAAATTGCTGGAGTGTCACAATTCCCTTTTTTTGTGTGGCTCTTTTCTGTGCACAACCATGATGGGAATGAATATGGCAGCAGTGTCTCTGGGACATTGGCTGTCTCCTTGCAAAAAGTCATGGAGTTAAAACTTCAGTGTTTCTCGTACTTGGTCACTGAACAGTGGCAGGTACTTAGCACTTCCAAGATGTACCACAGATGAAATGAATAACTGATTAAGGGATAGAGATTTTTTTTCCACGTATTCTTATTTTTTCTTGCATAAGGCAGGAAAGAATAAAACATATCTGGCAAAAATATTCAATACATATAATATGTTTTCAGAAGTGCTTATGCTTCTCTCAGGATTGCAGTCTCTTAAGGATTTCAAGAAATTATTGCCATACTTTGAAAAATGGGAGATGATTGTAACAGCTGTGGTTTTCTAAAGGAGCTTTTCCTGGCAGGAGGTTGGCAAATGGTTCCTTACTATTTCCCAGGTCTTAGGTAGTTATGGGGTAATCAATGACTTTTTTATGGTCTTTCCAGTTACTTCTTTCTACAATTGCTTCCTGACATAAACAAACTTTAGAAGTGCTGATAAGGTCCTTGTTATGATCATGTTGTAATCTTGTTCTGCATGTCTTTATCAATAAAATATTTTATAGCTCCCAGTGTGTTATTGGTTGCAGAATGTTTGGTTATACTCTCACTTTGGTTTCCAGGGTAGATGAGTGATCTAAAATTGTTGACTTCTTTCTCCCACTCCAGATAGTATTGTTGTTTTAAAACCCTAAAGATACAGCTGTTTAATTTTTCCATTTCCATAACAGTGTGCCAAGTGTCCCCAGTTACAGCCCCAGGGGTGAGTTTTCCTCAGGATTCGTGACAGATATGTATTGTTAGAGATACTGATTGTAGCTGAAAAAGCAACAGAAAAAAATATTTTAAAAACAACTTAATGGGGCCATTGAGAAAACAGCTGTGCTGTAATTAATTTCTTGATGGCCATACATCACGATAAAGGAGTGAGCTGAATGCCAGAAGGGGAGAATGTCCAAAAGATGCTTTGCTTCTGGGTATTTTGCTCTTCCAGTAAAGGGTGAGGGAATTGCATGGCAGCTGGACAGCGGCATTGGGACAACACTCTGCCACTTAGTGTTGGAGGAAATGCTGCAGATTCAAAGTGTTAATGAAATGGCAGTTTGTTTCTTTATTGTTTCTCCACATTAGGCCAAATACCTCATTAACAACCCATATTTTAGATTTAGGCTGATGTCAGGCTTTGTCTGTTAATAGATGTTTACATGACAGTATAGCACAGAAGGGAAGCACATAGGGGGATTCATGTTTATGTGTGGAAACTGTTGACTGACAAAAGTTTGGAGGATGCCTCTGTCATTCTCTTGTACAGACAGTACTATGGAAAGGACAGGCTTTTTGTTCTTTTTGTCTGCATTGATGTAACCGACAGGCAACAGAAGGGAATTATTCAGTTGTGCAGAAAAAAAGTACCCACACCAATGGTCACACCAATGTTTTTTTCTATTCTTTACAGTTGGCTGGGGATCCTGTTTTGATCCTGCAGTCACCTGGAATAAACATACTGAGGATAAGAATACTATGTTCATAATATATGAAGACCTGAAAGGGGTAAAGTAGATGTTGTTTACTGACAGCCAAAACACATCTGAGCCCATTCCTTGACATCTGCTGAAGTTAAGAGGAAATGGCACAGGTTTTTGAAAGAGCAAAAATCAAGTTGATTTTAGTGACAAATTGAGTCTGGCTATACAAAAGCAGAGCTTCAGAAAACAAATACAAGACAGAACACAGTGCATGAAATTAGTAGATGCACATCCCAAGTGGGTAACTCCCTTTCTTAGAGGAAGCACATTGCATGTCTCACTTTCTCTGTACTACTTTCAGAACCTGCCAGTGTAAAGCAGGTAGCTGAATTCTTTGGATTCTCGCCAACAGCTGAGCAGATCCAGGCCATTGCAGAAAGGGACACTTTCCAACCAGTGTTAAAGCTCAGGAGACTCATGGTGCTGTTGGCTTGATTCTTTTCCATAAAGGTAAATTTGTTTGTGTTTTGTCAGAGAGGTGAATGGTAGCTCTTTATCTTGGGCAGACAGGAATTTGGATCCATAGATGCTTAATATTTATGTATAATTTTCAAGGCTGGGTGTTGTTTAAGAAATGCTGAGTGCACTTCAGCAATCTGTCAATTGATTTTGCCCCAAGGGCCAGTACCATTCAGTAAAGCCCTGTATAACATGATTAGCACAAGTGCCCTACAGCCCACTCTGTTGTGGTGTGCACTAAGCACCAACTGAAACAAAGAAGAGTTTTATTTTGGCTTCTATGACTACTGGGGATTGCCTGTAGACTGAGTGCCTCCACAGATCTTTCTTCTTTGGTTTTCTAAATAACCCTTGGAATTGCCTGTGGACCACAGTCAACTCATAGAATCAAGATGCTCCACAGACTGATCTGTGTGTTTTAGTCATGGATCAGGCTAGAACATCAGACAACCTCCACCTGTGCGCTCTCCAAAAGCTAGATTAAAGGTAGACTGCATCTTAGAGCAGTGTCTATTTGCAGCACACAAAGCTCTTGCAGTTAAAAGCCACACTTCTGAGATTTCTGGGTTGGTTTCACAGCTGCTGGTCATGTTTTCTGGTCATCTGCAGCTGTACAAGGCAATTGCCAGAGCTGTGAAGGCCGACCAGTAAGTTCCTGTGGTTGCTTTTTGCTCACATTCTATTGAAGACTCCAAACACAAGGCAAACACAAAGTGTGTATTCTTGGGTCAGATATCTTTTCTTAAAGGAAAAAAAAAGAAAAAAATCGATTATCCCGAAATATAATGAGAGGAAAAGTTAGAATTTTGTTTTAAATTATACTCCTTAGTCCTTAGAGTCGAGGGTAATAATTTCCCATTCTTTATATTCATGGTGTTTTTGGAGACTGGAAGAATGGTTTCGCTGAAGCTCAGAACCAAAAATTGGCTGCCAAATTCAAGGTGTGCTTAGAAGTAACTAAGGTGGGAGTGAAGTTTAAATATGATGTGTATTGCGAAGCCTGAACATCCTTTACAGAAAATACCCACTAATGTTCAGGCTTATTTCCATTCCTTCCTATGAAATAAAACAGAAACCAGGACAACATACAAATTAAAAAATTTTGAATATTAATGCAATTTGCAAACCCGTTTCTGCTAGCTTAACTTACACAAGCAATACTTGCTTGGGCAGTTAGTGTTATTGAGGCCACTGGGCTCTCTTAAGTGACCTGTGGAGCTTTGGCCTCCCATATTTTTAACACTGATACTTAGCTTTCATTTCTTGTTTCCTGGTAGAATCCTGTGTGGAATATATATGCAGTAATTAAACCTGCTGAAATCATTGGAAATATATTCAGTAGGTTGGAAGTGATTTTCTAAGGGGTTTTTTATAGCAATCATGAAGTGTCATTTTGAGTCTTAATTTCTAAGTTAATGAGATTCATATATAATTTTAATTTCTAAATTCATAATGTAAAATGAAGTTTCATAAAGTCTTGTAGTTGCATTTTTGCTAATTTCTGTGTGCTGGTCAACGTAAGAAAAAAGTAAAGGAACTCAGTGGTGAAAATTTTCTCTCTGTTTCAGCAATACTGTTTTTCTTTCCTTTGATGAGTGTGAGATCACTGGAAATAGAGCCTTTGCCTGGGTTGTCTGGGTTTACCTGGTTTTGCTTGGGTTACTTTGTGCTTAACAAGTACCTAGGATCTCAGAGCCAGGATATGGACTTTTCCTGGATGTCTGTCTGAGAGCTTTGAGATGTTGTTGTCCAGAACAGAATGACTGTGCTTTGGTGGAGCCAAAGTCTTTGGCAGCTGGTTGTCTTTCTCACCAGAGACATTTCTTTATCTCTGAAGAAAAGGAATCCAAGGGGAAAAGTACTTGGAGAAAGAATATGTGGATAACGGGCACAAAGGTGCTAATTTAGCCAGTAGAGAAGGTTACTGTCTTCTTTCTCATAGTTTGTCATCTTCTGTCTGATAAATAATTGCTTGTGGTAGATGTGCCTTGGCCAGAGTGAAAACTCAAGTGTTGGATACTTGAGGTGTTGCCACAAATGGACTCTGTGACAGAGTGTCTGCTGCACACTTTGTTAGCTGATGGTAAACACAGCAAACTCCCAGCTATTCAGTGCTGATGAGAATCCCATTCTAAAAGTCTGCCACTGACAGGAGAATGATTAAGAGAGCTTAACTTCAGTGCATAGTTAGGAACATCTTGTCATTTTGTATTCAGGTCTCCACAAAATCTTGTTTGTCTGTCTTTTCTAACATACTACCTTTTAATTTTCTTGTCCTGTTCTAGCCATGTTTATGGCAGCAATGACAGCTGTGTACAGGTCACTGATGGTGCAAAACCATCCAGGTGCTGGTCCTTTAGATTGTCTAGCTAAGATCCCAGTCTCCTGAAGACTGACATTCACATGGTGAAATTCTTTCAAAATTAAGGGCTGTAATAATGGTCATTTTAAATAAGTAAATCAAAAGTAAGGAACCAGTGAGGATGGAATATTAAATAAATAAATAAGTAAATAAATAAAATTACTAGAAATCACAAAAGCTGTATCAGAATGAAGTGGGTTATTACCAAGCAAATGAAAGTTTCAGGTCACTAAAGCGATCTCAGATAAATCTGAGGTTCCCTATAACTTTATGGAGGCACTTGAAAAAGTAGCAGCATCCCATGGCTATTTGCCTCAGCTGTACCTGCTGCAGCAGTAGGTCAAGATCATTGCTAAGATACTAGTAAAAACAAGTTCAAAAGGCTTTGGTCAAGGATGATGCTGAAGCAGGATGATGCTGAAGCAGGATGATGCTGAAGCAGAAGCACTATTTCCTATTAAAATAGGTTGTCTGAATTACTGATAGATCAGTGATAGCTAGCCTGTGCACTTAAAGTTCAAGGTCACAGTGAAGTGTTCCAAAACAGTTCAAGAGGAAATCCCATCTCAAAATTCTAAATAGGCTGCTCTTAAACATACTCTTAAAAATAGACCTTTTGACCAGCAATGTTATTTAAAATGAGGCTGTTTAGCTATCTGAGAGAATATTTTATAGGTGACATTCTAAAATTCCTTCAGTCTGGTCTGCATGTTCTTCTCAGGGCATATTCACATACTTAGCAATTGCCAGCTAATGGTGGGCATTAAAGAATGAATATAAGACCACTGAGTGTGAGGGTCAAGTGATTTTTTTTTGCAGCTTTCTGTGTTACAGGTTCAGTTCTGTTAAAAATGATGTGGTGAGGTAAGAGGGAAGAAAGCTAGACCTAATGTCGCTGGAGAAAGGGAGAATTTGTACCTTCCATAAGCACTTTAGCACATTCAGGATGAAAAAGAACTATGACATGCTTTGAGATGGTGGCATTGGGGGTCAAATCCAGTAGCCCACAAAGATTACAGCTACTGACAGCAGCTAAACCAAACAAACAGAAAAATTAGGTTCCTCATTGTGGAAACTCACAACATACTCCTTCCATCATAAGTATATGAAGCAATTTTGTATATGTATTTTCCACTTCTATATGTTATGCTCTCTCTATATTTTAGCTTTTATGTTTTTTATTATGGTAGTCAGCAGTAAAACTTTGAATGGTATTTTTAACACGCAACATTTAAGGAATATGTTGGATCGTTTGGCTTCTAAGTAAGAGGGTGTTTTCCATTCTCTGACCACAATTTTGATATCACCTTTTTTCTGTATTTGTAATCTGCTTCACACTTACCATTTTCCAGCAGCTGTAGGTTTTTATGTCTACATTTATGGTAACTGGTAAATGCTGTTCTATTAGTACTTCTGTCACCTCAATTTTCCTTATGAGCTGTTCAATAACAATCATAAGGCAGGAAAGTATATCTAAATGGTATTGAAAAATAAATTGGAGGTCTTCTCTTGGAAAAGAAAAGAACAAATGTATCTTTTCTATGCAGGAGATAGCTCCCTTGTGTGTGTTCGGGGTGTCAATAACCCAACCAAGAAGGAAAAGTATTCTGGTACTGAATTATAATAAAAGTAAAATGGAATCAAAGCAGACAGAACTGAGCTCACTTTCCTCATTTGCAAAAGGTGAGCATTTTATATTGCAGCATTATGCAGTACATTAATTGGAAAGATAATTAATGTTGAATTACAATAGAAGTGCTGTAAAAGCACAGGGCACATATGACATCTACAGGAACATCAAATAATTTTTCTGAGGATAGGCTGGCTGTTATAAAGGATGCCAAATGGATTTTTAATGAAAAGGGACATGAAATACAACAATAACAATCTTTTTATGACAACAGATGCCTGGACTTGTATTCAAATGTGGGATTTTTTTTGTTGTTGTTGAAGTCCAAACATTAATCTGAATTTTGCCTGGAGGACCTTTGGTGAGGATTAGGACCTTCTGTTTTACTTTAAAGGCACTGCAGAACTTGTCAGTGTGCACTGGAAGTGTCAAATTGAGAGTGGTCAGTGATTGTTACAGATGTTAATAGTGTCAGGATTGATGTAGAGGAGAGAAACAAAGAACAGCAGCATTCTGAACAAGAGCACACTGTATCAATTCTGTGTCTGAGTGCATTGCTAGAGCACTCTGGTAAAATGTAATTTATGTTCAGGTGTTTATGGTCTTAGATACAAAAGTCCTGTATTGCTATTGCACTTTGCAATGCATGTCAATTGGATACTATGAAGAATTAGCCGATAAAATATTCAGTTTGCATCTGAACAAAATGTTTTTCATATGATTATTTGGCTTCTGCAAAAACTTTAGAGGCTTGAGGAGGACAGAAAATTAGTCTTTGAATTTGCTCAAAATGTGATGCAGTCAGGAGCACTCAGTAAATGAAAGGGGGCTGGGAAGCTGGTGTCTTGGGAGGCTTGTGCATTTGTGAATAATTTAAGTTTATTGACATATGCTTGTGGGGTCTCCAGTGAGTTCCCTGCTGTTTTATATTTTACAGGCCAGTGAAGCCATTTTCATTGCTAGAACACTCATTAGCATTGCCCCAGCAGGTAAATAACTCCTAGTTGTATTACTGTGTACTTCTGATTTATCCATAGGCAATGTATTTATATTCAGAGGCAAAACTGAAATACTAATTTTAGGCATTAGACATACATCCCAATAAATGTGTGAAAGAAAAATCACCGAACAAACAACTGGAAATAGAACACTTATAATCTTCGGTCTTTCTCATTTATTTCTCACAGAGAGCTATTGGAACAACTTCTGCAGATGTGGTGAGACCTCGTGGAGGCTGGGCTTCCGTGCACCTCCATCCCTCCAAAATCAGGTGGGTATGCCTGGAGGTGTCATGTCAGGTGTGAACCCAGGGCCTTTGCCACGCTGAGAGGAGGCTGCACTGGGAAACCCCCTCTCCCCTCACCTTGGGATCAGTGGGAAAACACCACAGCTGCCACAGCCCACTGCCTTGGGGCTCTCCTGCTGCAGGAGCTTTCTCTCTTAGCCTGTCCAGTGCTACGTGGCCAGGTAGCACCTCTCACCTCTTTGAAAGGTGAGAGGAGTTGTTCTCCCATGTCTGAAAAACGTGGCTTAGCTCTTGGAGCTGGGGCAAACACAGCAGGGAGTTGGTTCTCCTCCTGGTGGCCGAGGGTGCCAGCCTGCCTGGGGTGAGCAATGGTTGCATGGTGGTAAAAAGCACAGTAGGTTCCCCATTCTTTCTGAATCCCAAACTCCTAATGATTTTTCCAGCAGTAAAGTCTGACTGTGTTCTTACCAGAGAGAGAAAAAACATGGCGTGAGGGCATGTGGGGGAGAGGGGCCACATAAAATGAGAGGGTACAGAAGGGAGATCAGCTCTGAAGGCTGTATGTGTTTGATGAGTGTGTTCTCCATATGGCTGGAGATCATAATTTGGAGAAGAAAGCCTCGGGAAAGCCACCTGTACAATGATGCCGGTGGGAAGTGTCTGTGCCCTGCCGAGTCTCAGCAGAGCAACAAATGTGTCGGAGCACTGGGGTTTGCTCAGGTCCTTGTTGTACACAAAGCACAGTATTCATGGTCAGGAGTAAACAGGGCCGTAAACAATCTTCTGTTCTTATCAAATCCAAATGTTTCTGTGGCACTTAATTGCTTTTGCAGGCCATTTTATGCCTCTCCAGCCCATGTGCCCTGACGGCTGCTGTTTTAACTCAGCAATCTGAAGCACAAGAGACACACAGTGTATTTTATACATGGGTGATTTCACAGTTTCTGGACAGTGGAGGACAGGCCCTCCAGGTCTGTCTTGTGTTGCATTTTTCACTGTCCATATTTTGAATGGTTTACAATTTGAGGGCCATACAAGTGCTTTGTCCACAAATGAATTGTTTCCTTGAAGCCCAAGGGCACCGAAAGAGAAGAAAAATTCATTAAGATAGAAAGATAACTATGTAATGAGTAGAATAAGTATCCTTATTAACTGTTGTAAATATAAAGCTTTTTGCTGGCATGGCAGACTCTCCAGGATAACAATAACAGACATAGCCTGAGTTTGCTTCAGAAGGAAAACTGCTCAAAGTCCAGCATTAAATCAAAGTCATTGATGATCGGAGGAACAAACAATCCATAGCTCAGGTACAGCTGTGCTGCAGTCTTTCAGAAGATGTGGAGGCTTCCAGGACTGAATCCTGCTTGCTGCCTCTGTAACCCACCCATGGCAGCCTATCACTCCTGTAGCAGATCCCACTGCACGCCACAGTGCTATCCCCTGAGGCAGTGTGAGGCATCATGTCTCAGGCACAGGAGCTACTGAGGTGCCACAGCAGTTTTACGGTGAGCTTAAAGAGACAAAGGAGCTTGAAAAGAAACACACTGAATGTTTGCTGGGTGGTTTGCACATAGACATGAACAAGCTAGCCAGGCAGGAGTCAGCTCCGTTCTGGGAGTGATGATTACTGCAGTTCTGAGGACCCACATCAGCAAGGGCCGGCTCCTCTGAGCAGCTCAGCTGTGTGACCCAGAGGAAAGCCAAGTCCCACAGCATGGATGCAGTAGGTGTGAGTAATCCAATTTTCCAACTCTAAGCCAATTTGTGAAATGTCAGTGTACCCAGAGGTGAACAGGGTGGGTAAATGCATGGCACCAGGGAGCTGCTCATGGGTGTACGTGGGACAGTGGTTGCAGTATTGGTGCACTGGAAGAGTGAAGCAGTGAATGAGTTTGTTTGGGGATGGTCTGGAAAATGGCACTTGGTCTTTGCACATTAAATATTGATACCTGCACTCACTAATCTTTTTAATGGCAAAACAGAGTGCAATTTGATTGTGTTCTGTGGTGATTATATATAAATCAGCTTCTTTTAGAAATGGTTTAGAATTAAATGCAATGTTATATTGCTGGGGTTCACACATTTTTGCTAACTTGTATGAACACAATGGTTAGTTGGCATTTAATTGTGTATAGCTAATCCAAAGCAATGCAACATTTTATAAGGATAATTGGTAGGTTGTAATGTAGGTGATTTCTCTAAATGGGTTCATAGCATTTAGAAGGACAAAAGAAATTACACATAAATAATAGGTTATTAGAAGTAAATGGGTATGCAATTATTTGTAGTATCAGAAGTGGACAATTCAGCTTACAATGGAATTCTCAGAACACCACAGCTACAGTATTTGCATAAAATAACCTCTGAAGTTTGTAGTTGGCTTTGTTTCCCATTTAGATTGCCTTGTGTAATTATTATACTAGTTCCCTTTGGAAGAAATCCATTATAATGTTAATTATGATGCTGTGAATAATTTGCCATATATTCAGTAAAATTGATTTGTGTTTTTGGCTCCTTCAATATGAGTGAACCATCTTATGGGGATATGTGCTCAATGTCTTTGGGGCTTTTCTAATTTTTGCATAAGAGTGTCATGCAATTAATGCTCTATTAAGGAGCGAGTTTGAAGCTGGGGAGGAAGTTTGGACCTATATTTGCCTCGTAGAGAATAGCTGGATGTTGGGGATTGTTACAGCAGAAAAACCCTAATTTTTTCTTTCTGCGGACCATAAACATTACCTGAAATTAAATAGAAGAAAAGAGCAGTGCCACATTCCATTCTCAGATAAATACTCTCCTTAGAATCCGCTGCTGCTGTGGCACTGGCATCAGTCTATCGGGGATGAGTTTGACCTCTTTAGTGCTCCCCCCTGCATCCTGGAAAATGCTCCAAGTCTCTTTCTATTAAGGGGAACAGGAGGGAATTCACGTGCTGGATTTTTGTGCCATGTGAACACAGTTGGGTTCCTGAGGGGCTGGCACTGGTTTAGTGAGTAAGTACTCATTTTGTTCCATCTATTTGATTACCAGGTTCAGTCAAGAGTAGTATATGAAAAGATCTATCAAAACACCCCTCAGCAGAATGTGGCATGATCCTGCCCTGCAAATCTCAGATTACTATTTGTATTGTGACAACCCATTTCTCTGTGCAGATGAAAAAGAAAAAGCCCATTGTATCTTTGCAGCATTCCAGGAGAGAGATGTTGAATTATGGGGAAAATTCAGAGGGACAGTGAAGTCTCTCTAGTTGTATGTAATTTCACCACTTCTACTCTCAAGGCAATAGTCCTGAGAATGAAGCCATCAACATCTAGGTACTGCCAGTGGTTACAGGCTATGAGAAACATACTGGACTTTTCATTTTGTTCTTAATACTGCTTTACTTTAAATACAATATCGGGTTCTTTCAGGTAGATTTGAATGCCCTGAGGTCAGACATTGATGCCTCCCCTTTTTTGCTCTTCCTCACCCCACAAAACAGAAAAGCAGCAGGGACCGGTCCTCTCTGTTTAACCAAAGTGAGGACACCAGTGTCCCCTTCTTGTGCTTATGGAACGACCTTATAGTGAGATCTTACTCCTAACTTTAATTCCTTCTGCAGACCGAGGGATTAAATATGTGTCTCCCAAGACAGAGCAAAAGTGCCAAGTTGTGGACTCCTGTGATATAAAGAGGCTACTCTCCTCTTGAAATTATTGCACAATCAAAATTATTCAGGCAAGACAGAGAGACTGTGAAAGACTGGGCCAGCATATATGCTATTGGGAGATGGGAGCTGAGGGACTAAACTTGAGGAGGAGGGAAGGAAATTACTGGTCTCTTGCACTCTGCAGTAGTACATTCAGTAATCACTGAACTCTGCATTGTGCTGTATTTCTCAAGTGGAAATGGCTGCTGTTGCTGTGCCTGGTGTGGACAGCAATCCTATGGGTCCGTGTTAGGCAGGCATGGGAGGTCAGACATCCTCAGGGAGACTGGGAAATATCCATCTGCTGATTCTGGCATGGGAGAATAAAAGTATATGGACATACAGGCATGAAAACAATATGATTCTCAGGTCAAGTGGAAATTTCTGCTTGCAGAGTAACACTCATCTGGGCAGACTCTTTTGCCCATCTGTCTTATACTTTGCTGGATATGGGATCAGTACCTTGTCTCCATCATTTCCATGTGTCTCAGTACAAGGAACAGGACTGCTGGGAGATAAATGTAAAGAAAGGAGGCTGGAGCAATTTGAAAAAAAGCAATTTCTGACAGATGAAGGATGGTAAAAGGTATCTGAGGATTACTAAGAAATTCTGTACAACCCACAGCTCTGCTTGTACCTCTTTGTCCAACTGTTCTGTAGCTTTTAGCCTCTGGTGTGGCTTGCCTATGTTGTATCCTAATCCTTGTCTAACGATATCCATTCTGGCATGTGCAAAAAAGCACAGCATGGCTTTTTTGACTGCCTTGCTCTGTGCCAGTGTGGCTGAACCTAAAGCAGCACAGAAAATATAGGAAAATTGTAGAACCATAGAACCAAGGAATCATAGAATGGTTTGGGTTGGAACAGACCTCGAAGATCACCTAGTTCCAAGCCCCCTGCCATGGGCAGGGGACACTTTCAGCTAGACCAGGTTGCTTGTAGTCCCATCCCACCTGGTCTTGAACACTGCCAGGGATGGTGCATCCACCACTTCAGTGGGCAACTTGTTCAGTGCCTCACCACCCTCACAGTAAAGAAGTTTTCCCCTAATACCTAATCTAAACCTACTCTCTTTCAATTTGAACCCATCCCCCTTGTCCTGTCAGTTCATGCTCTTGTAAATAGTTTTCCCCCATCTTTCCTGTAAGTTCCCTTCAGGGACTGGAAAGCTACAATTAGGTTGCCCTGAAGCCTTCTCTGCTCCAGGCTGAACAATCCCAATTCTCTTAGCCTTCTCTCACAGGGAAAGTGCTCTGTCCTCTGATCAACTTGGTGGCTCTCCTCTGGACTCATTCAACAGGTCAGTGTCCTTCCTGTGTTGTGGACAAGGAGTGGCTTGTTTGCTTTTGATGGCACTTTGCCACTGGTGCCCAGATGGAGAATGGGTGGGTTAATCTCTAGTTTGCAGTGTCATTTCTAGCATGTGCTGTCTCTGCAACTCTTTTAGACAGAAAAGATAAAAGAACTCTAAGATTTGCCAGCATTATGTGGAAATCTAGGAACATCAGTCATTTCTCAGCTTCTGAAGTGTCATTTTTTCTCCACTGTTTTTTTCCAGGGAAAATCTATTCAACAGCACAAACCCTGCTCACTTCTGAGCCTCTAGGGAATGCCTGCTGAAGAGGTGAGCCCAGTTCTGCAACCTGCAGGTGTTGAAGGTTTCTTAATCACCTCAGGCCAGTTACTTCAGGAGGGATAACTGAAGGGATTAGCAAGATGGAGAAGAGACAAAAATGAGAGGTATCAGCAAGTTAAAAATATAGTAAAGAAGTTGGAGTTATCAGCATTTTTTCATTTATCTTCCAGTCTGTTCATGCTGGAAGAAGACTTCCTCTTACTGTAAGTGGTATGTTGTTCTAAGGCTGCATGTGTATTCAAGGCATGTGCATGTACTAATGTAGGTAGTATTATTTTTACACGGACTTATGTTAAAAAGCAATTTTTGCAGTCTTGTAAGCTTCTCATTATCAGTTGTATTAATCCCCAAACAAAGCTGAAACTGCTGTAGTTACTGTTTATTGACCAGCTAAATAACAGTTATCTCCAGAACAGAGTTTACTGACTTTTTTTGGTGTGTGTGTGTAACAGCTAATAAAATTTGATAACATTTTACTTGTAGGGAGATTTTCATTGATGTTGAAAGACTGGTGGTAAGAATTAGCCAATTATATTACTCAACTTTCCACTACAAATTCTAATTCTGCTTGAACAGAAGGGTGTACTCTGAACCTAGTTTCCCTCATGGGATTAATTTTGAATCAAAAGTAACTGATTTTTGTCTTTTCCTGATAAATGCTTCTATTGATTTTTCTACTGCTTAAGCTCCTGTTTTAAGGAAAACACTTGTTTAAATCAATCCCTATTCAGAAAAACATTTGAGAACAGGCTTAGTTGCAGGTCCTCCGTAGTCCTGATGGGTATTCTCCCTGTTCCATAAGAATGTTTCTGTTATGAGGCTGTTTGGGTTAGGTCCATTAATCGTGGTCTCCCTCACCCTTCATCCAACCTCCTTGATTCAAATGGTGATAAAATATTCCCTCCAGATAAATTACTGTTCTAAGGTGGGTGAGCCCCAAAGTTGTTCAGGAGATTTTTGCACAGACTGCCCCTTGTAAGCTCAAAACTGCTTTTGCTCCTTCTCACCTTTGTTCTGGGCTCCTTTGTCCTTGTGGGCTGCAGCTGTTCTGGCACAATCCCCCAGATCCTGAATTAGGAAAAGTCCAAATGCTCAGTGCCTTAAAACGTGAGTATATACCCTTATATCTGGGGTTGGTCTGTCCTGTTTTCGATAATGTGACCAGCTGAGGAAGGCAGATGAAGAGTTTTAACCATGCCCACTTTAAGAAGGGTGTGTTTGTAGTTAGGATACAGATTCAGGCACCAGTTGGTTGAGAGCTGCTCTGCCAGTGCAGGGTATTGCTAGGCTGAGAACTTACCTGATAAACAAGGAGACATTTAGTAAAATAACACATGTTTTAGTGCAAGCATCTTTCATATGGAGCATTGTTCATGAGGGTGAATGGAGCGGAGAAGAACCCAGTGTCCAGGCGCATCCACAATGGCAGCGTGCTTGGCACGGCAAGCTTTTTCTCAGACCTTTAGGTGAAACTAAAATGTAACTAAAAAGAAGAAAAGAGTTCACTCTCTCACCTTTCTTCAACTGGATTATTCTAAAACATTTTCCTCCAGTCTGCTGGACAAAATGCCTGATCTTCTGTGAGGTTTTTCATACTTACATGCATATCCACAGTGGAAAGCAAAAATGTATGCTCTACATTCGGTCATCCCTGCATTAGCTACTCGTCAAATAAATTTGACTTATACTGATCTTTTTTCTGAAGACCTTGCATAGCTTTTTAAAAGTACTTAATTTTTTTTTCTGTTCTTTGTAATCTAGTACTGTATGAGAGTTAATATTTATGGTGACAGTAACTTATATTTCTATTGTTTATCTTCAAAAGATATTTTTTGCTGTCCTTCAGAAATACAGGAATTGTCAATTGCCCCTACATGGTTACACCTGGCATCAGGTTACTCTTGGCTTTGGGGAATTTACAAGGCCCATGGGAGAGCTTCATCCTGATAAAAGTTTCAGTCTTCCCCTAACAGTTTATTGAGCTAGAGATCAGGTGTATGGTACTGAAAAAAAACCCTGATATAGTTATATTTCTTTCTATAGTTGATATAATTCTAATTATTCTTCTTTGAGCCAAGTGTGGATGGTTCTTCCCTTCAGATTGCTAATGCAATTGCTTTGTAAGTTTGTTTAAGTACTTGAAAAAGTATTTGCTGTTCCTGTGGGTTAAAGGGTCACTGGTTTCTTGGGGTTGAAATGTAGTTTTGTTGTAGCTTTCATGTGTACTGCCAAATGTCAAGGATTACTAAAACTCTGTTTTGTCACAGGCATGGAGTGAGGTACATTTTTTTTTTTGAACAAGATAAAGATCGTAAGAACAGTTCATTTTCTGGAAAAATGTAAAAGGCTTGCTGACCTTTTGAAATTAAGTGTAACTGTACTCCAGTGTTTATTGATCTGCACAAAGAAACCTCCCAAATGCCACAAATTGCTTTGTGCAGTACTCCTGCCTTCTAGCATGAGGTGAAGTATTGAGCACTAGAAAGTGTTTCGATTATGCATTTAAAAATGGGAAATGTGTGAATATACATTTGCATGGATTCTGTGGGTCATGATGAGCTCTCAGAGTGCTAATGCCAGGCTACAAACTTCATTTGGATTGCAGGGTCAGCCCTTGCCTTCCTCCTCTCTGTTTATCTCCAGTGTGGACCATAATTTGAAGACACTGAAGGGCTGCCAGTAGGAGGCTGTCAAATTCAGAGTTGTTTCTGCGTTATGTACAGTGCAAAGCAAGACGAGGTAGGTGATTTATCTTCTACACCACTGCATTACATGACTGAGCCCTCAGAGATGTCTGACTCAAAGAAAATGAGTAACATTTCTGTTTGTGATACAGTGAAAAGGTGTAGGAGGTTGAATTTGGGCTGTTTTTCTTCTTAAATAATATTCAAGGTTTAGGGATTCATATTAAAGTCCAATATTTCTAGGCAGTTCACAGTGATCTACAAAAGGAGTTTAGCTTTTTTAAAGGTACCCTGAGAGGAAGGGCCACAGAACCCACAGTGGGCCCTTGTAAAGTTGTTGGCCTAGTGACTTTGTTAAACTGATCCAAGTAGTTGGCAGCATTTTTTCCTGTATATTTTCTTGAACATATCTTGAGGACATGTTTACTTTCTGCTAGCCTTCTGTGGAAAAGCCACGTTATTGCATGCTGCCAGAGGTCTTAAAATGAGTCACTGTCCTTCTCACTTGTGCTTGCATCTGTGCAATGTGACTTCTCAGAGCAAGAGTGGATCATGGCTTATGGGTCCACAGCAGAGGAAGTAGGCAGTGTGTTTCATACTAAGCCAAAATATTCTTGGGTAGCACTGAAGAGTTGCACACCCAGGCAGCCTCTGGGCATTTCTCTGTGTGGAGTCATTCCCTGCTGTTGTGCATTTGCAGCACTCCTCAAAGGCTTTGTGTGATGTGCAAGAACAGGGCATGTACTGCATGAGCACTCGTAACTTATGCCCAGTCAGTTCTTGAAGGAGTTTTCTTAGTGTCAGCACAGTTTTATTGTGACTTTGAGGTTGCCTGTTATGGAATACGATCGCTATCTTAAATGTTTATGGAAACCTTCAAATGGGTCTGAGCTTCAATCATAACATTGTAAGATGCCTTCAACAGAAAAAGCAGTACAAACCTTCTCTCCTTTTCTCTTATAAATTTTTTTTTATAGCTACATGATTTTATTTAGAAACCTTTATTAAAACTAGTATTGGAAACACTTTCAGTTGAGATCACACGAGGTTTTTGGCAATAATTTTCAGCACTGGAACTTCAAAAGGCCACTGGGGTGCAGTTCAGCAGATAGAGGGCCAGTTCTATAACCCTACACTACATAACTTCAGACAACCTCAGACTTGCATAGAGATCCTAATCTATATAACCTGTAAATAAAAATTATATACCTGTATTGCAGCCATTTTAGAACAGACTATTTCAGCTACAAGATACCTACAGCAATCATCTAGTCCAACTGCCTGAGCAATTCAGGGCTGGCCAAGTTAAGGTACATTATTATGGGCATTTTCCAAGTGCCTTGCAAACACTGACAGGCTTGTGGTATCAACCACCTCTCTAGGAAGCCTGCTCCTGACCACCCTCTTGGTAAAGAAATGTTTTCTAATATCCAGTCTAAACTTCCCCTGGCACAGCTTTGAACCATTCCCATGTTTCCTATCACTGGATACCAAGGAGAAGAGCTCAGCACCTCCCTCTCCCTTTCCCCTCCTCAGGAAGCTGTGGAGAGCAGTGAGGTCACCCCTCAGACTCCTTTGCTCCAAACTAGACAAGCCCAAAGCCCTCAGCTGCTGCTCAGGGGACATTCCTTGTGGTCCTTCCCCTGGCTTTATTGCTGCCCTCTGGATGCATTCAAGGACCTTCACATCCTTCTTAAACTGTGGGGCCCAGAACTGCCCAAGTATTCAAGGTGAGGCTGCACCAATGCTGAATTCAGTGGGACTATCACCTTTTTTGACCAGTGGATGATGCCCTTTTTGAGGCACCCCAGGATGCAGTTTGCCCTCCTGGCTGCCAAGGCACACCCTCCTGACTCAGACTGAGCTGCTGCCAGCCAGCCATCCCCAGGTGACCAGTGGCCAGGCAGGTGTAGCCCCAATCAGTGCAGCCCTCTGAGCTCTGCCCTTCAGCCAGTTCTTCACCCAGCTCACCCTGAACCTGCTCATCCCACAGCTGGACAGCTTCTCCAGAAACATGCTGTGAGGGGCAGTATTAAAAAGCCTCCCTAGAATCCAGAAAAATTGCATCCACCATGTTTCCTTCATCCATTGAGCAGGTGACCTTATCACAGGAGGGTGTCACATGAGTTAAACGAGACTTTCCTTTGTGAACCCGTGTTAACTGTGCCTGATGATTGCATCATTCTTCAAATGCCTTTAATAGTACCCACTATAATCTTCTCCATAATGTTCCAGGTACTGAGATGAACAGGTCTGTCATTCCCTGGTTCTTTCCTTACACTTTTTTTTTTGTATCCTGGAAAAACATTGGCCAGCTTCAGTCAGTAGGGACCTCTCCAGACTCCCAAAACCTTTGGTAACTGATCAAGAGAGGTCATGTCATAACTTCCACTAGCTCCTCAGTGCTCTGGGATGAATTCCATCAGGTCCCAAGGACTTGTGAACGTTCAGGTGATACAGCTGGTCCCTTACAATTTCAGTGTCCACAAGTGGAAAGTCTCTATTCCCACACTCATGGTCCTCCTGCTCAGGGAGCCAGGCAGCCTGGGATTTATCTGAACTTTTCCAAATGTGTGTATCTGTAATTTCAGTGGAATGTTCTAACCATATTCTTGCTAGAAAGCAAAATCATCATACATACAAACATATAGATATATCTTTTTTTAAAGTATCTTGAGAACCCCTCTGTGTGGAATCTTTTACACGTGAAAATCAGGATCATACAAAGACTTGTGTGGTGTTAGAGAGTACTCCCTCATCATCTGCTTGATAGAATTGAATTACAGAATCTTACCTTGTAATTTGGAAAGTGAAAAATCATTAGATACAACTAGACCAGTCTCCTCCTCTTATCTTATGAAAAGTTTAAAAATTCATTCTTTTCAGATAAATAGGATCACTCCTATGAGTAATAAGCTAGAAAGGTGGGCTAGAGGCTATACTTCATCTGCAGTAATCTTGGTGACTAATACAGAAAATGATGGATAGTAATGAAAATATCTGCTTTGAGTTGTTTTTAAAATCGAACCAGATAAACAACCTGTCATCAATTTCCAGTCATTATTCTTTTCTAAGGAATAAATTTTAGAATTGTGTCATGGCTACAGCCTTGGACTCTATGCTGAGCATCATTTAATAAAAACTAGGTAAATTGAGCAAAAGTCATATCATTAGCAAGAGTTACTGCAAGAAGAACTAAGGGCTACTGCAGACTTGAAATGTGGAATGTGTCTTCAGTGACAGATTTGTTTTCCTGTTTGTTTGAATTAATAGTAAGATATGGAAGACTCTGAAAACTGTTTTTTAACAGTATTTCCTTCCTTGTACATGTCAAAATCTGTCCAAAATACTAGGATCCAAGTCTTATTTTCATCAACTGTATTTCCTTGATTGTTATAAGTCATACTTGTTTTGTCCTTAGCTGTCATGTGATTCTTCAAGTCACCTTTTTTTAGTAATTTTTTGATTTGGTATTTTGCAGTGCCTGGTAGCTGTTATGCCTAATTTTCCATGGGGAAGATTTATGAGTAAGTTGAGGAGAGACAGGTCCTAGGAAAAATAGTATATGCTCAGAACCAATGTTAGAAATGTTCATTTTCTTTTGGAAGTGAAATTTAGGTTTTGTGGTTGGTTGGTTGGTTGGTTATTTTAAAATTACTGATGTGCCAGGACTTGTTCCATGATTGAGAAAATCAGTGGATGTTTAACTGACCAATGTGAGCAGGTTTCATGCTTAGAGATTAGTATGGATGAACCTTAAATGCCATTTACTTGATTTTCACACGTGTTTTTTTCTTGGACAGTCAAGCAATCCAATGAATAGCAAAGAAATGCCCTTTGAGATTTGAGCAGCCCTGCCCTTTGAGCACTTTTCAATACACGTGTGGGTAACCTTTCTCCACAGATCCATTTGCTCAGCAGAGCTATCAGGATAACCTTTTCTTCCACCGATCTGTCTGCTCAGGAGAACTACCAACATAACCTTTTCTTCCTTGCAAAGAGTGAGTTTGATGTCTGTTTAACTCAGGAAGATCTGCATTTCCCTGCACCAATAGTATTATCCAGGGAGGCTGGTTAAAGTGTTAAACCTTCCAATGCAGCAGGCAGAGCTCAGAATGAGGGGATGAGCCACAGGAATGGGATTCAGATGACGTGTATGGTAATTCTGATTCTCCTATGTGACCTTAAGCAAATTGTTTCTTCTTTTTCACTTTAATTTTCTCTGAGCCACAGGCAGATTGTTTCTTGTTCAGAGGCACTTAGCACCACAGGTCCAGCTTTATTCATGCTTTCATCCTTTATGCAAAGCCTCTACGTCGGCCTTAGGAAGCTCATATGACTCATTGGATGAGCTAACCTGCAGCTCCTGAGCTGTTTCTGCCAAGCCAGGGCAGCTCTATCTGGTTAAACACTGTATGCCTGCAGGGTTTCAGGTTTGATCCAAACCCCTGTGGGTCTCTTTTCACTCATTCCAGTGAGCTTTGGAGGAGGAATTTAATGCTTTGTGGGATGTTTGCAGCGTGGGAAGCATACACTCATTCCTGATGTTTCAGTACAGTTTTAAGCTCCTGACTAATTCCTATTTACAGGTTTTGCATTTATAAATTTGTAAAATGAAGGTAGAATTATTTAGCTTTCCTGGGGAATGCAGTTCTAGGCACACCTGGTCTAATTAGAGGTTTAATTTCTCTCCTGAGTTAAAGTCTAAATCCTTTTAACTCTCCAGAGAGACAGAGAATAAAACTGGTTGTGAAGTATTGAGCAGAGCCAATTACAGAGAGAAAAGGGTATTGTTGTATGGCCATAAAACCTGCAAAGCACTGCAACAGATACAGAATAAGATGACTCACAAGTGTTCTGTCAATCTATCTCCACAGCAGGCTTGTTAGTGCAAGAGAAGCAATTTTGAGGCATGAATCTTTGCAGATGTGGCTGTAGATTAATACCTTTTGCATGTGAATGGTTTTCCTGTTGCTGCAGGGTTGTCCCAGTTTCATCTCCCTCTGAGTGTTCTTACTGCAGGTTTTGACTGTGGTCACTGTATCAGTGGTCCCACAGAGTTCGGGAACCTCCCTTGCAGCTCAAGGCTCATTGTATGGAAAGATGGTAGGAACAAGATCAAGGGCAACTTGGAATTTATATGCTTGACATTTGATTTAGGATAAATTCAGGTCCTTGAATCTTAAATTATGACCCAGAGAGTTTTGTTTAGATAGTGTTTAGACCCTAGAGGTTTCCAATTTATGCAGGGCTTAGCTTGACTGAATTCCCCGAGTGCCTTTACTCTGCATGTGTTAGGGATTATCATTTTCTTGGCAAATGAAGCACCTCAGGTATTAAATGATGTCTGAACTCTGCAGGCACAGGAATGAAAGTTCTCTTCTGACTCTTGCATGTGGGCTGCTTGATTCTGCAAATGCTCATGGAGCTGGTCTGTGGGAGGAGATAGCCCAGAAAATACAGTTTTGTGTGACTGATTTCTTTTTAATTACACTTAGAGAAGGGGTAATGTTGCTGCTTAACGTGGTATGTAAGCTTTAAAGTTCTTTAAAGAGCCTCTGTGTTTGTGGTTTAGTGGTTACGGTATGTAGCTGGGAGGAGGCAGACTTCAGTTCCAGTCTTTATTTTCTGGTTGTGTTTTACTAAGCGTTGAATCCAAAATATGGGCTTGGTTTGTCTGAAAAATCAACTTGAAAGAAAGAACTCACTCAGCTGTAAGAATGAAATAGGGAGTAAATAATGATTAAAATGCAGTCGAAAAACAGTGCTGCTAACTTCTGGGCTCAGGAAGAGAAAGCTGTAAGAATCACTGTAGACAATCTTTGTTGTATATTTGAATTAGGCCCTCAGTCAATAGCACTTACTAGTTTTCTGAATCTTTCTCACAACATCAAGGTTGAACTAAAAATGCTATCAACAGAACAGTATTCAAACAGAGAAGCATAAAAATGTGTAAAGGGAGGATAGTTCATTAGGTCTGTTCTAGATAAACATCTTTCTCCAGGTCAAGAAAGTGGACAATCATCAGCTCATGATCCATGTTGGGATAAAATATTTCATGGCAAATATAATGGAGAGAGAAACACATAAATATCGGCAGCTGTGTCTTCTTCAGAGTACTTGGCTTTTGTGGGCAGCATGCCTTTTCTCTGTTGATAATTACAGATCTCTTCAGTACATCTTTGTTAAAAAGGCAGATAGACGATGATTTTTTCACCACAGGTTATTTTGCTCTTCATTTGTATTGATTTATTTCTTAAGAATACTTGTGCTCTCACTGTAAGTGCTCAAATTATGAGAGGGGAGGATAGCAAATTAGGAGCCTCATTGAAGGACTGTATCCACACACAGCTGGCCCAGGATTTTCTGCTGAGTGTTTACAAAAAGCTCATTAGTTACTCATGACGTTTTGGTGTGGTGCTTCCTCAAAAAGATGAAACATTAGACCTTGTCTCCTGAAATACATAGGAAAGTGCCAAATGTGACAGTAATTGCCTTGTCAAATAGTCGAGAAGAACGAGACATCAGGTGAACAGCTTTTCACTGTTTTATCTATATCATTGTACTGTTGTGTACACTTAATGCCTTTCTGATTTGAGTAATTTTATTTTGATGATTTGGAATTGCAACTAATTTGTTTCTTTTGAGAATTTGGCCTTTCTAATTCTGACTCCTTCCAACATATTTCAAACCATGTCTAAAGAACAACAGCAAAACCTTACTGCTTTATTTCGCTTCAGTTTTTGAATTACTTTCATTATTTTTTTCTTCCCGATTTTTATTATTATTATTTTTATTGAAAGAAAGTGTAATGGTGCCAACAACCCAGGGTTTGGCAGAGGGCAGTAAGTTGGTGATTCCTTTTGTTTTCTCCCTCTGAAGTTATTTAGATCTGCTGTTTGCACAGCAGAGTTTTAGATTAACAGCAAATTTTTTGACTGGCCTGTCTTAAGTCTCTTAAATGCCATCAATCTTTCCTATTCACCACCAAGACAGACTTAGGAAGACCTGAGGGTAAAATCATTGTGAGAATCTACCTTTTAAAATATCCTGTGATGCTGGTACACAGGCAGTACACACAAATATTACCTCTCAGACTGCCTGCTGCCGACACTGCCAGATATTTCAAAGCTCTCCCTGCTGAATGGATTTGGATGTGCATTCATCTTTAAAGGTTTTTCCCTGGTTGTATTTCTTCACTTGTTTTTATTGTTGCCCACTATTGTTGCCCTTTCCCCCTTTTTAATGTCTCGGGTATCTGTATTATTCCCGTTGTGGGAAAACTGCTCCCTAGCCAAGGTTAATCATAATGAATGATTAATAATAATCTGCTGAGTTTTCAAATCTGAATATGGAATAAGCATTGGCACAAGTTTTCTCTTTTCCAGTAGTTACCCTCTTCTTCAATAGAAGAATAATTTCTTCTATTATCCCTCCCTTTATAGATCACCATTAACTTAGACCCAGGGTAAGCAGGGTAAACAAAATCTGTTTTGGTCAATGGATTAGGAGCCAACATTTTGTTTGTATCTGTTTACACTGAAGATATAGATATATATGGGACAAACTTTTTTGGGGGGGGGGACACAGTTTTTGCGGGGTGTGTTGCAAGAGGAGAAGGGGTCAATGGTTTTAAATTAAAAGAGGGTTGATTTAGATTAGATATAAAGAAATTTTTTGAGATGAGTAGGGTGCTGAAACACTGGAACAGGTTGCCCAGAGAGGCTGTAGATGCCTCATCCATGCCTGGAAACATTCAAAGTCAAGTTACATGGGGTTCTGCGCAATCTGACCTGGTTGAAGATGCTCTTGCTTGCTGCAGGGGTGTTGCACTAAATGGCCCTTAATGGTCTTTCCAATCCAAACTATTCTATAATTTTGTGATATATATAGAAGAGATGCCTCTCGAACACTGTTACAAACCGGTTTGACTGACTTTTTCTGGCCAGGATGGAGTGTCTGATGTGAGGTTCCCTGGTGATTCAGGATAAGGACAGAAGATTTAGCACAACGGGTGGGATCTCTCGTGTGCAACATCTGGAGACGATCACTAGATGGCAACGTTACACAGCCGAAAGGGCAGTCTCGTCTTCCTGTGGCAAGGTTTTTATTTATTTCTTGTAATCAGTAGATGAAACAGTCTTTTTCATTCAGATTATATAGCCAGGGTAAAGACTTTCATGAGCCTGTAGGATGAAGTAAGTTATCACTGCAGATCACACAGTCATCTCAGAAAATAAATAACTATTTAGAGAGTTCTTGTTAATCATTCTCAGGTTGCCTAAGGACATATGCTGCTATGCTTACTGTTCCTTAGGGTAGTGGCTTGAATTTTGGATAAAAACCCTTAAAGCATAAAAGCCCAAACTGAAGGATTGTTACTGCTTTGTTTCTTCACAAAAATATGCTTTTGAATTTGCAATGATCTCTGACAGCCCTAAGCTTAGGCCGAGATATTGACCATTTGAACTACTGCAGTTTTGCCCATTCTGTTGTTGATGATTTTTCACATGACTGTTTTAGAGCCAAGTATGGTCTGGGTTCTGTACAGGTAAACAAATAAAGCATGAGCAGCACGCACCTCAGGCTGATACTCCTACTCTGACCTGATAATGTGGTACAGTGAATATGCCAGAGTGAGTAAATGTTGTCTTACAGCACAGGGGTTGTGCTGAGAGCAAGAAAAGCTAAGAGTTTCCTGAAAGTTGTGGGGTGGAGAGGTGAGGGGCCAGGCATGCACTGACACTTCTTTGTTGTGAAGTTCTGGGTGCTTTTGGTCAGAGGTAGTGATGTGCACTGAAAGTCTGTCCTTAAAATTTCTTCAGCTCCTAGCAAAGCAGTTTCCACAGATGGAGATATAGAATATCTTTGGAGTGCATAGATATACTATTAGAGAGTTAGAGTTCAGTAATCACTAGTGAAGTCAGGAAATACTATTTCTTAATTAAAACAGATCAAAATTATATTCATCACTTGTGGGTTAAAGAAATATGTTCCTTTAAATACAAAATGAACATTGAAGATTAACCAATGTTTGAATAAAAAACTTCACTTATGGCTTAAGAGAAACAATTTTCTGCTGATAGAGTAGCAGATGAACATTATAAAATAGTAGCTTTCTTAAGGATAGAGACTCCAGATTCACCATTTCACATAAGAATTTCTTTTGCATATTGGAGATTCCAGACTGAGGAAAGACTACATATATATATACATATATCGGTGTGTATGTAGCATCCTAGTATCAAAAGTAAGTGTAGGATGTTTCTATTAAGATATTCCCACTGAAGACAGAGAAGATTAATAAGAATTAATGCTCTGGAGAAGTTAATCTCTGATCCTGAAACATGTCTATATTTTATCTCTCTCTGTATCTATATGTGATCTATATCTGATCACACTGTGTTCTGGTCACACTGTGTTCAAGGGAAATAAACTTGGAGTAGGACAGGTGTTAGCACAGCCCCAGGTCTATTGAGCCATAAAGTATAAGAAGAGACTTCAACAACTTCTCTTGTTTGACCAGCAAAACGAAGGGCGAGAGGCTGTTAGGGGTGACAATAACAAGGGAAGAAGGGAAGGGAAAAGCTAAAGAACCATGGTATCAAAGGAGAAAGTGGACGTACATTAGGTATCCATACTAGCTGGAATATATGCCTTGCAATCAGAACAGGGATGTCTACCTGAATTTCTGACAGACACAGTGTGGCAAGATAAACCTAACTGATGCTTTTCTTGAATGATTTATATGGCTTGGTTGACTGTGGGAGGACTCATCTCCTCAGCTCTTCTTATTTCTTGAACACACACACAACAAAATGTTTGATGTCCCAGTGAATAATCATGCAACAGTGGACTGTACTGTGGCTCTAAGCCACCTGCTTTGGGAAGGGCTGTGTGCTGCATAGCTCAAGGATGTGCTTCAGACACCCACTGTTTCCAGAACTGCTATGGGAATATTTACTTAGCAGTAATCTGAGTCTTGATATGGGGATTTCAAAAGCTGAACTGCTTCTCTGCTGATATTGGAATGGACTTAATTTTTCCACTTGTCTCTGCCAAGTTGAAGGTCTTTTGTCAGCAGTGGGAGTCTTCTTTTTTTTTTTTAAATTTTATTTTGCATTAAGATGAAGAGGGCAAGACTTTAAATCTCCATTCACTTTTGTTCTGTTTCCTGGCTGCTCCCATGGCCTGGGACAGATAGAAACTGATCTGAAATGTACAGGAGGGAATGTGGAACACCAAGATGTTATATCTCCCTTGGGTTTTCAGGTGTGTGTTGCCCTGTGTTTTCCCACCTGCACACCTGCAATGATGAAGTTTGGTCTCATGCACTTCACAGTCTCTATAGCACAAGATGATAGTTGCAGAATCACAGAATTGGCAGGGTTGGAAGGGGGCTGTCAAATGGCTGCTGTGGTGTTACCTTTCCAAAGCTTTGATCCTTCACACCAGACAGGAGAGCTACCAAGGAGATCAGCCAGCTGATCTGTCCTTCCTTGTCCCATCAGGGTGAAGGTGGAAAGAGAAGGGGACACATGTTACTATATTCATGTATTTTTAATGTAACTAATGTAGGCACTGGGAATTCTAGGCATATTGAAACATGACTTTAGCTTCTTTCTTCCTTCTTTTCACAGGATTATGTGCGAAGCACACGGTTTTGCAAAGACATCCACAAGGAGGAGCCCGGTGCTCGCCAAGGATGGATCTGTCCCTGTCCTGTTTTTTGCTGCTGCATCCACTGAGGGTAGCCTTGTCTTGAAGCATAATTAGTTCTGAGGCAGAATTTTATCAGCATAGTCTTTGGGGAGTGGTAGCATGTAAACACTTATTAAAATGTTATTTTGGGGTCATAATTCTGTCATGAGCCAAACTTGACGGATGCAGATAGAAGAAGGGGTTATCTCTCCACAGGGACCATTTGTGTTTCCTTCTGATGATTTACATCAAATGGTGCATTTCCCTTCAGTCTGAGGGATCATACAAGGATAGAGAATATTTTCACATTTAGAGTAAGAAAGCACATAGCCTTTTACACGGGGAAGGATGTGAACAGTATTAATTCTTATCAGTAAGATTTTCCTTCTGGTACCTTCAGAAAAAAGAATAATGGGCATGAATTGACAGGGACATCAGGTCTGGTTTTTTTTCTTTTTTATCCCTTCCTTCCCGGAAACTGCCACTCAGCTCCTTTTAAGTTAAGGTGTTAGGAGGGGCAAAAGAAATGTGTTTTCAGCTTTGTGATCTTACATAGGCTTACTGTGTGACTAGATGGATTTCTTCATTTCTGCATCTTTGTCTTTTTCGGGGAGAATCATAGAATGGTTTGGGTTGGAAGGGACCTTAAACATCCTCTAGTTCCAACCCTCCTGCTATGGGCAGCAATATCTTCTGCTAAACCAGGTTGCTTAAACCCCCATCCAACCCAGCCATGAAGACTTCCAGGGATGGGGCATCCACTTCTTTGGGAAATCTGTTGCAGTGCCTCACCACTCTCCCAGTAAAGAGTTTTTTCACCTCTTTCACTTCAAAGCCATTCCCCCTTGTCCTACCACTACGTGCCCTTTTAAAATGTCCATCACCAGTTTTCTGGTAGGGTCTTTAGGAACTGGAAGATGCTATAAGGTCTTCCCAGAGTTTTTTCTTCTCCAAGGTGAACAGCCTCAACTCTCAGCTTTCTTCAGGAGAGGTGTTCCAGTCCTCTGATCATCTTCATGGCCTTTGGACTCACTCTAGCAGGTCCAGCCCTTATGCTGGGGGCCTCAGAACCGGATGCAGCTTTCCAGGTGGGATGTCACCAGAGTGGAGTAGAAGGGCAGGATCAGCCGCCTGGACCTGCTGTCCACACTACTTTGGATGCAACCCAGGATTCCATTGGCTTTCTGGGCTGCAAGTGTACATTGCTGGCTCATGGCAAGCTTCTTGTCCAACAGCACCCCCAGGTCCTTCTCCTCAGAGCTGCACTCAGTCCATTCTCCATCCAGCCTGTATTTGTGCATGGGATTGCCTTGACCCAGGTGCAGGACCTTGAACTTGCTCTTGTTGAACTTCATGAAATTTTCATAGGCCCACTTCACAAGCCTGTGAAGGTCTCTCTGGAAGGAGCACAGTTCTCATTGCTTTCTGTTGTGAAGATTGCTCCTTTCTTGGTAAGGTCTCAGATACTGTCTCACATGAGGGTGTGGTTACATAGGGACTGTCTAAGAGAATGTGCCAGGAGGCCTTAACCTTTTATCAATTTTTTAGTAGAGAGTGATTCCACGTAGATTATAGCCCCAGACCTACTAGTGAAGGCATACGGGGCTTTGGGGCTCTCTGCCACTGAGTGATGGTTGCAGCCCTCTTCCTAGTGAGGGGAATATTGTGTCCTATTGTCTTGTGCAGTGTGTGCTTCCTTGGGCAGTAATGCATGGGAAGGTGGCAGGATTACAGACATCTCACTTTATGCCTTCTCCTCTCCAGTTCATCTGTTCTTGTGACATGGTTGGCAAAATTTCCCCAGACTTCAATGGGACTAGGAACAGGCATTTAGAGCATGTTAAAATGTTTTTTAAATTTTTTCTAGAATGAATTGCATTTGAAACGTGAGTAGGAATTTAAGTGCAACCTTCTAAAATCACCTACCATTACCTTTGCTAGCTGAATGCACAAGTACACTTCAAAAGCAGGATACCAACATCTTCTTAAATTCTTACTTTTATCTTGCTGTTGCACATTGCTGAATCAAATGCCCCAAGGTAGTTGACTTCACTTAGAAGCCTAATTCTCATCTCACCTCACAGAATTTTTATTCTGGGGCAGCCCTAGTACCCACATTTGGATCTTGCCTGTGTAGTTTTTCCAGCAGTGTGCCTACCCTGCTAACACTGGTGCTTCTTCTAGTTTAGAGGGATGGCTGAACTAGCTCCAGGAAATCATAACATTCAGGGGACTTGCTGGTACCTGTTGTCATTTCTGGACTCAGGTATCTGCCTCTGAGGGAAGAATATACAACTGTTCTCTGTTAGTGTGTGCAAACAGCACCTACACTTTCATTTGTACTTACTGAAAACTGTTCTGTTCCTTGGTGCTTATTAGCAGTGAAATTGATAACATCATCTGATTGTCCCAGCATGGTCTGGGGCTTCAGTGATTGATTAAATGCAGAGGCAAATTTGAGACATTAAGTTAGTTGCAGGAGTGGTTTCTTGCAAGTGGACTGTGGAAAGTAGTACTGATTGCTATCGCACAGTGAGCCACAGGGGTCTTTGTCCTTTACTTTTATGGAGGCTTAAATGTATTGTGACATTATGTTCCCTCCATGGCCTGTAATGAAGAGGGATTAGGTTGTGGTCATGGAAAGGAGCAGCGTGAGGGTATGTGTCAAGAGATTTGTGTTGTGGCTTGGCTGTCTCAGTTGGACTCCCTGCTCATGTTGGAGGTAAGTATCTTTGTGTCTGCTCTCCATCTACAGAATTGAGCTAATGTGACTCTGCAGCTGCCTGGGGACATCAAGAGGCTCGATGTTAAAAGCTGATAATGACCACCAGCAAGTGAGCCTCTGGAGGGGGATTATACTAAACAGATTTTTCAGCTTAGTAGAAAAAAAACCACAGCCCTTTCTGTTCTTCAAAAGAGGTAGGACTTGGGAGCTCGTTGCTCAGGGTTATGCAGACTTTTGAGTGTCTAAGATACGCAGTGCTGGGTTGGAAGGCTCTTTGTGCACTCAGAAGGGAAGAGTGTTTGGAAGCCCAAGAACAGAGTGCAGGCACATCTGTAAGGCTTCCAGAGGAAGGAAGGTTACTGATTTTTGCAATAAAATTTACAGGAATGGCTGGCCTGGGATTTCTCTGAGTGAGAGAGTAGCCTACTTTGTGTGTCTTGAATTTAGGGAAAGGGCATTCCTGTTTCCTCTCAGCATAGCCTTACTAAAGGTTACAAAATTTAATTCTCTCTCAAGTTGATTGACCTGCTGAAACAGGTCTCCAAACCTCAACCACTTGCAACCTTTCCTGTCACAAAAGCCATGCTGGTATTTGTTAAATGCATCTTGGATCCTCGTTCTGACAGTGCTGTATAAAACCAGAGACTGTTTCTGTGCAGAAGCTGAGGGAATGGTTGACATCAATAACTGAAGCATTTAAAATAAACCACTAAGATTAAACGTTTTATTAGGGATTCAGAGATCCCTGTCTAGTAACTAAATGAAACAGAAATTACCCAGAGACTACTCTAACTCTTTTAAGGGTAAATAAAGGACTTCTCTTGTGGAGTTTTTCACTGGTGACAGTTTTTGCTGGGGCACTGTTACCCCTCATTCTCCTCTATGATGTGCAACCTGCTGAGCAGTGATGCTAAGCATAGTATTTGTGCCATGCTTTAATACCTGGAAGCCTATTGTGGCAATGAATTTAACTTCCCTCTTCACTGTCCCTTCCCCTGATCTCTCACTTTCACCAGTGCTGGTATTACTTTCAAGGCTTGATTCTGCTTTGCTGTAGCATCTGCAGCACCTGTCAGCCATGTGCAGAGAGTGCAGGGGACCAGCCCCTCCAGATCTGAGGTTTTTTGAGCAATTTGAAGTGCTTGTGCTCTTTGCAAGTACAATTCACTTTGTTTCCCTCTGGAAAAACTCAACAGGGTAAGATAGCATCTTGTAGCGTTCTTCTCATGTTTCCTTAGCGACGTCCCTGCCATCTTGTCCACATGAACAGCAAAGCCAGATCTGCAGTTTTGTCTTGAGATGTAATAAAAATGAACTCCAGCTGCCTTTCTTCTGGTGTATATAAATTGTTAGCCCTACCGTATGCTCCAAAGTCAGAATTTGTTTTCTGGCTATTGGTGGTGCTGATGTACGGGGGAAATGCTGTAGTCTGCATTTTGCAAGCAATGTTGACAGTGCGAAGCAGAAACTAATACAAATATGGCTATTAAAGTATATAATAAATTAGGCAATGCTGACATGGATGTGATAAGATACAAATAGGTAACATCGAGTTGTTGTGCTTACTAGGGCAGTTTCTCCAGAGGCATAATCAAGTAGTGATTCTTACGTTTTTTCACTTGTCTTCCCTCTCTCCTGCATATTTTTCTGTCTTTTCTCCAACATAATTTTTTTGCATGCATCTTCCTGACATGTCAGCCTTGAAGTCTAAAGAGCAGCTTTTTGAGGGGGGATTATTTCTTTAGCGAGAAGAACTAACAGCAGAAGTTGGACATACCTTACTGTTTTCTGAGGCAAATGGCACAGACCCAAAATAACCTTACTGACTTACACATGCTAAGGACATACTGCTCAAAGTCCCATCTCCAGTTTTTGAGAGTAAAGGCTACTTCTGCACACACTTCTCCCTTGGGGGGCATTTGACATGAAGCATGTTAGAGGGATGTGAGATTTTGGCAACTGAAGTACTCTTGGTTTGTTTGAAACCTCTGTGTTTATTTTGAAGGAACTTCTGAAGATGTGCCTTTTTTCCTTTTAGGAGGGGAGATAGAACAGAGGGCTCAGGTCAGGCTGTCCTACAACCACCTCATCCCTGCCAACCTGCAGCTGCTGTGTGCTTGGAAGGGAGTGCTGTAACCCTTGGTGCTATGAGATAAAAGTGGTGTTGTACTTCAGTTTGATTACCCTTTCCCGAGTTCATAAGGCTCCTATCCTTTATTGCTTGGTGTGAGTGTTAGGGTTTTAGTGTAGTGAAGGTCACCCATCTGTGACTTTGCTACCTAATCATAAGTGACACCCCCATTCCCCAGCTCACTTTTAAATTAGAAAAGAAAGGTTACAATTTGGAGCCCGAGAATGTTTTTTTAAATGAAGAGGAGTCATGTCTTTCCTCTAAGGAAACACCTGGAAAATTAACATTTTATGGTGTGCCAAATTAGTTCCTTTGAAACTGCAAGGTGAGAAAGGTTGTTAAGTCAGACACTCACAGAGGATTTCTTCAGCTCAGTGAAATACCTGCATGGCCAGCAACAACCTATTCCCTCTACAAGTAGCTCTGAAGGCAAGACCAACATTTTGCTTGTACTGATCACTTCTCCCCACTCACAAGATTTATTCAGGACTGATTTTAAAACCCTGAATACCAGCAGTAAAATAAAGGCTTGGAATGTTTGAATGAACAACTAGTGAAAGAAAGATTCAGCACTGCATGTGAAGGCTCTGAGGCCAAATTTAGACTTGATGTTACTATTCTGGAATTTTGTTCTTAGTTAGGATGATCTGGAGTATGTCTGCAATATCTGTGTAGTCTGCAGTATTGCATATAGTAGTTTCTAAATTGGAGATACACATTCACTAAATGTTTACACCAGCTCAGCTGTAAAGGTCTAAGACCAGGAAATAATTTAAAACTCTGAATCTGTCATGTTGATAAAAAATCCATCCAGGAGGTCAGGAGTTCTTATGGTTGTTATGCATGGCTCTTACCTAGGAACCACAAGCAGGAAATAAATAAAAAAGAAGTAACTTTGTCTGTTGTGTCAAACTCCCTGAACGTCCTCCTGACTAATTACAGCTGATATGTAAGAAAAACACAAGCTACTTTTAAGTGTTTTTGTATTCTAAGGAGGGAGATGGGAGAGAAGCTAGAGCAAGCAGCCAAAATGTTTTCCGCTGAGATACCACTGTGGTAATGAGGCGACCCTACGCTAGGGGCTGATCCACAAAAGACTCCATATTCATAATTCTTCAGAAGGCTTAGGTTTGTTAAAGGAAGCAAGCAAGAAAAGAGCAAAAAGCTTTTCTCTCTCTCCAGCTATGTCTGCTGAGAGAATCTGTGTCTGTCTGTGTACAGAACAGGGGAATACAGAGTGTGAAAACAAACAAAGATCGAGTATTTAATTGGCCAAGCAAATACTCTTTTTCAAAACATCTTTTCATGTTTACATTCTCTACCAAAAACCTTCTTTAGAACATGAAATGTTTACAGGATTGTTCTCTTTAGAAATCAAGAAGTTTTACAACTTGGGAAGAAAGTGCTTTTTCAGGTCTGCTGCTGGATTTCTCTAAGATCCACTAAATGTCAGCCCCATATCCCATCACCTTGGTTAATCTTTGTCTGATTAATGGTTTAAAATGTAAACAAAATAGAACATTCTTGACAAGAACTATAGATTGTATTAAACAGATCAGTAGGCAAGGCAGCTGCCTAGGACCAAAGTTCAAGTAATGACTTTGTATGAGGATTTGTCACACTCTGGTCTTCAAGTGCTATTATAATTTTACATGTTTTAGAAGACAAGATGCTGTGCTGATTAAGTTTGTTCTGCTTCATTTTTTACCTGTCATGGAAACCCTTTTATGCTGAGTAAGAAAATAGATTATTAGATAAGCATGCCATCTTTCAGTGCCCTTACACTTCAGCAAGGAATTGGAGCTACTAAATTTTTGGTGGTGATGGGTCCCATCAGCTTCTATGTTGCCTGATTTGAGAGATTTATATTCGGTCATTTGAAATCCCACAGGGATGAAACTTAATATCCAGGTTGTCAGGCTAAATGCATGACCTTTTTTTAATATAAAATGTTTCCGATCTGTTAAGCTGGTTCTGGAGTTATAAAGTGACAGAGGACTAGGAATTTTTTTAAACCTTGTTTAAATGCTGAGCCTAAGCCTGAAATCAGCTTAATGCTTAAAGTTAACATGTACAAATGGTTATTTTGGCTTCTGAAGGCACCATGCCAGATGGTTTGGCCAGGTAAGGCTCCTAGCCTCATAATAAAGCTGTTGAATGAAGTGCCCTGGCTTTCAACATCTGTGGAGTATCACAGACTTGAGCAAGAGCTGGGTGGGTGTCTCGGGCAGCACAAGCCTGGTATGGTGGTGGGGAGCAAGGGTGGGGGGCACAGAGCTGTGGGATGGCTGCAAGCAGAGCCCAGGCCCTGCTGGGGTACCTGGGACTACCTCGCTGTGCAGCAGATATTCCAACTTCACATTCCCATCTCTGACAGTGGCCACTGCAAGGGAGAAAGCAGCAGAGAGATGTTTGAACATCTCTCTGGTTTAGATAGGAACGTACCCAGTGTATTCTGAGTGTCAGCTAAGGCGTGTGATATAGTCATACTGGGGGAGAGTGCTTTTTAGGACCTCTCCTTCCAAATTCAGCCTGGTGCTAATGAAACATTTGTATGTGCTGTGTACAAGTGTGGTGCTTGTTTTTGGAATTAGTCCCAGCTCTCTCAGAAATGCTGGAAAAAGACTATGGGGTTTGTCACTGTCTAGGGTAGTAAGTGGGTTTTCTCAGAGTCCCGAGGGTATGGTATCACTGTAATGAGGGATGTTTCTAAGAGAGCAAACAGCACCTACATTCACAGGGACATCCCTGAATGGCTTGCTGTCACTTTTGGTCCCACACACTCAACAGGATCCTTAGCCCTGAATTTTGAACCTGGCTTTCCCGTGGTATACAGTGTGCCTGTAGGTGTTAAACTGCAGAGGAACATATGCATAAATAATTCCTTTTTTTCATTAAAGGAAATCTAGTAATCTAAAATTGCCATGGGGAGGGAAAATTCTATAGTCACATTATAGAATTTCAGGGGATTCCTCTTATTTTCATTGGAGAGGGAGGGGAAAGCCCTGTAGCATTTGCAATGGGACATAAATTTCAGCTTTCCTCTAATGAAGAGTCCTGCAGTTTTTTTGAAATCATGACAGAACTAAGCCCAAGGAAAAAGAATAGTGTGTTTTGTCCCCCTCCTATTCTGTCTGGGAGACATCCACAGAGAAATTGGTAGAAAATATCTCTTGATCATGAAGGATGTATGGGCCCATGGCAAGAGCTTAGCTACCAGGTTTCAAGTTTACTATGAATTTTTGCCTCTGGATTTGAACTGTTTACAACAGGTTTTAGCTTGAAGTGCAAAATTGTGGTTGTTGGGAAATACGGCATTTTTGCTCCTGAAAAGAAATGTGTAAGGAGGTGTATAAAATAGATGTGCTCTTTTCATTGGGTAAGCCATTCAATGGAAAAATCCAGTTGCTGGGTATCCAAACATCAGGACTTTTAGTACAGTTTGAATGCCAACAAGTTTTTAGGGGAGGCTGTGTTCTGTGGTATTTTATCTTCATCAGAAGATTAGAAGCAAGCTCCTAGCCTTGTTACCCTATGCTGTGTATTAGTGCAAACTGGAAAAGCTAATCTGTGTGAATCTCAATACCTCCCTTTCAACTTTGCTAATTGAGTAGTTTGTATGCATCCTCTAAAGGTAAAAATATACACTTGGCAGAGGGAAGTTTTTTTTTGTGTTTCTAGATATTTTAATTTTTTAAAAATATGCTTATTTTGCTTTATTGCCATAGAAAATACCTACAGCACCTGCAATTTCTGCTTTACCGTCTCATCAATAATCTGAACTCCAAACTGATCACTCCCTGGTGTTTGAGAGCATTCTACCCTCTGGTTTCTGAATGTTATTTTAGGAATGCCAGAAATGTGGACAATGGTCTTGCTAGTTTAAAGTAAAGTTGCATAAGAAAAAGTCACAACAGAAATAAGTCTTCTCTGCAGTCTGCAAGGAGACCAGAACTCTGATCAGGCTGAAATTTGTATGAGATGTGGCCTTAGTACTTCCTCGTTACATTAGTGTGAAATCTGGACTCTTGATTCCACTCTTGTGGTGCTTCAGCTCCATCTGTAAGGAGTAAAGGAGTCCTCCTGAAGATGAACCTAGTGATTCATCCTGTGAAATCCAGTTTCTGCTACTGATCAGAGATTTTACGATCCAGAGAAAGTTTCGAGCTACTTTGTGTGATGACTGTTGTGGTGGGGAGGACAGTAGTTTTCATTTCCCATGTGGTCAGTGCTTAATTCATCCTCTGGGTTTTGATTGACTTCAGTAGGTAGGATGTTGGGATTTCAGCTCGTCCTATAAGTAGGTGACTTCATTAATGCAGTGTTTCTGGAAATTAATATTCTATAGGAACATTAGTAAACATAGTAAACAGAGGATGGGAAAGTGACTGTCTTTTTGGAGGCACATTTCATTCATAAATCTGCAGCATCTGTGAAGTCTAAACTTTATAAGAAGAAGCTAAGTCAGCTCCTATGTGGTGTACTCCCTTATATTTGCTCTCTCTCAATTTTAACAAATCATGTCACAGCTGTGTGCTTTATTCCCTACTGTAAGCACTCTGTAAGTTTTACTGAGTGCCCGAGTCTTGTGTGAATGACCAAGCAGCACATTCTGTCTCCGTGGGGTATATTTTTAGTGTGGTGTTCAGGGAAAGAAGGTGCAATTAGAACTAACCCATTAACTGTAATAGCTCTTTATGCACTGCACTGACTGCAGACCCCTGTGAGGGTCAAGGCATTGCCAATTAGCCTGCATCTGTCCAGAAACAAGGTTCTCTTTGATCTCTCTAAGTCTAATGTAATTTTATTTGTAAGTTAAATTGGACAGCACAGTCTAAAAGGATAAATGGAAACTCTACAAAATGGCCTTGAATTTGGTACTGTAGTTGTTGGAGGATATGTTTTTTGTTTATACAGCATTTTCTGCTGCAAAGTGACTTAAGCCTTGTCAGCCAAGCTGGCATCTCTCAAGACCTGTTGGGTACTAACAATTCTTTTGGGTAATAAAAGAAATGTGTTCTGAAACAATGTATGTGCTTTGACTTGGGGACAGGTATTTTATAAGGTAATATCAGAGTATTTTATTCATGTCCATTCTAGAAAGAATGTTGATGGAATAAAATGAAGGCTGCTTTAGACTGAGCTGGAAAAACTGCCATGGATTCTTGTGAAGATGGTGGGGAAATGCAGCATTCCTTAGTCTCGGTCACTTGGCAGTCAGGTGGAAGAGGAAGTTTTGCCTTATCAAAATCATAGGGCATCTAAGGAATATTATTTAAAGATTACCTGCAGAGATAGTTTTCCTTTCCTTCTGCTTTTCTCTGAGCATACAGCCATCTGAAGTGATCACAGCATGTCTGTTAGGGATGTTATACTTCTTGGATACATGGAGGGCAAACTGCTCAATAGGGCTCAGGAAGCAGTAAAACAAAGCAAGTAAGTCAAAACTTGTCATCGATAGAGACTTAGATAAAAGTAAATTAACTTTTTCTCTTGCAATAGACTGTAGAGGAAGAACTATCAAGAACCACATGAAGAAATAGGTAAATTTTTTTTTTTTAAATCTTTACAGAGTAAGTGGGTGCATGCATGGCTATATTAAGTCACAACCTTTCTGAACTGATTTCTGTTCATTAAAACCATACCTCTCAATCAGACAGAATTTTGAAGCATACCATATAGAGCTGGGTGATGTAGTTTGCTTTTAAGACATCAAAAGTGCAAGGCATTCCTTATTCCCTATTTTCCTACTGTGAAGCTTGTACAGCATTTCCCTGCAGAATTTGATACAGCAAATTGTTGAACCAGAGAAGTCATCAGATGTCCATCCTAACTGCAGATTGCTCACTTGCAACTAGTTTTTGCTTTCAAGAGACAAAAAGAAGTACTTTTATTCAACACTTTCCAGTGCATCAGGAAAAAGAATTTGAACTTTGTTTCACTGTATAATTGAATACAATAACTTGGTGTTTTTCAGTGGTGCTGATAAAAGGTACAAATATGAGAGACAATCCTACTCCCACTGACTGAAGCTGAATTTTGTTCCATTTGAGAAGCGAAGTTGCACTGCTATACCTGTGGTAGAACAAGCAGCAGGTTCAAACCGCCTGGAACCACACAAACCAGAAATGATATGCAAATTATGCAGTGCATGAAACAACCTTACACTATCTTCTTTATATATTCCTGGCAGGTCTATTTTTCATGGTATGGTAATGTCCTAATGGAGCCTTCTCTAAAGCTCTGGTCCTGCAAAAGAAAAAGCTAGGAATGTCTTAAGAGAGAGGGACAGCAACCCTGCTGAGCTGAAACTTGCTGGTGTCCCATTGCATCAGATCTGGTTGGTGTGTGGTCTTTTTCCTATCAACAAGCCTCTGTGGGGTTTTTTCTGTCGTTGTTCTGGACAACAAAATAGACTGTAGGGAGTGGTTTCTCTCTGAGCTTTATTGAGAACTATACATATGAATTCCTGGATTTTTCTGCCTAATGCTATTATCATTCCTCCACTGACTGGAATTGTGAGCACAGCGAGATTATATGAAGCAATAGGGTAGTAGGACAAATCTAGTCCTGGATTAGTTGCACCCACTTTATTCTTTTTCCATGTCCTCTTTACTCATTTTATGCACTTTGGCTGGTATTATAGTCATGTCTCCCTCTCCAAAGCTGTCATTTTGGTTAACAGCCTTTTCACTGTTACCATAGAGTCCCATTACATTTGTTTCTGTTTACAGTGTGAATAGATGTCCATCATTACATTGTCCATCATGACATGCATCAGTAACACAATAAATTGTCTAGGGAACTAGTCAGCTTCTAAGAAGAAATGTGCTGTGGCTGTTAATGCCTCCAAGGAAAAAGAATTTTATCTGGGGTGGAAACTTTAGTGAAGGACACAGCAGCCAGCACAGTGGATTTGGAAAATACAAAGCCTGTGAGGGACAAGGAAAACAAGAGTAATGGGAATCTCTGGGCTCCTTCTTTTTGACCCAGTGAAGGTAGTAAGATGTGATGAAGAAACCAAGTGCTGGTGAGCTCATTGATATTTGCTTCATGGAGCAATTGGTCACCAGGCTTAGGTGAGGGGGGTGGGTGGCCAAGTGGTATGTAGGCCCTGAATTCTACAAACTCTGTTATAAGGACTATAATATACTTTGGTTCAGCATCCTTGTTAGAGCAAGAGAAGCCAAAAAATTCATCACAGCTGCCCCCAGTGGGGAGAAGGGTAATTATGTAAAAATGAGAAAATGTTGTCAATAAGTTGACATGAACACTGTTTAAGGACCTGTTAGAAGAGTTTGCAGGAAGTTTTACCCAAAACAGAGAGTATCAGAAGTAAGAAAATCTGCCCAGAAGCTGAAATTATGTTTGAAAAAAGAAAAATAATAGAGAATAAAAAAGTTATACTCTTGTAGGTTATATATAAAGACCAGAAATGTACTCAAATTTTTGAGTTTGCCCTATCAACTACCAAAAGGGACCCAAACCTTTATAGTAACTATCATGTGTTTCTTTGAATGCATCAGGAGCTTGAAACCTGCTTGGATATATGTAGGAGTAATAGGCAATTGAGATGTAACAGGGCTACTCCAGCTTGATAAGGCAAATGAAAGGAATTTTCATTAATTCTGTGAATTGCTGTTCTCTGTGGAATAACCTGGGAAAATTTCCCATGCCACAAACCTTCATGTGGGGTACCTTTGAAAAACTCTTTCTGAAACTGAAGTGACGGTAGAAGGCTATAGAAGAAATAGTCAAAATGAACGTTAACAAATCACCGTAACTAGACTGTGCTCATCCAAAAGCTTCAGAGGAACTGCATCTTACAGCACTGCGTGACTGCTGGCTTAAAACTGCCTTTATACCAGGAGATGATAAATGTGATGCCTAGCTTCAAGAGGTTTCCAGGGTGGTTTGCAGAATTCTGGGCTTGCAAGTCTGACATAAGTACTTGGAATAGCACAGAAACTATAACAAAAAGAAGGATTAGAGGATATCTGCATAAGTATCTTGTGCTTGGTAAGAGTTAAGTTGCACATCTCCCTTGCAAATGTATTGCTGTTGTCTGTAGGAATCAACAAGGTTGTAGATAAAGATGATGTGTGGTATGGTCACTTTGTCAGAGACCTTAGTAAAAACCTTGTTGGTTTTAGTAAGCCTCCTTGTTGGAGGATTTTAGGAAAGCTAAGAAGGTGTGACACCACAAGGACAGTTTTGATATGGATAGGTAATTTGGCTAAAAGTTGAGAAACAAGGTCAACAGTCAGTCCTTGGAGTTGAAGATCACACAGGAATGTGTGGTGGGACCAGAATGCTCTTGGCTCTGCTCACATATGGCTTGGAGAGAAGCTGCTGGAGATATCATGTTAGTAGGGGTGGCAAATGTGAAGTCCATCTGGAGGACTGCAGAAGGACTTCATAAGACTGTCTGGCTAAGAAAATGTCAGATGAAACTCAGTTTAAATAATGATAAATTGATCCTGTTTGCATAAAAGATGAGTAGCAAGCCGAGCTCACATTGAGGTTTGGGGTATCTGGAGTGAGAACCTGGGGCTTTAGTGGATAATTCTGTGAAAATGTCAGTTTACTCACTAGTCGTTAAAAATGCAAATCAAATGTTGGAGTTTATAAGGAAAGGAATACAGAAAAACACATGACATTGTGTATAAATGTGTGGTTTGCCTGCCTTTGAATAATATGTGAAGGTTTGATCTCTGTATTTAAAAATAATGTAATAGAACTGGAAAGGTTTGGAGAAGGACAGCAAGGATTATCAAAGGCACAAAAAGTCTTTTGTAGGAGGCTTTGAGTGAGCTTGGCCTCTCTTTGGAAAGAGACAGCTGAGTAGTCTCTGATAAAGGGATCAGGGAGAAAGTAGAGGGATGAATATTCTCTGTGTGTTCCAATTCAAGAACTGCTGAGTATCAAATAAAGCTAATAGGAGAAAGGCTTAAAGAAATAAAAAAGTTGCATCTTCATGCAGAGGGTATCAGACATGGAACCTTTTGTTAAAGGGTGTTGTGGACACGTTTTATGGAAACTGGATAAGAGAAAGTTGGTGTTGGTGGCTTCTAACTACACAGAAAATACAGCAGCTCATGTACCTGAGCTAAACCAACAGGAGATTGGAACAAAGTTAAGAGTGCCACTCTTCTGTGATGGAGCAGATCAGGGTCCCTGCTTCAAGCAGCACCACGACCTGGTCACAAGACCAGGGAGCTGCAGCAGCTCTGGTGACCACTGTGCAAAGTGCAAAAGACGAGCAGGTTCTTTAGTGCCCAGTCACTCTGCTGGCCTTTCACCCAGAGCAGGATGGATTCCAATTTTTGGTAGTGAGTTTTCCAGTGTTTTGCAAGTGTTTCTCACAGATTTTCAGGGTGACCTGTAGCACAACTACTGAAAAAACAGCTTATATGGGTTTGACTTGGGGGTTTTTGAGATTGGTGCTCTCTGCTGGGTATATTGCCCTGCAACTTGCTCTCCAGTCTTCAAATAGTGTAACAGAGTTCAGTGTGCTGCATAATGCTTTGGCAAGGTTTCTTTGTCTTTCTGTAATGCTGAGACTTGATTGTTTTTTTGCATTACCATTTATTTTCACACACAGCCTTCCAGAGCCTCTTTGAATCTCACCAGAGTCAGGGACAATCTTTTCCTTGACCTCCCCAGCTTTGGAGTCAGTCCAGCAGTGTGCTGTGTGCTGTGCTGTACTCTGCTTTCTGTTAACTCCAGGGATGCAGTCTGGGAGCACCAATTTACCATAGGTTGCACCTGAAAGGTTTGACAGCTGAATGTGTTGGAGATACAGGAAGTCATGCAGTGGGAAAATGTGAATTTATATTTTTTTCTGTAAATCATTGGAACTGGCATGTATTTCCACTTCTGATTTCTGGGCATGGATCCAGGAAAAGAACAGAGTGAAGTTTATGTTCATCTATTCTTTTCCCCTCGCGCAAAGAAAAACAAATACAGAGCTTGCGCCTATTGGAAATAAAACAGCGGCGTGTTCCTTTTAACCACCCTCTATTAAAGTGAGAGGCAAAGGTTTATGTGGAATGCTCAACCTGGATTTGAATCCGTGCTGGGTTGTCCCAGACTGTGAGTGTCAGAGATTTGTGTCAGGGATTTGGGCAAAATGGCATCCTGAAAGAGGACATCAAGGCGAGGTCCCATGTTTTGGCATCACTCTGATCCATTTAGGTAACATCTGATAACTGCACATCGTGATTTGTTGAGGCCAGGCTGCTGCTGTGCATATGTGAGCTGTCGTGCTCATGTGGCTGAAGCCTGTGGCCAGTCTGTCTTACTGTGTTTGCTTTATTTTATTTTGTATTATTTTGGACTCATACTTGTCCAGCAGGTGCTGCAGCATGGCTGGGGGGCTGTTCAGATGCTCAGCAGGAGTACCTGACTGCCTTGTCTTGGTGGGTGGTGTGGATCTGCCAGAATCACAGTTTTTTCTAGGCTTACGACACTGGGCTAGGACTGCAGTGTGAGTGATATGGAATGATTTTTGTGAGCTGCCAGGCACCAGGAACACACACATACTTTTCTGTCTTTTAGTTGGCCTTTTTTTTTTTTTCCCCCCAGAATTTGCTTGACTGACCTGCTCTCATTCTCCCTTGAATATTAGTGCTCTGACACTCAGCAGAGCTGCTGCAGTTAGTCTGCTTGGTCATGGCTGTTCTCTGCACTTTCTGTAAGAGGCTGCTGGAGCCCAGCTGCTGTGAGAGGCTTCTCAGAGCTGTGTTTGTACTTGAATGGTACTGGTACTTGAATGTCCTGTTATCAACCTGATAGTCACTTCTTCATCCTGCAATACTATGGCTGGATCCGTGAGAAGCTGGGAGCTTGCCTGTGTATCATTCATAAGCAGATGGTGGCAGTCCTCGTAACAGAGGTATGTCTGTATTCCTGGTCTGGAGCAGAGCTGCAGGTGTGACTGGCTGCAGGGAAGCCGAGAGGAAGCTACCTAGTGGAAAAAAGGATGCTTGCCAATGAAAACAAAAAAAAGCCTAGGAAAGCATTCCATATTACCATCACAGAAATAGAGGGCATGAGTGAGGGGACCCCCAAAGTGGGTAAAATGGCAAATAAAGCAGTTATAGCAGGAAGAGGGAAAGTAATAAGGTTTGACAGGAAAATCAGATGTGTGCATGAAATTACTTGCAAGATGGATTTAAAGGCTGATAGCAGGTATCCATTTTTAAAAGTCTTGTCTTTGGACTTCATCTCTTCTTCAGACTTCTCTTGTGGCTGCCTATTTTTTATGGTTTTAGCTGAAGAATGGATGTTTTTCATCTGCCATCCAGTGTACCTTCCTGTCTGCACTGCTCTATGTGGAATCTGCAGATGATTTTCCTGCCCTCATGGGAGGCTCTGGCTAATGGGGGGGGATTGTGTAGAGCCCCTCTGTTCATTCTTTCAGGGAGGACTGAAATGTTAATTAGATAGCACTTTGCAATGGAAAGCAAGCAAAACACATCTGCCTCTCAAGCCCTTGATATCAGCCAGGTTGCTTTTTACTGGTACATCCTGCTGCCGAATATGGCTCTGACTCGTGCTCGTCTGTTCATGTTCTTAAGAGTGAATATTTCTTTCAGACACTGAGCTGAAATAGTGTGCTTTGACACAACAGAGCCCATTTTGTCGAACTGCTTAACAGGAACTAAATAGTACCAGGTTCCTGTGTTGATGAACCCTTTCTAAGTCTTTGTACTAGCAATAAAGAGAGTTAAATTAATAAGGGCCTTTCCTGGTGACTTAAAGGGGCTCTTGCACTAGGCCCAGTGGCCATTCCTACACTACATTTTTAGTGATCTTCAGGAGGGACATGAGACCAGATTCATGAACTAGACTGTTGACCTGTTGCAGAATGTAGAGACTATTTTTTCTGGTAACTAGGGCAGTATTTTACGGACTAAAAGCTGATGTCTGTCTGTGCATTGAAGAACACTGAGACGCACACTTGGTATTCGTACTAATGCTTTATTGCTCTTTCTGATTCACAGATCAGAGCAAGAGCAGAGAAGATATCTTACTGCTAATGTTGACCTGTCTCTTTCCACAGTGGTCCTGGGATTGTGTATTAGGGGGTTGCTGGGGCTTTTGGGCAGATTTTTATGTCTGGCTTCAGTACTGGCACTGCCCATGTCTGGTTCCTTGAAGCCCCAGGTATCCTTCGGGAGCTGGACATGAAGGAATTCTTCATACCAAGGCAAGGGCTCACTACCCCATGCTTCCTATCATGCTCTCCCAGAATGCTGGAGAAGTTAAATTAGCATGTGCTTTCTCTTTCTTTCCCTGCAGGGGTGCAAGGCATGGATGTAAAAAGACAGCTACAGGATAATTCTTTAACTTTGTGTTTTTGTCTGGAATATAGTCCAGAACAATTGATGCTTACTGGACTTGAACACCACAGTAGTTATTTACTGCTAGCTTACCTCTCTGCTTACAGTAAATAACCAGCAGCCTGCAGTGACATTCCTTCCTGTGGTGCCTCTGGAGCAGCTCAGAACTGCACTCCCTTTTGTTAAGGATACAACAAAGCCCTAAATATAAATTGTTGTTTTGGTCAGCTTTTCTATGGCTCTGTGCAGTAAATGGAAATGTGTATGTGCACTATGCAGGTGTCTGTGGAGTCAGTTAAAGACAGGTTTTGGAAAAAAACAGACTTATGAAAGCTCAGAAACAGTACCAGCTGATAACTAAGTAGAACTAAGTATTTCTTACATGATATAAGAAATATGTCTGAGAAATATTTTGAAAATTGTTTTAAAGTATTCATTATGTTTCCCAAGATAGACTGAGAAGAAATAGAATTATTTGTGATGAAACAAATGGATCTCTTATTGCTACACATTTTCTTTCTCTAGAAACTGATGAATATAACATCATGCTAGCTTTTGTAAATGTCATATGAAATAGATGACGAGAATGACTTGGAGGAAAGCTGTTATCAATCTCAAGGTGACACAGTTCTCTCTTTGTTGATCATCTTCCCAGAAAGCAATTTGAGGAGGGAAAATTACAAGTATAAAGAAAACAACCCGAAATCTCTCTCCCATTTGTTAAGGCTGATTAAGTGGATCAGAAAACCATCTTTTTCTGGAAAAGAGAAACCAGAGGCTAAAGTGTGGTTTAGACTTTACTAAACTTCTCAGTTATTTGAATGAATGGGAACTATAGTAGTGAATAATGGCCCATTCTGTAAGCTCCTGGTTGAACTCAAATGGAAACAAAGTCATTATAGGGAAAGAAGCAAAATGGGAGGGCTGGCTGTTAAACCAAAATTTAAGATGACACCTTAAGGTCAGGTTAGACGATGATCATCATAATAATAATTCAATGAATTTTTTTTATAGCACCAAACTGTGTTCATACTTCCAGGAATGGCTCTGTTGAGTGTAACTCAGGATACCTCACTTATGTGTAACTCCATGCTTTTTATCCTCTGGTCATTTCTGTTAAACCCTTACTGCAGTTTCATATCATCCAGGGAGGTGGTCCCCCTCTCCTCATGGTTCACAGCTGCTTGCTGAGGGTCAGAGCTTTCAAGGTGCTTGCAGAAATAAGGGAACCACAAATGTGCCACCTTTATGCCCTTGTGCAGGCTGTGTGCTCTGTGTGCTGCTCAGAGGACTCACTGGAGGAGAAACAATGCTGCTGTGCTATGGGTGGCCTTATTTTGGATGTAGCCTATGGTGAGCTTTTCAGCTTGACATTTCAAGGGTGAAAACAGCAAACTTCTGCTTAAAGATTTGGGAAGGTACAATACGTGGACTTGCACTCTGTACTAGTTGATGTGACTACAGCAACTTGCCTTCACTTGCTTGGGTGTGAAGGGGGTCAGTGTTAGTGACAGCCCAGCAGCTCTTCCACTAATCGGTGTCCTGAGGTCACTGGCTGCAAGTGAGGCAGTTTGCCTTCTCACACAAGAAAAGCATTTGAGGAGGCACTCTACAAACGTGCTTAGCATGGAAACTTCAGTGACATGCAAATTTTGAAGTCAGAAATCACATGCTAAACATCACACAAATGAAGAGAATATATTTAAACCGTTGCCTTTAGGAGAAAAAATTAAAATTTCTTATCCCTTTGTTAGCTAAAATTTCAGACTTTTAGGTGGTAATTTTCAGAAACTCTCCTTAAATAAAAGAAATAAAAATCATTCACAGGTGAGCCTCTGAATGCCAGAACCTGGGTTTTAAAAAGAGATATAAGCAGCATAATGTTCATTGTGCTTGCTGTGGTGGATCTTTAGCAGGTGAGTTTGCTGCTGCTCAGCTGACCTGTGGAGCATGGGAGCAGCAGCAAACCCATGGGAGCACTGCCTCTGAGCTGGTTCCAGAATGGCCAGTTTTCTCCTTACAGTGTGGTTCTGCTTGCAGCCTTGAGCTTTAACAATTCCTGTTTATGTGGAAGGTCTGAAACTTTTTTTGAGTGTTTTTTTTTTGTTTGTTTCCCATCTTTTCCTTGTCTACATACACCTACAGAAGCCTTCTCCTGGATGGAGGGATTGCAAAACTGCTGCTGTTAAGATGGGTGGCTTATACATTTGTATGCAATTTGATTTGCTTGGATGATTTTTTGGTTCCTTGGATGATTTTTTCCCTGTGTTTCTGCATCAGGCACTTGCACTGATGTAACACATCTCTGACTGCTTTAAACATACAACAGTGTCGGGTCAATAAAAAAGTCAGAAAACATCTCTAAGTAAGGCAAATTTCAGTGAATGTTATTTTCTTGACTCTGGCTGCCAACAGTGTTGTTGGGGGCTCACTCTGTGTTCTGCTGTCACTTGCAATATGCTCAGATGTGTAAGGATCTTCATGTTCTGTAATGATCCAAGACCTTCTGTATCACTCTCCACTGATCTGAAAAATAAGCAATTTCAGAGGAGTTGTCATCAAAGCTAAAAAAAGCTTCTGAACAGTAGTTCTTCTTTTTTTTTTTAAAGCCTACCTAACCCCTGTGTGTGAAGCACTGGAAATGTGTGAGTTCAGTAGGCAACTTCAAACAATATCACACACAATTGTGAGCTCTTCTACAATGACCCTTCTTTTGAAAAAAGTTTTTTTTTTATTTTCTGGTTCAGATCACAATGTGAGCATATGGAAGTGTAAAGGATAATGGCCAGCAATGTTTCTAACTTTTAGATATATGGAGAGATTTGGAGTGAAGGAATTTTGCTGAAGCTGGAAAATAGGAAATGAAATGGAGATGTGGCTAAACCATTTTCACTAGAAAGTATGAAACAATCTCAGTTTGCATGTCAAGTCTTCAAATCACCTCTTAAACCCACTAACAAAAATCTCACCAGAAGGCACATACCCGAGATACACATGTGATTTTTGACTTTATGAGTTCTTCAGTAAATACGAGAAACAAACAATATCAGGGAGAACCTAAAACTTCTTTTATGCTTGATATCAAAATAGTAGACTTTTTATGTGGATTAGCATTGCTCTTGGAGAGTGTCCTGGGTCAGTATGATCCAGGAAACAATAGTTATGTTGTATAATACGGATCTGTGAAAATAGACAAATTCTGACTACAAATTAAAAACATAAAGTATATTCTGAAAGCATAAGGAGCCTTGGCTATTGTTCATGTGCAAATATATTGTGTGTGTGTAATAGCCAGATGTGTGGAAGTGCCTGAGTATAACTAGTTAGCCCTTGTCATCAGTCTGCACTGGACTTTTACACACTGCTTCTTCTAGCTGGGAGTGTAGGGCACAGCCTGCCCTCCTTGGATGGCTGCATGTTCAGTAGAAACAGTTTTGAGGCAAGAGCACTGCAGCTCCATCCTCACAGATCTGGCCAGTAGCAAGGCCAGAGCATGCAGAGCATGCATTCCTGCTGGGATGCAGGACAGTGGGACTGATCACTCCTCTTGAGCGGAGTCAGGGCGTCCGCTTTCTCTCATCAAGTTACTTGATTTTCCCAGTACTTGACATTGTACTCCTGTTCCTCTTTGTGTTTGTGGAGATGAGACTTCAAAACACACAACCTGACAATTAGGTTCTCAACAAAGTTTAAATCAAGGCTTCTGTTATGCGAATGGAGGAGAACCTTTTTAGAAAGAAATTCTTTTGTGTGGGGGTGTTGAGACACTGGTAACAGGTTGCCCAGAGAAGCTGTGGATGCCCCATCCCTGAAAGTGTTCCAGGTCAGGTTGGATGTGGCTGTGAGCAACCTGGTCCAGTGGAGGTCTCCCTGCAGGGGGGTTGGAATGAGATGGTCTTTAAGGTCTCTTCCAACCCAAACCATTCTAATATTTTGTGAAAATGTTATTTGGGTCTCCTTTTGGCACTTGGAGGAAGAGACATGGCAGTGCAGTTAAAAATGGGAAAGCACAGTGTGAAGTGAAGGAATTGGTTTAGGGGAAGAAGAAACTTCACTGGATAAATCACCCCTGGGTTTTTGCCCCATGTTGAGAAGGAGGATAAGGGTGAGGAGACAGGAGATGACATCAAGACTATACTGAATCTGCAGTGAATATGGCACATCATGCATAGTGAGAAACCAGGCTGGGCAGATTGAGATAGTTTCCTTTTGATGTACATGCCTGTGTGGTTACTGTCACTAAGCTTTGCTTCCTGGATCAGCCTTTTGTTTGCAGGATACACCTGCCCAGAACTTCTGAGATGCTCTACCTGCTAGTTTTCTCTGTCAGAGACAGAACAGTTTGAAGCTTGCACCTGAAAGTGAGGAGCAATATTCCTCTAAACATATAAATTATGTGTCTGAGCTTGACCTCTCAACTGAAGGCATATTGGCATGGAAAAGCTATCATCATGTTTTTGGGACATTTTACCTTCACTAACTTTCTGGGGGTAATATACACCAATCTAACTGTGGTAACTCATTAAAACCTAGAAGAAATGGTTCATGAGAATAACACAGAAGCATAGCTAGTCAGTGATGTGGAACATGAGCATAAAGTAACTCAGAGGAAAAACTTCCCCAACTTCTATTTATATAAATAGGAGTCATAAATATGTAGCAGGAGGAAATGTATTTTCAGACAAACTTCAGATAAGGTACAGGGAAATACTTAAGCTTCAGAGATTGTTACTCCATCCTGCCACTGGAGAGCACAAACCATTGCTAATGATTAGAAATGGGGCTACCTAGTCCCCAGACAGAAAATATTATGGGTGAATAAAAGAATACATAATTTTTATGAGGTTATAAAGCAGTAAATACATTTTAAAACTCAGAAGATCGTTCTGATAGAGCAGATGCTGATGGAATCAGAATCACGATTGACTTCTGTCAAGACACAGAAACATTTAACCAGCTATACCATAAACAATTTCCTGGCTGTCACAGTTTCCTCCTAGCAGCTATTCCTGCTCTGTGTAACTTCTGTAATTACAGAGGTGGTTTTCTTTCAACACAGTAATTTATCTGTATGAATATTCGTCCTGACTGATGTTTAGAGAAGTATTCATGTGCTTTCACTTAACTACTGGGTTTAGTTGCTATATGTTTCCTTACCCAATTCCTTCTCATTGTCTGGTTTTCTTTTCTGTAAGTTCCAATATTCATTTACTTCTTTGTGGAGTATGAGACAAAACCATGATTTTTTCTTAGGATGTTTATTTCTATGATCCCTTTTACACATATAAATATGAATGGAGGGAGGAGAGTGCCTCTCCTCTTCTTTTGATAAAGTTCTAAATTTCTCAGCATCCCCAAATATCTGTTACCTATGTTCCTTGGATAAGTATTGGTTTATTGCACCAAAAAAGCCCTTTAGCTGTGACTTTTCCTACCACTGTCATAATGCTCTAATTAATTTCTCTACAGACTCATTTCTTTTACCTGCAGAGTCTTCCTTGTTGTCTGTATCATTGTGATCTGCATGCCTGCTGGGCCATCCTCAGACTGCACTAGAAAGGCAGAGTTACCTACTCAGAAATGTTGCATAATCATATATACATAAAGTGTAGCATTACATATACAGAACTGCTGCCTATGTGCCATTCATCTTCTCTGCTATACACCTCTTTCATCTGTAGTCCTTCAGGTTCCTTTCCAGTTTCTCTGATTTTGATTTTCCCCTAGTTTTCTTTATAAACAACTTCCAATAGTCCTGCTTTTCACTTCTAAATTTTCATTCTAAACTCCTGAGTGTCTTGACTCTCACGTTATCTCCTGACCAGGTTCTGGAAATGCTGTAATTTTACTGATTCCTACATGGAGTTCTATATATATTTTTTTTTTAATGATGGTACTTTCTGTCCTCATGATTTCACCTTCAAAGATTTTGGTTGGTTATGTTCATCTGCTTTCCCTTTGTTGCACACCCTGCCAGTAAAAATGACTCTGGATTCCTCTGCACTTTAACACACTGATTATGTCATTGTCACATAACCTTAGTAGTGCAGCAACCAGAATTTTTCTCTTATTTGAAGCTTCATCTGCTGAGTGCTGCCTTTCCATAACTCTAGCTCATCTGTTTGTGTCTCATCTCAATTATCTTTTCTCTCTCTTACCTCCTTTCTTCCCATCTTAGCCTACGATCATATCTTAACATATGTTCTTATCTCTCTAACTAGCTTTTAATCTTGTAAATCCATTTGAGATAAAATTTGTCAGATTGTATTTATAACTCTCTTCAAATGCAGTGCTATATAGCATTTGTAACATCTTTACTCCTGCAAAACAGCAAAGCACAACACTCAGACATGCACTCCGGCATAGCTGAAGTGCAGCCACCTCCAAGCTGAAATACCATGGCTATTAAACAGCCTACAATTACCCTGCACAAAGTGGATTCATTGCACATGAATGCAATGTCTAATACCCACTTGACACCAGAGAAGGAATTTTAGTGCAAAGTATATGTCTACACACAGTGTAACTGTTGAATTCCCCAAAAGTGCCCAGAGATACAATAGTATCTGTATATAGTCCCTGTATGCACCTCTTATCTGCTTTGTAGAGATAATATTTCCTCTTGTGAGTTCCGTGAGGGATAAAACCTTTGAACTCTAAAATGAGAAAAATTGATCTGATGAAAAGTTAAACATAGGTTTATAAGACGGTTCTTAGATTAAATTAGATGCAGAACATAAAGCTAGGCTTTAATGATGCTTCTCCATGAGGTAATCAGTCCCTTACTGGTCATCTGAGGATAAGAGATGGAAAACAGAGGAATTAAAGAACAATTTGCAAGAATAAAAGCATTAAGGAAGGAAACCACATATTATTCAAGGTTTAGGCCATGGTCCTGCAAAGTTTTAGTTGTTTATATAACTGCAGTCTGACTTAACTTCAGTAACACTGGAGCTACTAACAGTGCTTAAAAATAAACATATATTAAAATTTTGCAGGTCCAGGGCTGATTGAAATAGGGTGTAAAAATATAATTTTAGGATAGAAAAAAGAGAAACTAAATGGTGGTCAGACAACCTGAAATATATTTTGTACATATGCATTCTACACTTCTGTCCTCATGGGAGTTTCAGTCTCATTAACAAACTTTGTTTATATGAACACAAAATGCAGCTGGGTTCTGCTCTGATGATTTTTACTTTTCAAACAAAGACAGTGGATAGAAGATGGATGAATAGTGCATGGTAAATTATCTAAGCTTAAAACCTCAGCACCCTGCAGGATATTTACCTCCAAGATGAAAATATGCTTCACCTCTCCTTTAGTGGAAGGCATTTGGATACTATGACAAGATAAATTAAAAAGAGCAGGTAAGAAATAGGGGCAAGGGGCCCTTAAACAGGCCATTACCAAAGCCAGGACACTGCTCCCACTGCTCTTATTCTTAAAACATTTTCAGTCTCTCTATATATAGGAAAAAATAATGGGGTAATGCAGTAATTTTTGACATTTGAAAACTGTGGGACTGTCTCACACCTAAGTAATTTGCTTCCATGCAAACTTTCTCCCTGAGGGAAGAAACTTTCTCCCTGTAGTTTTCTTCTTGTTATTTCTGTTTTGCAGAAGGAATGACTTCCCATTTTGAAAGGTTCAGTGTGTTGTTTCCATTTCTTCCAAGCAGCTGCCAGTGTGCTCTTGCTTAATTAGTATAAAAGTAAACATTTCATCATATAAACATGCTATTCAGACCCCAAGAAAATTTTTATATGATCAAAATTTGTGTATTTGAACAACAAAATACTTGAAAATCTGTGCCAGCAAAGTGAACAGCTAAGATAGTCAACAGCACAGGGTTACCAAAAATCCACCAGGATGGATCTGAGGTGTAAGCACTCAATAAACAATGAATGAAGTGAGACACAGTAAATAGAAACAGCACTTGGAGATGTGCATGCCTAAGGAATCACAAAAAAGAAACCAGTGTATGTGATGAATTTTAACACAGCTTTCTCAGATGACTGGCTTTTAAACAAATAACTACCTTTTTGTTTGTGATGTTTTCATATTACAAATTATATCCAGTACTGAGAATACTCAGATTTTGTAGGATTACTCTTTGCCAGGTATGCTTTTAGGATTCTGCTAATAAGGATCATTTTTTAAAGTAATGATGAACTGAAATCCTGTGCTGTTGAACAGGCTTATTTCTTCTCAAAGCTAGTAGAAACTGCAAGTTTTCAGAACCTGTTTGTGCAGCCAGTCCTAAGATCATATTTGGTTTTCTTTGTTCTGAACATGCGATAATCCCCAGAGAAATTTGACTGTATAAGAATGGATGGCTGAAACAGACTGCTAAGAAGTTGCAGAAGGCTGCACACAAAGCTGGCAGAAAGGTAAGGACTTGGAAGGAAAAGAGAAATGAGGGCTGGTAGAGAAGGAGTAGAAATTATTCCAAACATATAAAAACATGAATAAAAAGAGGTTATGAGAACAGAAAAGTGTGTGGGGACTGAGGCCATAGTTCAGCCAAGACACCTGTCCTCAGAACTTACAGGTAGAATAAACAACCCATGCTGCACAAGAAAAGAGAGAAAAAAAGGAATTCTAGTTCAAAACCCCCTGTTTTTATGTGAAAAAACTGAGTTTGTTGAATGTGGAGGCATCATAATTAGCATTTATTTTTTGGGCTGTGGCTACTGGCTGCGTCTTTCATGACATCTAATTATCTGAGGGGCAGATCTTCACCCTCTTAGTGTCTGCTGTGCTTTCCTGGTTGCTGGAAGGTCACCACTTGACTTGTGCTTGAGGTATATTTTAGGGATGCATGTGTTTAAGAATGTTTTAAGAATTACTCTTTCTCCAGCCACCAAGACTCAGTGCAGTCTCAGGCAGATAAGTATCAGGAGGTCTGCCAGAAAGGCCTGCTCTTAACAACTTATTAATTTTTATAGTTTAGACAAGAGAACAAGGAAATTAGTGTCTTTGGTAGGCTTGGATTTAAAAGCCCTGAAATTTCTGAAAGTGAAGGGAGGTCTGCAGGAAATTCAGGTGAATAGGCTTGTATTTCTTCTCTAGATAAACAATCTAATGAAGATGCTTCCATGCTGTGCATCTAAAGGCTGCTTTAAAATTAGCAAGGCAGGAAATAATCTTCTCACCCACAGTATGACACTTGTATCTGCTACAGCACTAGCTTGGCTGATAAAGGAAGAAAATACCTTCTTAAACTAAAAAAATATTTGGTTTATATCTAATTGTCTCATTTACATTTAAAGGATAGTTCTGTCTGAAATGCTTTCCATCAGAAATAACAAAATCCTTATTGTTTTAGTTTTGAGACTTCTCATTCCCCCTCTCAGGTAGCCTGAGGCAAAGTGATTAGATTTGGGGAATTTTGCTGGAAACAAAATTAGTTTTGATTTTTTGATATCAAGTTGAACTTCTGCATGGAGCAGTTTATGGGAAATAATGTTTCTGACTTTTTTGTTGTTGAAGTTTCAATGCCAAAGAGCATTTTATGGCCAAAGTTTCTGCCTGTTGAAATGGAGCACATAGTACTTCAGCCTCCATTTCCCTCACAGGAGTGAGAGCTTTGGGTTATGATGATGTGTTCCTGTTTTCCTGCAGTCTTAGAGATCTTTGGCCCAGCTCTCATCAGGTGTAAATTCTTGTAGATTCAGCCTAGCACATGTCTAGCCAAAACAAATATATTGATGGAAAACCATGCTGCTTTAAGAAAATCCTGTCACATTATAGAATCATTTAGGTTGGAAAAGACCAGACAATTCTAGGATTTTTTGTTTCCTTTTGTTTTTTAACTCAAAGTTTCCTCTTTTTCTTGTGTCTGAACTTTTCCCATGGCTCCTCATTATGTTTGCTCATAGCAGCTCCTACTTGTTGAAGTTTGTGCTTTATCCCTATTGCAGAGTTATAGAAAGCACTCACCTTCTGGCTAGAAAACTGCAGGTCTTGTATATTTAATCAAACAGAAAACACTCTAAGACAGTGATAACTTGCCACCTACACTTAGCAACTGAGGATTCTCCATCTTGTGAATGTACAGTTGTCATCACAGCTGACCTACAGTGAGATAAGCTCAAATCACAGACAACAGTCATGCAAAGTAGTTTGTCTTGATGTTAGAACAAGATGGCAAAGTTAGTCTATCAGTCGCATAAAGAATGACCCATTCAGAGTTTCCAGGATGACTGTTGAGAAAGGTATTTTCTCACTATACTCCAGAAACGTTTTGTGTAGAATCAACATTTTCTTTT